>WKFP01014555.1:251329-394336 GCA_011057875.1 Pterocles orientalis | reverse complement strand
GTGCTTGATGGGTTTGTGGTTTGAATGAACAGACTGCTGTGGAAAAAATACTTTAATGGATTCAAGTGACTTGTAGGAATGAGTACGCAAAGCTACTTGTTTTCATGCTTACATTATATAAACAAATCTTACATGTCAAGAACAAAATAAACCATCTGTATTCCTTTTATGTCAGAATACTGTAAACAAATCTACTCTTGGCTGTATTCAAATGGAAATTAGGGACTGAATTCTAACAGTTAGATGGAGGAACTAAAATTGTAGAATAATAATCAAGGAGAAAGAACAGAATGAAGACTTGAAAAAAATAGAATTATAGAATCATTTAGGTTGGAAAAGAACTTTAAGATCATCGAGTCCAACTATTAACCTACCACTTACAAATTCACCACTAAACTGTGTTCCTAAGCATCACATCTACACATTTTTTAAATACCTCCAGGGATGGTGATTCCACCACTTCCCTGGGCAGCCTGTTCCATTGCTTGATAACCCTTTCAGTGAAGAAAATTTTCGTCATATCCCATCTAAGCCTCCTGTGATGCAACTTGACGCCATTTTCTCTTGTCCTATTGCTTGTTACTTTAGAGAAAAGCCCAGCACCCACCTCACTACACCCTCCTTTCAGGCAGTTGTAGAGAGTGATGAGGTCTCCTCTCAGCCTCCTCTTCTCTAGACTAAACACCCCCAGCTCCCTCAGCCGCTCCTCGTCAGACCTGTGCTCTAGACCCTTCCCCAGCTTCGTTGCCCTTCTCTGGACCTGCTCCAGCCCCTCAAAGTCCTTGTGGTGAGGGGCCCAAAACTGAACACAGTATTCAAGGTGTGGCCTCACCAGTGCCAAGTACAGGGACACAATCACTTCCTTAGTCCTGCTGGCCACACTATTTCTGATACAGGCCAGGATGCCGTTGGCCTTCTTGGCCACCTGGGCACACTGCTGGCTCATGTTCAGCCAGCTGTCAACCAACACCCCCAGGTCCCTCTCTGCTGGGCAGCTTTCCAGCCACTCTCCCTCGAGCCTGTAGCATTGCAGGGGGTTGTTGTGACCAAAGTGCAGGACCCGGCACTTGGCTTTATTGAACCTCATACAATTGGCCTCAGCCCATCAGTCCAGCCTGTCCAGATCCCTCTGCAAAGCCTCCCTACCCTCAAGGAGATCAACATTCCCACCCAACTTGGTGTCATCTGCAAAAGTATACCGAGATTGCTTTTTTCATAGGTGACTGTTTTCATTGATACAACTGTGACTGCTGACCTCTTACACCTGGCTAGGATGAGCAGACAGCAGGCTGGGTAGATGAGGCGGTTTAAAGTTAAATCTACCTCCGTATGAATGTGCTTAAATGGCACAGTGGGGACTTGTACCAGCTCCTAACCCTGCTCCGGTCTATCTTAATTAGCACTAGATCCATTTGGTGCCTGGCTGCTTTCATTAGCAATTTGAGAGTAGAAATTTTTCTAGGAGGGGCAGCAGAAGAAACAAATATACTTCTTAAGAATGCCACAGCATTTGCTTCCCTTTTAGCTTCTATACAGCTTCTTTTAGTTTAGAGGGACAAAAATAGAGATATACAAGATAGAGATTTACAAGGTTGTTAAAGAAAATACATCTGTTTATATACCTAATGCTAGTACTAATAGTTTGGAAAAAAAATGTTCTTACTTTTAAAAAGGTAGGTCATTTTCTGTGACTAGTCTTGTCATCTTCCTGTCAACACCACTACGAGAGACCATACCATATTTATGGGTTTTAGAACACGTCCTTAATAGTGCCTCTGGGCAGATTAGATGCAAATGTCTTGCTCAACGTGTTCTGTTGTTTTTCTAAAGAAAAGCAAATAAAACCAGCCTGAACAAACCCACGTGCTCAGACAACTCACTTCTCTGTGGCAAATCACTGTAATAGTCTTTATCAATGAATGTATTTGAGTTACAAGGCTAAAGATTAATGTGTATTTAATATGTTTCATTCTGTTGAACAGGATGTTGCTCTGGGCATTGGCAATGCTACCAGTGAGGAAGGACTTCAGACAAATTTTGGAAGATGTATTTACCTGCATCTACAAAAATGCATTAGGTTATCTGAGCCAGTCATATCACCCAAATGGGAAGATGGGGAGGGAGCATAAAGCCAACAATCATAAAGCAACACAGAGGTCTCTAATGAGTTTAAATATTTTTGCAGCAGAAATGGAAATAAATGAGTAAGCAGCATAGTGTGCATACGTGAATTACTCTTGTCATGCTGATTGCACTTAAAACACTATTTCAAGGTGAGTAGGTATGAAAAAAAGTCACTTCTCATTCTATGCTTATATATCCTTGTTAGGGTTGGTCTTCACTGAGAGATCGATATCTACTGATTTCCTAATAGTTTTAGTAAAAGTAGTATACACTATGCAAAAATTATGTACATGCTATCTAAACAGTGCAGGTATCAAACAAAATACCTCTGATTTGTCCAAAATACCTTTGCTTTTTCAAAATACCTGTCATCTGTCTTTTAGGCATTACCTACTGCCTGCTGAAAACACCGCCTCAAGTGATTTGTTTCCCTTTATATAGGTATAAAACCCAGGCTACCTGGATCCAAAATAAACATGAAAAAACTCTTTCCTTTTATGGAAGCAAGTGGATGCTTGTCCCTGTCAGCTATTATCCTCAGTGACAATCTTCAAAAATCCCCGAACTACTACTTTAGTGAATTAATACCAGAGTTCAGAAACAAGGAGTAACTTGTTAGATCTTTTGGGACCAGGGATGACCACCAGCAGGCTAGGGAACCCACCGAAAGTCTTAAGTCCTAGTGGCTGCAGTCACAAGCCCTTCAGAGGGAGAATTTGCCCACAGGCATGGAGCCTCCGTAACCCGTGTTAGTCTAAGGATGAATATTCTAAAATTAAAGGCTCCTTGAAATTCAGACACCCTCACACCAGGCTTTTCTGAGCTGGGATGAGGAACTCATGTTCAAAATATTCTTCGTTTGCATAAAGTACTGTTACAGACAATAACTGTAATTAAAAGGGAAATAAAAGGCAATTATTAAATGCATACATACATACACACTGAGGTATGTTTGTGAGGCTTTTTGTTTGATTATGTGGATTTTAAACAGCTTTCTGAAATAAACCTACAGACGAGTAAATTGCATTCAGTCCTACTTATGCTGGAAACCTTTTGTATTGGTGGGTTTTCTTCATGCAAAAGCCTCGAATGTCATTCAAAATTCGAATGTCTCAAAAATCCAAGATAATTTGTTGTTGGTTCTTATACAGCCATACAGGAATCATAAAAACTCTGTATACAAAGAGATTTCACTTCAGGTTTCAAACAAAAAACAGAAATATGTGCTAGCCTCTGCTTGCTAATATAGCTCCTGGAAGTAAATGTGATACTTGAAACAACCATGACAGAAACCACATATATTAACTGTATTTTTTTATTATTATTTAGGCAGCAACTTTTCCTCAATTCCCTGAAGATTTCTGTTCCATAAATTGTCAATGACTATGCATACTGGAATTAATCTGAATTTATCAGCATGTTTAAAAACAATAATTTTAGATGCCTGTGTCTATTTGAATATACAAATAATTAAGTATTGGAAAACTAGCGTTGGCTCCAGAGTGGCTGAAATAGGAAATTAAATGAAGCAAAGGAAGATCAAATTTAAATCTCAAGACTGTGGCGTAACTGCTCATAAAATTAATTTTCTAGCTTTTGATTGCTTGGAGCATTTAAATTTAATCTGGAATACAATCTGGAGTACAATGGGAGGACAATTTTTCATCAACAGATTGTTTCAGACCACCTTTTAGATTCTTGTCATCTTGTAAGGTTCATGTGTTATATCTGTAGGGGAAATATGTGTATAATAATGCCTACAGAAAACACTTCTTCATGGATTATTATACGCAAAGAGCAGAGAAAGATGACACTGAAAGCAGAAAGGTGAGTCAGAGGTTGCTGTGTGTTGTGTCGCTATAACAAGGGGATATTCAATGAAATTGGGAAACAAGACATCCAGAAGTTGATAATAAACTGTTGCATTAGGTGATTGATAATTAATATATGGAAGTCCCTGCTAGAGGATCTCAGGGAGAGATATAGTTAATAAAAAGAACTACTGATTACTCCACCTAAAGATGTAGTTATTCTTTCAGAGTTCTAAGAAAAGAGAGAGTAGGATCTTTGTTGTGGAAATGCAAGTTGTGTAATACATTTTAATATAATGCAAAAACCTCTGAAAAGTATGGTATAATAGAGAAAAAAAAAACACAAAAGAAGGCTGTTCCAGCTTTAGCATAGACAATAAAAAATGCATGGTCTTCATATGTTTCTTTTCTCTTCCTATTTCTTTCTTCTAAAGGCTTTCACAATAAACTGTAAGCACTCCAGGAAAGAAAGATGTTGCTATTGTGGTCAGTAAGTTATTTAAAAGACTTCAAGAGTAGCTTTGAAAGTAGGCAAGAGTAACACTGCTTATGTTTGAGGAGCATATAGTATTTCTAAAAGATTCTAGTAAGATTCATGTCTGGTCTGAAAACAATTTATTTCAACCAGATTATATTTTATTCCTATTATTTTCTCATACTATGCAATATATGCTCCATTCTGTGTTAGAGCTTGCACGCATATGTGCCAGTGTGCCATTTTCCAGTTGATATTAGCAAATTCAACAATTTTGGTGACAAAAAAGGCAATAACTTTACAGCTGAGGGTTATTTTTCCATGTATTTGGAAATTACTGACTGCAGGTGGGCATCCTACCGGAGGCTGGTAGCTTGCAAGCCTGCCTGTTATTTGACAGAGTAAGTTTGTGGGGAAGCTGATTCATCAGATAGGCTGGGCTTCTCTAGAGGGGATTGAGAACAGCTGTTTGAACAGCAATTACAGCCAAAACCCATTAAACACCTTCTTCTGTGCTGATTTAGGCCCTGCAGGGAAAGTTGAGTTGATGGTGGTGTTGCTGAGGGTGAAAAGACATGGGGCAGGCTGCTGTAAAGGAAAAGGAGGTTCACAGATTCTGCTTCAGTGGCTGCTTGGGTAATGTTGCCTGTAAGAAAATGCTATGCTTTCAGTGGCTTCTTCAGTAAGAAGAGTGGCTAGCAATTTCTGATATGAAAAATGAACGGAAGGATGGGAAGCTTGGTAAGCATGGAAACATGGAAAGACATTGCTAAATGTACCAAGAGCTTTTATTTTCAGCAGTTACTGCGGTTTGGCTGTCTAGGGGGCTTGACTTTGAACAATAGATAAGATTTTTTTTTTTTTTCCCCCTGAGATACATAGTTTCTCCTCTGTCTTATGTTCTTGTAATTTTGAAGTGAGGGCACTTGTGGCTAAAGGTTTTATTTACTTTATTGCTATTCAGAGAAATTCACCACGTGGTTTAGCAATGCCCGTATGAAAGTGGTAGGCTGTCAGTAATACCTGTGCCAAGCCTAAAGCAGAACATTTCATAGAATCATAGAATAGTTTGAGTTGAAAGGGACCATGGAGGTCACCTAGTCCAACCCCCCTGCAGTAAGAGCCCAGAGCCCCGTCCAACTGGACCTTGAATGTTTCCAGGGACGGGGCACCTACCACCTCCCTCGGAATCTGACTTGCCAAAGTTACCAGGAGCATGCTAAAAGATGCTACTTACACAGGCAAACTGAATTTCTTCATTTTTATTACTGTGTTCTCTCTCCTTAAACATATCCTGCAAGGAAGCATTAAATCTTCAAAGGGGCCTGGGGTGTAGTGTTGTTGTGCATGATGCTGAGGTGTATTGATGAGCTCCATGGTCTCAAGTGAGATGTCCAAGGCACAAGACCTGGGTACCTGGCTTCCTACACTGTGCAGATGGATGAGCTTGGAGAGTGCCCAGGAGCTCCCATTCTGCAGGGTGGTACTGAAGCAGCTGGCTGCCTCCCCCTACTTGCATCTTGACTGTTTCTGAAGCTGGGAACCTGCACATGTCTTTTCCCTTTGTGAGCACATTCAAGATGAGAAAGTGGTACCTGTGTCCAAGCAGCAGCCAGTGTGCCTGGTCCTCCTGTGATACTGATGTTCACAACTATCTAATCTGTCTATGGACTTGTATTCTCCATCTGCCCTGAGCCTTAGACTAGCAGTTAACTCTGGAATTTATTTTTCTTCATTTCTTCTACTGCAGCTCTTGTCTCCCTAAGAAATACTTTGAATAGATGTCTCAGCAGGGACTAGAATCCAGAGGTTGAGGTGAATGACTTCAGTTCCAACTTTTCTCCTTTCTTTGATGCTGGTGATGGCTGACTATGCTCAGAATTTTAGGGAGATGTGCCAGCCCAAGTGGTTAGAGAAGTCATAAAAAGATGTGAGCTACGAGTTCAAGTTAGGCAGAAGAGCAGTTTGAAGCTTGGTCTGCCACATAACAGGCGAGGGCTGTACACACTGAATTAATGGGAATCATAAGGTAGCAGGTTTGGCAGCATCACAAGTACCTAGTTTTGGTCCGCATGTGGCAATCTCAAATCCACGCTTAGAAGACCATGTCCCAAATAGAAGGGAGGGCAAGGAAGGCATGGCTCAAGAATGTTCCTGAGTTTAGGAGCTCAGACCAGTATATACAGAAATTCAGGTGCTGCTACTACTGGAAATGTGGACACCTAGAGAATTTAGGAGCTCCAACATCGTGAGACAGCTGGGTTCTAAATTCTGGGTGTAGGTACCCTGAAAAAGAAGTTTAAATGATTGAAGGAATAAAGCCAACAGAAAGCCCTGTGCAGCATCTAGTTCTCCCTTCACACCCATCTCTGCCTTGCCAGCTTTTTTGCACGGCTCAGTAGATTCCTAGCATATGTGCTTCAATGAAGCAAAAATCTAGTGTCGTGGTGCTGAGATCTGTCAGATTTAAACTACAGTTTTGAAAAGGAATCCAGAAAAATGACAATTCAAGGCATAAAAGCTAGCCTGTTGGGTCTTTTTTTTTCTCTTGGTTTGCTTTGACTTAATGTTAGCTATTTGCTGTATTTTTCTTTTCAAAGCCATTCTGCTTTACCTCTAGAAACAAAAGCATCACTCGGATGGCTGCTTCCTTCCTGTAGTTCACAGTCAAGTGAAAAAAAAAAATGGTTAGTATTTTGTTCATTAATTACCTTACTGCAAGCTGTCCTCATTAGTCCTGGGCTTGTAGAAAAATATTAAAATGAACAGGAATCTCTCTGTGAGACCAATGAAGAGGATTCAGAGAATATATTCCTAGCTCTGGGCTGGACTGAGGACTGCAGCATTTGTGCCTGTTAGTGTTTGAAATTAAGGACAATCGTAAGTTGTCCAGTACTGTAAGATCATATCCTCAGCATGCCCATTCTCTGTGGCAGGCTGTGAGGACTGGTGTTGGGGACCTGCCATTCAGGGAACCTCTCGTACCCCTTCTTTTCTCCCACTAGTGTCACACAGGAGGTCCTAAACATGCTCTGTTGTAAGGAAGAGTGAGGCTCTTCAATTAGTTTCTCCCACCAAGCTGCTCCCTGAACATTCAATGAATAGTGTTTCAGAGTGCCTCTTCTTCTGTATCCATTTTCTTCATTATTTCACAGAATCCTAAGCACATACTCCATATTAAAACAGTCTCTGCCTGCCAGAGTTGATTGCCACAGTTCAGCAGAAATCTTTCCTCTTGATGATATCCCTCTGCTCTTTGAGGAGTCGGAAACTGGTCTTCTGCAAATGTGCACCTAAACCAAGTTTCCCTGTGATTCTGGTGAACGATGCCACCTTCATGTGTTTCCACTTGTGCTGATGGTACTTTTGTGGGTGTCTTTCCCCACAAACCAGACTGGACTATTAAAGAAACAGGAACTCTGGACCCCAAAACCATCCCTACTCATTGCCCAGGGTGGAGAAACAGCAGTCGGAAACCAGCAGCTCCCATGGGCAGATCTAGAGGCTTCCACAGAGAAGAGTAAGGCCAGAAGGGACTTACGACAGACCTGCCCTGAGTTAATTCCCATTTCTGCTACAGCAGCTAGTAGCAGAAAAACCAACCCCTTCCTTCGTCATCTGTTCCTGTGTATCTTCAGTATTTTAAATAAAAGAGCTTTCATGGCAGGGGGGGTGTAACTAGATAATGTCTAAGTTCCCTTCCAACCCAAGCGCCATTCTATGATTCTGATTCTGGTAAAAGGGAAGCAGCTGACTTGGGCTTGGAGGTTGAGGAATTTCCATGTGGAGCAGGAGTTTGGGTAGCCTACAGTAGAGCTGGGAAACATGACTCTTAACAACCCCCTGCTTGGGCATCTTATGGCTTCAAGGGTGTTATTAGCAGAAAGCATTAAGAGCAATGGTGGCCTACGACAGGCAGAGCCTTTGCTGTGCCACCCACGTGGCACTTGTACTCCCTCCCACCAAGGAAGCAGAAGAGCCCTTTGGGGAGCTTGCACACTGCCCCCCAAAACAGCATGCACTCTGCAAGGGGCTCCCTTTCTTCCTGTGGATAGGGATGGGTACCTGATGCAGTTCACTGTCGGAAGCAACACATCTTCATGGGTGGGTGAGTTTAATACAAAGAGCATCATCTGTCAGGAGCAGGCAGGGGTGCTTGAAGCAGAAGAGGGCTTAGTGATGGGAGAAGCAGCGTGCTTCCCCATCTCCCTTCTACATCGCAGACCAGTTCCAGCAATGCTTAAGTCAGTTATAGTGGAAAAATACACATACAGAGCTACGTAGCTACAGCGTTCCTTCTGGTGGGGGCGTTTGAAAGAGAGCAACAACCCCAGGCTCCAGGTTAACATGCAGAATGCGAACAGAAAGCTAGCAGGACATCCCAAACCCAAGCTGAGAGCACGTTTCTCTCAGAGGTTCAACACCTTTGATTTCTCTGCAACAGAGACCTCTTGTTACCGATGGTTACTGGTGAACCTGCCCTTTCTGGGATTCAGGGGTACACCTGTGATGGAGCAGGAAGGAAAATGCCACTTGGACTTGGCTTCCGTGCCTGCAGCAGTTGGTCCTGGAGCAGAACAGGGCACACAGCTGCTTCAGGAGGTTTCTGTGCTTCAGACAAAGCTTCAGCTTGGTCTGGTCACATCAGGCTGGGAGACTGACCCAAGGAAACCAGCTGTGCTTGGTCCTTCATACAACACACCTGCACTCCATCCTGCTCACAGACATAGCCACAGCACAGAGGCATACCCCACAGCAGCTGTAATCCATCTCATCCTTACCTATAGCTACAGCATCCCCCCTTGGTGCTAGCTGTTTTTCGTGGGTTTTACAGGTGTGAATCTGTAGGCAACCTTTGCTGCTGCCATGCTGCTTCTCTAAAACAAAAGCTTAGGGAATTATAAAATTCTCTTGTTCATGAGGTGGTTTGGGGAAATGAAATAGGTGAAACCCAATGCAATGAAAGGAAAAAAAAATACAATTTACTTTTGGGTTTTTCCAATGCTCATGTTCCTAAAAAATGCCATATAATATGAAGATCAAACAGTGAAAGCTTTGTGTGTGTTTTCATTCTCTCTTCCTAACTAAGGAGAAATACCTGGCTTGCTTTTTTTCTTTTCTTCCCCATCCAAAAGATGGGGTTTTAACAATTGATACTATAAGGCTTCACAAACTCTCATAGTTCTTGTAGCTCTCTGAAAATGCTAGGTTCTGGCTGCAGTGAAGCAGAATAGTAAGTTCTGCCTTTTACATGAATTTATGTGAAGATACCCCCAAGCTCAGCATGTAGTCTTGCTTTAGTGCAGTTATATTTGCAGAGTGAGTAAGCCCTAAGAGGCAGAACAATTTTTAATAAAAACATTGTTAGTAATTGAGCTATTTCAGACATCAGTTATTTTTTTTCTGAACTACTCAACCTGCTAGGAGTCTTAGAAAACATTAATTTCTCACACAAATTAAGGTAAGCCTTATTTCACCAGCCACAGTATTGTCAGATTGTATATAATTGTGAGACAAATTGTTCTTACAAAATTAATCTGCTGGTTTTTTTTTTTCTTTAAGTACAAGGAAAATTAATTTGGAAGGTTTTTCATGCTACAATTCCATGGGGTAGTATGAAAGTGATTTAAGAACCAATTAATATCTACTTGGTATCCAAAAATCTATTTATAATCCAAGTACTTGAAAGCATTCGGCCTATTATAGAGTTTCATCTTGCATGAGGCTGCATGGTTGCATTGTTTCCAGGATGAAAAATTCCCTTCCTAGAATTGCTGCTTGCAGGATTTTCCTTCTACAGTTTCCGAACTTTTTTTTTTGCTCTGTTCTTTATAACCATATTAAGTAATCGCTAATATAAAATATGTCAATGGCAGCATTCAAAATAGAGCTCTTCTGACCTTAAAAGGAGAGTGGAAAGGAAGGGTGGCTGCTATGGCCCAGTTTGTGGTATGTGTCTGTCGTGGACGCTCCCAAGAACTGTATCTCTTGCTTGTTATCAGAATTTCAAAATGAAACTGTCACCAAAGCAGATCAGTGCAATCCTTTTAAAGGTAATCCTGCTCAATTCTACCTGCTACACAGGGGAACATCAGCTTAACTTGTAATTAAAGCAGATTTCTCAAGGGAGATCTAAGATGTGGCCTGTCGGTTCCCAAGAAAATGGTAGCAATTATTGGCCTCGTTTTTCCTTTGCTTTAACAATCAGATTTAAAATTGACAGTATGAGCTGAGATGGAGCATAATTCCCATCAGTGATGACGTGACAAGACCTTATGACTGCGAGGGAATAAACAAAAAGGAAATTGGTCAAAAATGAAAGGGTAGGTAAAAAATTCTGCCTCTTCCTAATAGCCTGAGAGAACAAATCACTTTCTCAGGCAATGTAACAACCTTTGGGAACCGGTCCTGGCTTGAGTAAGAGAAAGTTTCCTTTGGAGCAGGAATATCCTTAAGTTACAAGCAAAGAACCCCAATGTGGTTTTAGAGAGAAGTTAATTCTGTTGCCATTACTTCCTTAATGGTCAGTTCAGCTCTTACTGACTTTACAGGGAGTTGGGAAGACAGATCAGTATCAGATTAATTTTACATCAGCCTGCACAGCTTAACATACCTGCTTCCAAACAGCTAGGCTTGGTAAAGGATGCCTAACTAAACTAGGTACTGAAGAGCCAGCTGTACTCTGAGCAGCACGGGAAAATAGTTCCACCAGAGCAAGGGAGGGTAATTACCCTTTAAAGGCTTTGGATTTACCAGACGATTTGGGTTTGGAACAGAATATTCCCCTAAGGTGTGCCTGGGTATACAGCATGTGCCCAACATGGGCCATGTGTGCAATGACACACTTTTTGCAGCAAAAAGCTTGCGTCTTAAATTTAGACCCATGCAATGAATAACCAAGGTGGGGACAGGGAGCAAATGAAACTGTAGGGGAGAATTACAGCAACAAATTTACACAGCAGCTCAGTTTTCTGAGTATGCCATGTTGTGATAATTTTGCTTTCCTCACTCTTTGAGACAGACTTTGTCACTGCTGAGAAGAAGCTGATTTTGAGAGTCAGTATAATGCATGCAGGGCTTTATTCTGTACTGGGCGTACACGTTTAGTCATCTTTCTGGAGAAAGCGATAGAGACAAACAGAGAACATCTCCTTTCTAATACGGTGAATATATCTTCTTAATTTTCTACCGTAACAAACTTCAAGATCTGAGATGAATAGAAGATCCTAAGCCTCTGCAAATGATCTCATGGGTGTTGGACAATAAACCTTAAAAAAAAAAACCAAAACAAAACCAAAACAAAAAAAAAACACCCAACCCCAAAAGCAAGAGCTCTGCTTTTCCCACAATCCTGGCAGCACAGGAAGACAAAGGACACTCTATGCTGCACAAGTAGGTTTCTTGGTTGCCGTCCCAGCTGTCTGCAACATAACACTGTGTCCCCACGGTGGGGATTAATGTGCAAGGGGCTGCCTGCACAGGCAGGGAGGATCAAAAAGGATTTTCTAAAATGTGTTTCCTGCCCGGGGTTCTCCCAGACGGATGGTTTTGCCTGAGTTTCTTAAACAGCTCATCCTAGTGCTGTAGGGCACTCGCCTACCAGGGAGGGACAAGGCAGGAGTATTTGAAAACCTGCGTGGGCAGCATTTCTAGTTCCTCTAGGCAAACATAAAAGTAGGGCTGTGGGGTTCTATCTTTAAAATGCAATAAGTTAAATTAGAATAAAATATAAAATTATAAACATATAAAAAAGAAAATAAAGCCTTAAGGTTTTTTCCTTGATGTTTTGTACTCCTTGAGAGACAATTGTCAGCAGCCCTTCAGAAAACTGTAAATCAGCAATTCAACTTGTAAAATATGAACTAATGAACTGATTAATTAGGATTTTTTCCTGCAGTGCTAATTCCCTTTATAGACACACTTCTGCTAAGGACAACAGTGGTAGGAGATTGAATACAGCCTGTGAAGTGCACAACAAAGACAACTCTGAGAGCTGTTGAAAAACTGACAGCTATAGACACCTATGTAATTAATACCTGTTTTGAACCAATACCAAATTCACCTAGTCAGGATGTAGGAAGTAAAATGGGCTTCTAATATATAATGCTAAAGGTGCTGTACATAGAAAATGAATGAAATGCAGCAAATATAGGACAGGGTACCTAGGCTTTTCAGACAAAAATACTGGTCTTGAAAATACATTCAACCTCATGAGCAAAACCATCTCCACTTCACACAGTTATTTAACTGCACTGAACTCCTTATTAAACATAAATATAACCCGAATCAAAGCTAGAGAGCACCATGAGAGTCACTGTGCTGGCTAGAGAACTGGGTTCCTGTGCACTGGCTTCTCCCCTGTGCCTCCTTTGGGCTGGGAGCACCACCACAGACCTGCCAGCAGTGCTGGCTGCACAATGGATGCATATTTCTGTTAAAGTCACACTTTCACTGCCCCAGTAAAAGTAGAATTATATTTTTAAAAAACACCAGTAAATTAAGATTATTACTGACCTTTGTAAAGTCAGAAAACCCAGAAAGGAACAAAGTGGGATTAAAAAACCACAAAAACCGTGTTTATAATAATGCCTACATGTTTGCTTCATTTCCCAAACCCTCTACTGAATGTCTTATTTAGTCCTCATGTAAAGCCACTGCAACAAATTCTGCCCAGCTGTATTTCCTTTGTGACAATTTGTACCTATAAACGTTTAGTTGAACGGCGCTAACTACCTTCCCAAAGGCGTGATGTGTCCAAATCTCCTCTGATATATAGCCTGTGCAACCTGCTTGTGCTATTGAATTATAGGAGGCATAGAATGGGGCATATCCCCCTTCCCTTGCTGCGTGGGAACAGACCTGGAAGAAGCAGGGGATTTACAAGGGGATGTGTTCGTTGCATAATGACGATCTAAGATGTGTAGGTAAATGCTGTGCTGGCTGCTGAAGGGACCAGCAGATCTCCACACGGGTGCCATGGTCCCCTTGGCCAGACTCACCAGAACCACTGCCAGCAGTGGATCCCTTGTATTTGAATTTCTCTCCAAAACTTGGCCATGAAAGAATTTGGCAAAGTAGCTTGGAGCTGCAGGTTAACATCTATGTGTGTTTTCTTTCTGTTACTCTCCATCCAGAGCCTGGTAAAACAGGTCACGTTGTAGCCTGCTTTAGTCACAGCCTGAAGAGTAACAACACTCAGTTTGCAGATTTGTTCTTCTTTTTACAGTCTGGGTGAAGGAAATCCAGTTGTCTTTATTTTCCCATTAGAGAAATGGGTTGTTCTTGTTTTGCAGTCATTTGCTATACCATTTCTCGCCTAGTTGCTGCCTGTAGATCCTTTCCTGAACCAGTTATAGGGATATAAGTGGAAAAAAGGGGAAGGAAAAGAATGGCAGAGGAGGAGGTGTTTGTAGCATGCTGCTTTGGATTAGAGAGTCCAGATCCCAGCTTTTAAGGTTTCAGCCTTAATCTTCCAACACATGCAAAGTCTTTCAATTTCACTTCGAGGTCATTACTCGCATACAAAACAGTCTAACTGCTGCGTGAGGAATGCAGGTACAAAATTCATTAGGGGAAGCTTTTCAATCAGTCATGAGTACAATTCACTCTGGGGAAAAAAACCTGAGGTTTTAGGTCAAAATATCTGCTTATAAAATCTAAAATCTGTACATGAAACTTAGAGATTTCAAGCTTATGTGTTTTAATTAACATCTGCTATTTTATTGGTTTGATGCTAGATTTCACTTACAAGTAGCTGCTAATTTAAAGCAGAAGAGTAAAACCAGGAAAATTCTAAAGGATGAGCATGCCACAATATCTAATATTATGGAAAGAAAGCACAGCTAGGAGACATCCACTGCTTCAGGGGGTACGCTAGTCTTGCGATAAGTTTCGTCTTTTCTTGATTATGTCCAATGTTAGATTGAGATGATCTGATAGGATCAGCCTAAGGTGACCTGTAAAATCAAGTGTCACCGAAGCTGGGAATTTCCATGTGACATCACATTTACATGAGAACGCTGCACTGCAGTGACTGCCACACCCTCCTGGACTGATTTAATAATTAATTGATTCTTAGAGCAAACAGCCATTGGAAAGATAGAGACCACACGGAAAAATATTGTTTTCTCTCTGTGGTTAAGTATCGATGAGCTTCAGCGCTGCCCTGTAGTGGACAGATAGTTGACAAGAGGAAAACAGAGTTGCTGGCAAGGTCAGCTTGAACTGAGACCTGATACACATCCCAGGCACTGATCAAGTACCTCTTTCCAGAAAATGAATATCCTCATGAGCTCAGGTTTCCAAGAAGTGAAGCAGATGCCCCAAGTCTCATTAGTTTCACTACTGTTTCGACGAAGGAGAAGTATCACTTCTTACTTTGCATTGAATGTGTGTTATTAGGAAAAGCTATTGAAAAGATAACAATTTCTTACAAGCAAATGTAATAAATACATTTCTTTTCCTGTAAAAGTTCAAAGTAGCATTGATGGCACCTGCAGCAGATTTAAGTATCACTACAGACAACCTTAAAGACAGATAAAATGGGAAGCTTCTCTCCTCAAAAAAAACCCCCCAAAAAACAAAAAACCAAAAACAGAATAAAAAAAGGGAAGGAAAATAATTAGCAGACAGAGAATAAGTATTTGCCAGCAAAATGTGTTGTCTGACAAAAGTGGCAAAGGTAGTGATGGCAAATCTAATTATTAAATATCATAGAGAATGAAGGCTTACGAAAAAAAAAGGCAGCAACAAGAGACTTTTTCCTGGAAAAGAGACTATAGCGAGAAATATCCATCTCTGTCTAAGTCTGTGCAATCTGTAAATGTTGTGAGGGAGCAAATGTGTGATAGCCATGAGAGTTAAGTAAGCAAGTAAAAGAAAGGAATTGTAAGTATTATTGGTTTTAAAGAAAATCCACCTACTTGAAATTATTTCTTTAAAGAAGATGCTAAGAAAGAAATCAGGCAGTGATGTCTGAGGATGTCCTTTGGTGCTTTTCCCAGCTACATAAAAACACTGTGTTATTTGAGGGCTCTAACTGAACTGAACGCTTCTTTCACTCTGACTGTGCTCGTTTCTCCTTTGTAATTTAGAATTTGTTACCTGCAGTATTAACCCGAAGATCGGATCAACTGAATGTCAATCAAAATATATCCCAAACTGGCTTATTGAGTCAAGTGCAAGATCATCTCAGGTAACAAATTCTCAAACCTCTTCTAATTCTGGATTGATTAATGAAGCGTCATTGGTGGTTAATGACCTCGCTTTGCTTTCTGCAACACAGATGCCCATATTGCAATAAGTGCTTTGTTATTTAGCTCGGTATTGTTCATTTACATGACATCCTTATTTCAATAATATTGTATCTTCTTCACCTAAATAACCACCTTATTGCATCCGATAAGAACTGCTGAGAATCACATTTGCATCAGCATGTTACCAATGCCATTCATATTTGGAGGAGGAGAACTGAGGGTTCGAGGGATGCTTTTGTAGAAGAAACAAGAGCACGTGAACCCCTCCCTGCCAGGGGACTGGTATGGGTTTCTTGCTTTCAGCTGATCAGGATGTTCCTTGTCCTACCAAGTGTTCAGTTGTTGAGGATTTTTGAGCACTTGCAGCATGTGTACCGAGTTTCAGCAAAACCTAAGGTTTAATGAGCCAGAATTTTGAAATGCTTACACTTCTTTAAATTCATGAAGACACATCTGAAGGCAAAATGGGATAGTGCTGTGTTGTTTCTCCCTTCTACACCCATCCTTGAGACCTTGTTCTTTGGCTTGGCTTTCAACTTTGCACCTTTCCATCAAAACACTTTCTGATCTGAATTCTGCTGTCTCACAAAGGTGTCTGGCAAACAGAAGGAAATTACCTTGACAAAAATAAATTCCTTCATAAAAAAGAAAGGTATTAAATGTAGTCCTGAGGGGACATTTCAGTGATACCCGATTTGAAATAACAGGATGCTGGTAATTTAGTAAATGTAAAAGGGGGAAAAAAGTGGTGCTTTTCCCTCTAGGGTAAGTTATAGGGGATATTTTTGAGTTTTTCTTTTATTCTTTGTAAGCAAAATAACTCTCATCTGGTCTTTTATCTTTCAAGGGTTTTTGCCGATACTATTAAAACGCAGGCTTACAAAGTCTGCAGCAGTAAGGAAGAAATAATTGCATCAAAACCAAAAAGTTCTGAATTATTGTTTTTCACTGAAATGGAGAGCTACTGGTGTTTCGCAGAGGAATAAAGCTAAATGCAACCTTCCCTATTTCCTTCCAGAATTTGCCTGCTTTTGAGCCAAATTTCAAATGTGTCTCAGCACCAAGAAATCACAAACTGTATCTCAGCTTTCAAAGGGGAGCATGAACATCCTGTGGTGCTTTTGATGTGTATCAGAAAAAAAAAAATAATCTTAAAGAGGATGTGTAACTAACCTTCTGCCAAAAAGAGAGCTCCGGAAATTGAAGAGAATGCCATAAAACTAGAGATGTGATATACTTTGACTTGTTTGGTTGTGGGGACTGACTCAGTATCACCTTCTTGTGGCTCTTAACCATCAAGCTTCCAGGTAAAGCCAGTAGCTCCAGGATCTGAAGAGGTAAAATTTCCAAGGGTGCTTTTGAGCATGGATCCAGAATCTTCTAATACCTTTTTTGATTTTTTGGGAGGAGATTTGGATTTCTTAAGTAATTCATGTGAAATAAGGTGTCTGCTATTTGGAGAGGGATGATAACTGCTGAAATTGAAGCCACCTGCATACTGGCAGGTTGTAAGAGATTTCAGTAGCCCTAGAAGGTGGAAAGAAGAAGGGAATCTATAAATGCTTTGATAATCTGAACTGTTTTTTTTATATGCTTGTTTTCTGATGTCTTTGATTTTCCCTTTTCTTCCATAAACTTGAAAAGAGGAAGTTTTTGTCTGGCTTCATGCACAACTTTCTGTCAATATTAAAAGATACATCTCAGAAAGAAGTCTAATTAAGGTAAGAAGGTACTCCTAGGTGAGAAAGGCTGATTTTAATATTTTAAGCCACAGTTCAGTTTCTGGTGTAACAGCAAAGTAAAGCTGAAATGCTACTCTAGGAAGTCACGTAATCCTAAAAGCTGAGAGGAGGGATGCAGCAGTTCCTATAAGCATTGCAGGGGATATTTTTCATACCAGAAAAGCTTCTGAATTTGGGGAGGAGGGTAGTTTTGAGTAGCCAGTCAGTAGTGCAAATCGATGAAACTGCTTAGTTCATAAAGAGATTGAAATAATAAATTGACAAGCATGTAAATATGAAAATAGACTGTATTTCCTCCCCTGGAATTGCATGGACTATTGACAAACACTGAAAAAAGTTAAACCGTATACATAATAAAACTCTGTTCTGCCACAAATAACAACTTCTAGCAGATGCAGAACTTGCACAACCTCACACCTGACCTCTTAAATGGCAATAGAAGCAACTTGGCTGGCTACAGCCAGCAACTGAAGAGGAAGCGGGTGTGGATGGTATTATTCAGAACTGCCTTACCAAAAGACGTGCCAATTCCCTGACATGGAAATCGCCCTCGACAACTTTGCCAAACATTTATTCCCTGCCAGTTTGAGGGCACTTTGCTTTTTGGAACGGTTTTATCCATGCTCACAGCAAAATGCAAGAAACAAAGTTGTGGGTTTTTTGTTTTTTTGGTTTTTTTTACTTCAAGCTGGCTGTGAAAATGCATGTGTAATATAGGGAAATGAAGAAACAGAATCTGATGCCTGTTTTCCAAAGTGTCACTTGAGAACACAAAACAACAAATATCTTCTTGTTCTGTTAACTGGTCCTTAATCTTTTTTTTTTCTTTCAATTTCTCCCTTAAATTCTTGAGGGCAACAACCTGGATTTCAAATGCTAATTCACATTTGGGATGCCAATCATGATTAAAGAAGACTGTGAGGAGAGGAAAGGAAATGATAGCTGGTTTTCAAGTTTAATAAGGAAGACAAAATGAGAGCATGGAATTTTTATTAAGTCTCCTCCTCAAAAACAGTTCTAAATTTACCTCTTTTAAAAACTTAAATCAGGCTAATGAACTCCAAGGACATGCCTCCTTAAAAGAGTAGGGAACCCCAATAATACAGCAGTCCGCTGGCATGGGATAAGAGGGTGCACAAACTAATTAGTTCCCATCCCTCCTTAACCCCAACAGTAGGTATCCTAGAATTTAATCCACGTACAACTGCAATTTGAAAGCCCAAAACTCTTAAACCCATTATACCACAGAAACACCCAGACTGATGCTTCTCTCAAAACAAAATAAAAATGCTAATGACTGTGCTGCATGGTAGGGCCCTAATGTCAAAAAATACCTGTAAACTGCATCAGTTATTGTCACCTAGGGCAAATAAAAACAACTGTAGGTTTTTATTCATGGGTGCAATTTACTCCCCCGGTTAGGTTGCTGTACCACATTGTCTTTGCTAGCTGCAAAGGGTCACGACTAGCATACTTTAGGAGGCCTTTAAGAACTGGGACAAAAAAAAATGGCTTTGTTGTTCTTCCTTACACTTGGGTTTAGGATATTTATTTAAAACTTGGCCAGACTACTTCCAACTTCCGCTTCTTGCTGTGTTTGGCTTTCAAATAAAAACACAGAATGTGAAAAACTTCTTGTTTCATTTCCATATCTGTCCTTCTAAAGTGAAAAAAAGCAAAATGTCTCTCTACAGTGATGAAAACAATCTTAATTTTTTTATTCTCTGATTACACATCTTCATATAGCAATTTCTGCCAAGCGGGGCTTGATTTCAGATTGGAACATCTGACCTTTACTATTTTATCATGGTCAGTTTTGACTGAAGAAGAGGAAATGCAATGCAGTTTAAAGTCATTAGCTGGAATTACTTAACATTTTTAAAAAAATCACTCAGTTGTTGTTAGAATTATAGAATCATTAGAATTATGGAATCATTAAGGTTGGAAAAGACCTCAAGGATCATCAAGTCCAACCCAACACCACCTAACTCACTAAACCATGTCACAAAGCCCCACATCTATGCGTTTCTTGAACCCTCCAGGGATGGTGACTCCACCACTTAGATTGACATCTAATCAGAGTACTTTCAGTATTAATGCCAATATAAAGCTAATTATCATGTACTTGAAGAGGTAAGGTGTAAAGTGTTTCCTCTTACACACATCAGGCAAAATTCCTACCTCATATGGTTCTGTTGCTTTACACTTGAAGCTGGCTCAAATCTGGGAATAATCCAGCCCTTTATATTTACATTAATCTGGAGTTTACTAATACCTAAAGAAAACACAACTGCAGGTTTTGGTTCTTTTTTTCTCCCTCAACTTTTAACTGATGTCAGAGGTTCAAATTTTAAGTGTTTGCATCTGATTCACTTTTTTCTTTAATAAAAATCAAGAGATGCTATTAAACTAAATGAATGTAAAATCAAGTGCCTGATGAACAACAGGAGTCTGTTTCTTTTCACAGGTCAGAGTGCTTGCAATGAAGATACAACGATCAGTCTTGAAGAATCAAAGGATCTTTCTAGCGATGAAAGGAATCAACACCAAGGCCAGCATGCCAGTTTTTATAAGCAGGTATCTATAAGTAACTATGCAAATGAAACACTGGACCTTTACTTCAGGTCCTGGATGTTTTTCTTGTCACTGTATCAGGGGCAAATAGCTTCAGCACATTTTGAGTTTCTATGCAAGCACTTATAGCCCTTTGTCTGTTCTATATGCAGTTGCTGAGCATGTTTTCTCATAGCTCCTTAATTCTGTATCAGCTGGCACAACTCTGGCTTGCTGCCATGGTTGTGGATGGCAGGGCTGCTGAAGTCTGCCGCCTTTTCACTCTGATGGAGCTGGAGAGATTTTGTTGGCAGTGGGTGTTGTAGCGCTGGCTCAGGTGTCAGTCATGGATTTGTGCTGGATTGACCTCTGTCTATAGAAAATCTTCTCTTCCAGTTTCTGCGTCAGTCTTCAGGGGCTTGACCATTGCCTTTGCAATACTCTTTTTCAGGAGGTGCTTGGGGCAACTAACAAGTAGCAATGAACAATGAGGCAAGGTTTTTGGGTTTGTTTTTTTGGTTTTTTTTTTGCTTACTGCCAACAAAGGAGAGAGATTTGTTGCTGTCTAGGGCCCTTTCTGTACGTCCTGCAATCAATGTATGCCCACATCAAATATCATACCCTGATATGGTGGTCATGATTCTTATGAATGCTTAGAAGAGTTAGGTGTCTTTCTTCATTGATTTCAGATTACACTGGTTATCAAAGTCTCCTAGGGAATTTAACAAATATTCCAGCTCCTGTCTTTATAACCCCTCTGCAACTGGATTATTGTAGAGGTACAGATGCTTGAACCTATTAAATACAGCTTCGCACTGTCCTCATGTTTGTGCTTACCTTAGTGTCACCTAGCCTCTTTGTAAGCATTAGTTGCCATGCACTGTACAAGGTTATGCACTCTCTTACTCCATAAAAGTGGGATTTGACCCCACGGAAAATACACTGACAAATCAAAATTTATAATCGGTTTAAAGTTCAAGGGTGCAGCCAAATCCTGAGCCAGGGTAATTTGACCTAGATCCACTGGAGTAAGTAGCGCTGCAGTGAACTACATAAACAAAAGAACCATCCCTCTGTGGTTGCCCTCGTACGGTGGGGATGGCGAGGAAACACTTAAAGTCTGATGAAGGCTGTGGTTTGCTGCTTCAGCAAAATGATGTTTCAAAAAACAAGCAAAAAAAGAACTTCCTTTTGCTACTTTCTACAAATAATAGTGAACTGAACACCCATGATGCTGAGGAAACTCTCTCGGTTGAGTTGAAGGGATGCTGCCAACATACAACTGCTTATCTCTATGCTACTAGAGAAGGGAGTGCCAAAATACTGTTCTCACTACTTGGCCCAAAAATCTGTGTTCTTCATTCATTTGCTTCTGACACTTTTGGTGGTATCCTCCCATGTCCATGTGTCCTCCCATCCCCAAGCTCCAGGTCTATCTAGACATCGACGTGCTGTAACTTTTAACCCTGCATTAGTGTCATTGCTGCTGTTTTCATCTAAATTTTATTTTCAGTAGCTAATTCTCCAAGGACACTTGTTAAAACTTTTAGAGCCAAAGCAAACTTCAGCCTTTATTATACTTTAAGGATTTTCCCAAATTGGCCATTTTCCCCCAAGAATGCCTGTATGTGTGAGTAAAAAGGTTTGTGAAATCTCAGAGACAGAAGAGCAAAACTTGCTAATAGAAACCCATGCGTAGCTCTGAATGGTGATTTCTGGATATTGCTGTTTTAAGAATACTTTCAGGTTAATCAAACAGCTCTAAGAACCAGAAATAATAGGCTAAAGGTAAGTCTCAGCTATCATTTCCGTTAGTACAAATACAGAGTTGCCGATATTACCAACAAAGTTTTCCTTGATTTGCACCAGTACAACTGACTTAATCTCAGTGCTGAAAGGAATCAAAATGAAATATTTTAACTGGTTCAGGCAATTTTAACTTTCTTTCCAGTTGACTCAACAGTTGTGAGCACCTGGATGTTAGCTGTACCGGTTATCGATAAATAATGCACATTACCTTCTGTGACGGTGGGTGTCTCTGGAACTGCCTTCACTGTACCATAAGGAAGACATTATCAGTGCTTGCTGTTAACTTAGGCTTTGTGCAGTTATGGAAGTTTAGTCACATATTTTGTATTTATGTCCCACCCTACACACTAAGAAATAGGAATTCAGTAATGTAGTGAAAAGTCATTCTGGGGGTCCTGGACAGCATGAACTACTGCACTGTTTCTGGTCTTTTTCAACAGGTTATTTTCCTATTTATCATCCCAAGTCTGAGTTGATTGGAAACACATTAAATAGGAGAAATAGATTCAAACTGACAGCAGATGGATACATGACTGTTAGGATGAGAACTCAAGTTAATTCATGAAAGACTATTTGAATATTACTCCTGTCTGACTCAGCAGGTAGGAGGGGGGGGGCAATCCAAGTTGATTTTTATATGAGGAAGGCAGAATTTACTATATATGATGCAAAGACATTTGAAAAGGAATTGTTAAATCATATGAAAGAAAAACTAGGTTCTGTCATTAATCATGTCCCAAGCTTCTGCTACGACAAGCTTGGTCGAGTTATTCAGTCCCACTGTAGGTCAGACTTGAAGGCTGCAAAATACCTGTATAATACTGTCCTAATTCGTTCAGGTCAGCGTTACGCTTAACGCATTACTGTTTATAAACAGGCTGAGCTCCTTGGGGGAAGTTACTATGGGTGCAAAGACACGATGTGCTGTGGGGAGATGGCCCTACTCGCTAAATAGGTGACTGCATTGTTCTGCTTTTAAATGCTCGAGTGGAATCTAAAACTCAATTGTCCATTCATCCCATAGCAAAAAAAAAGAAAGCGTTCCACTACGGATCCCACGACTAACACAGGAGCTGCCATTAACACATCACCAGGAATAATCTCTTTATGTAACGTGCTCAAGCACACCCCGAAATAGAGAAAACCCCACCTGCTGGGAGCAGGGAAGGGAAGGGGGGTTGGGGGTGCCCCTCCTGCTCCCGCACATCGCTAGCTCCCCACCCCCGGATCCAACCCCCTTTCTCCCTTTGATCGCCCCTCCCGACTCCTGCGGGCGGCTCGGCTGCCTTGGGGGGAGGGGATGCTTTTTGGGGGCGTCCCCAAAAGCCCGCCCCAAATCTGACCCGGGGGGAGCTGTGCCTGAGAGGGAGGAGGGAGGGCAGTGCGACCCCGCTCGCAACCGGAGGAGCGGGGGTGTAGGGAGGGGAGAGGAGCAGCGGCGGATCGTTGCGGACAGCCCCGGGATGGGAGACGGAGGGGGGGTCCCCGGTGGCGGCGGAGGGACACTCACCATGGCGGCGGCGAGGCGCTGTCCAGGGTATCGGTGGCTCGGTTGGGCTGTGCCGGTGCTCCTGCAGCGCCGCCGGTATAAGGCGCCGCCTCCTCCCCGGTTCAGCCCGCCCCCGCCGGGAGGGATGCGAAGAGGTTGGGGAGAGGGTGGGGAGGGACCGCAGCGAGGTGGGAGTGGAAGATCTGGGCGGGGGAAGAGGTTAGGGATGGTGTCTGTCACTGTGGATAGAATCATAGAATGGTTTGAGTTGGAAGGGACCATGGAGGTCATCTACTCCAACCCCCCTGCAGTGAGCAGGGACATCTTCCACTAGATCAGGTTGCCCAGAGCCCCATCCAACCTGACCTTGAATGTTTCCAGGGACCAGGCTTTGACAAAATGGATGGGAAGATTCAATTCAGAGAAAAATCATTTTCTGTCGACGGGCTGGTTTGGGAGCAGACAGGGGCACTGGCTAGTTGCTGTGATCCTGACGTGACGCTGTTGCATTTAACAGAGGGTTTGGTCTATAGCTCAGTGCTCATATTTGCAGCTGAAGTTCTCTGACCTGAAACCCTGAATCCTCCATGCCCCGTGCAAAGTGAGATCAATGTTGCCCGACTGCCTCACTGTTGTATCTCCCTGGAGACCTGTCTATTAGGGAGAAATTGATAAGCAAATGTTTATTTAGGTTGGCTAAGGAAGGGGCAAAAATCACACAGAGCAGGAGCTGCTGACCCCGTCACAACACTGCCACTGATATAAAACAGAAAAATGTCAGGAAAGAAGAAGAAATGCTTTATGCTTGGGGGAACAAGCACAAAATTTCATGCCTTCAAAACTGATTTTTGTTCTAAATGCTGACCAAGCCTTATCTCTCCTAGAAAAAAATGATAAAAAATTACATGTTTATACAAAGTGCTCCCATTGCTTTCCCTGCTCCCCCCCCCCTCCCCAATTCTGGATGGTCACAATTTTCTTGACCAGAGCTCAGAGAACACTCTTTCCCAGTTTCAGTGGCACAAGCAGTGGAACTAAGCTAAGGGGACTGCGTGTGGTGCAGGACAGGTAACCTCTGCACAAACTAAAGTGAGTTTACTTGATGTATAGTTGGGCTATATTTGTCCCAAATGTAGTGCCAATGTTCTAAGTGTGACATCTTCCTTCCTGGTAGGCTTTTTGTCCATGTACGACTTCACCCCTTGCTTTCTCTTGGGTCTAGATGCAAAGATACGCCAAAGGCTGTGAGAATGGCTGTCTTCCCAGGGCTGCCTGCCTGCCCAGGAATGATAGTGCCAGAAGCTTCACGTGAAAGTGTGTCCTCATGTTACTTCTACCCCACTTTTATAGACGCAGGGTTGTTCCCTTGAGCATCCAAATTCCAGCATGTTAGTCAATGCTGAACTGCCACTGAGGTTGACCTACCAGCCTTTCCTCTAATTCATCCTTTTGTTAGCTTATTCATTTAATTCCTTCTGTGTTACTACAGACCATCTTGAAATATTGAAGAGAAATACTTTTTCATATCCATTCTGTCCCCGGAGATGTTGTTTCCTAAGGAGAAAGTTGTCCTCTTTGTCCAAGAGATTATTCTTTAGGCGCTGTAGAGCAAGGAGCAGTTTGGAAGCTGACTGACAGAGAAACATGGTAGTGACTCAGTGTGTTGGAATGCTTCAGCCTCACAAATTTTATTCCAATTTCTTAACAGTCCAAACAGGATGGTGTTAGTGTGTCAAGTCAAATTCAGACCTAAGAACATGGTAATACAAAACATTTTTTTCTTTATTCTTGCTTTTCTTTGTCTAAAACAGAAAAGAAACATATGTTCAAGTTTGGTAATGATGTAACATTTCTAATTTCTTGAGTCCCTTGTACCTGACACATCATATTGATACTAATTAGTGTAGGTTCCTTCTATAGTAGTAATTTCATTTTTTACCAAAACAATAATGTCTCCAAGGAAGTCACACCTAGGAAGCAAATAGGATTCTGGTGGTATCTAAAAGAAGCTGTAATGGTATTACGGATATTTTTAACACCTATCTAATGACCTGAATTTGGAGATTTAAGGGCTGTGGCAGGATTTGAATTCATCTGTTTTGTATGGAGGGTGATGCCATGGTCCTGAGCACAGCAGACCTCTGCCATGCACGTTAGCTTTGAATGGCTGTTGAGCAGCATGTTGTGCTGAGAGAAAAGGCAGAAAAATACGTCAATGTGTGGACAAACAGAATTGCTTAGTTCCAGCTGCAATTCCCTGGAAACAAGGAGGGTAAGTGGAGGCAATTAAAACAGGACTTCATTTTGGGGTGATGCTGTTGCACAACAATTACTGTTCATGGTGAAATACTACAGGGTGTTAGCTTGAGTCCTGCTGTAGGGGTAGGGGTTGTTGTAGGCTGGACATCATCACAAGCTATCTAACTTGCAGAATCACAGACTGGCTGAGATTGGCAGGCATCTCAAGCAGGGCCACCAAGAGCTGGTAGCCCAGGCTTGTGTCCAGTCAGGTTTTGAATAGCTCTGCATCTTAGGAAAAGCACCTTTGAGTTGCAATGACTTCAGAGCTGCCAGGTCCCACTGCAGCTCAGGAGGCAACAGGGCAGACAAGGTACCACTGATCAGTGAACTATTGGCAACTGTCAGTTCTTCCTAAGTTTCAATCGTTAGGATAAAGTTTTAGTTTGAGAAAGAAGGGGAAATCAGCCATGTTTCCCACTGTCAATCACTGCTCTTCACCATGATCTTCTTGGAGTTTAAGCTCAGGGCCTGCCTGTTTCACAAAATTGTTCTCCCAGTAGTATCTGTCCAACTCACTGGCAATTTCCCTTCTTTCCCTGAGCAACTAGCTCAGATGAAAGAGGTTATCTTTTTTCTATTATCCCTTCTTTTTCTAATTTTATTGGGACAGGATTGTGGTTTTCAACCCAGCTAGCAACAAACAAATAGCACACAGCTGCTTACTGACCCTCCCCACTCCTGGGGTTGGGGGAGAGAATTAAACAGGTAAAGGGAAAAGAGAGTCTTGGGTTGAGATAAGAACAATTTAATAACTAAACTACAATAAAATTGAAAATAATAATGATGATAATAATAATAATACTAATATCTACAAATATACAAATAAGTGGTACACAGTGAAACTGCTCGCCACCTGATGACTAAAGTTCAGCCTGATCCCAGAGCAGGGAGAGTCCTGAAACCACAATCCCACAATGTGACAGAATTTTTGTTAACTCTCAGGGAGTGCTTAAGAACTGCCAGTAATAAAACTGTGTTGAATCAAATCTGAGTAATCAGGCTAAACAAAAAAAGATTTTGTAACTTATCAAAGCAAATTTGAAAATTTGCCCTCTTGTTTTCTCTGGTATGATTAGTTCTTTCTATAGTGTAATTTTATATGCTTTTAGCTTTTTAACTGTAGCTGGTGTAATAAGTCTGTACAGATAAAGCTAAAACTTGTATTAAATTGCCAGCTATGAGCACATATAATAAAAATTAAGCCACAACAAACTTACGCTGGAGGAAGCATTGAGTTGAGCAATTGTGCAGCTTTGCAGGTTTTATAATAAATACTATGTTTTAGCACCCTCTTTCGGAACAAAGCAATACTGCCGGTATTTAGTCTTAAAGGCTTTACTGAAATTTGAATGCAATAGCAACATGTCCAGGAAAAGTCCTTGGCTGCAGTCACAGATATAGGTTAGTTGTGTAGTTTTGTATTTTCTAAATTTATATTAATTGAATTCTCTCATCCCTTTTATGTTTATCATCTTTATATAAATAGTTTGTATTGTCCATTTAAGTCAACCAAGAGCTGGGAAAAGTCTGATGGCTCTAAACCAAAAACTGAAGCTGGGTTATTACAAAAGACCCTATCTAGATGCTCTGTCCCTCGTTGCTTACACTGTGATAGGCAGCCAAGCTTCTATACATTGTTTTGGCTACAATAGTTGATATGGTTGCCAGTTACCTTTGAAGATATTGCATGTGCCAAGAGGAGGATTAAAAAATTAGGACACTGTAGAACAAAAACTGCCTGGATTACTTTAACTTGCTCTTCTTTTCATATTCATTTCAATAAGCCTTATTTACAATAGGAGCCTTGAGCAAGACTCCTGCTTCATCGATGCACAGTGCAGATGATAATAAACAAACAGGAGGCCATGAATGCTGCAAGGGTCTGGAAAAGGAGAAAAGATAATCTTGTTAAAGTGGCTGAAATTCTTTTTCTGGACTAGAATACACAGCTTAGATAACATAATTTCCATGTGGTTACAGGTATATAATTTAAATTTTTTTCCTTCAACTAGTCAATGATTTTATTCTTCCTTCTGCTGTCTGCCTCAGGGTAACTGAACGGAGATTTGTCAAAGTGCTGGGTGCTCACAGCTGCAGCTGGCATCAGTGAACACTGTGCTACAAATAAACACAAGAGAAATGTGAGATTTTCCCCACATACCAGCTGAAAAAAAAAGGGGGCACATCCAAAATCACTGATACTTCAAATGTGTATTTCAGCCTCAGTCTTCTCCCTGGTGAAGGAGCGATAATAACATCCCTCAGCATGTCTATGCAAACACAAACGCTAGTTAACTGCCTGCTGTGAAAAAAATGTTTAGTTTAGATGCATTGGCTCTCAAACCCTGAAAATAAGGCTTGTACCCTCCACATCTGCATCCCTCTTCTTGTCACTAGTCTTTAGCTCTCCTGTCTGCAGCATTGTGTGACCTTGCTGCTCTGTGGAAGCACACCAAATGTTGCTGGTTTGACCTGACCCATGGTCTGGTGCACTGTTCGGCAGAGGCTCTCTAAATGCCGCTCACCAGTCTTGTGCTACAGCCCCTTTGCTGCTTGATGACCTGACCGTGCTCTTTCCTATACCCTCAAAATGTATCTCAGTGCGTACGTTATTGTACACACTGAGGTGATGTAAGAAGTTTGATCAGTGTTGAGCATCATAGGAAAAAGTATTAAATGTAGAATACTGATAGTATGCAGTGAGAAAATATTGCAAGATAACGGATAAAAGACTGTAATGACATCATCAGTGAGTTTTTCCTTCCACTTCAGAGAATGGATGAGCTATATTCAACTCTGCAATTCCGCATTGAACATATATGCATAAGGAACTGGGTAGAAGAAGCTTAGCTTTGTACAACCAACCTTATTTCTGAACTTCAGTAATTAGGAAACTTCAGCTGTCCAACGCTAATCTTTTTTTTTTTATTATTTTGTATGATTTCACAGGCTTTTAAAAAGCAGCGAAATCCACATTGTAGCTCACTTATCCCAAATGCATCATCATTACTATTGGTACAGATTTCTGACACATTAGCACATGAGATAATATGTAGCAGGATAGATTTGTATGTGTTCATATGATTTAGTTTTGGTCTGAAGAAAAGTCTTAGCTAAAATACATACAGTATTATGTTTGGATTTTTTCATTTAGATGTAAATCTGTACATATGTTCCATTTGATAAAATATGTGCCAGGTAGCCCAAATAAAAGGCTTTATTTCGCATACTGGGAAAAAATAGAATAACAAAGATTGTATTCACCAAATAGTTGGAGGAGAAAATGTTTCTCATTTTATCTCATGGCTTGGTTGGAGTATACCACCCACAGTTACCCCTTGCCTATGCTTATGGGGTTTGAACGTCTACCCCATGTTCAAGTGCTTCGGCCATTATGCTAGAAAGTCTTATTTACTTTCTTTTTGTCTGTCCTAAGGATAATTTCAGTGTTTCATACACATTGGCCTTCAGCAGTCTCAGGTCACCAAAACCAGAGGGAAAGTCTGGAGCAAGGAAGAGTTTACTCTCAGTGGAGGAGGACCAGCTAGGGAGTGCTTAAACAAAATGGAAATACGTAAGTCCACAGGTTGTATCCATGGGTGCTGAGGGAGGTGCCTGAGTCGCTATGAAGCCACTCTCCATAATCATTGAAACGTGGTGGTGACTGGGAAGGTTCCTGAAGATAGGATGAGAGCAAGTATCGCTCCTACCTTCAAGAAGGAAGATCTGGAGAACTACTGAGCCTCACCTCAGTCCCCAGAAAGGTCATGGAGAAAATCCTCCTGGAAATCATCTTCAAGCACATAAAGGTCAAGAAGGTGATTGTGAGTTATCAATATAGATTTATGAATGGGACATCATGCCTTAAGAACCTGATGGTCTTCTATGATAATGTGACTAGCTTGGTGGAAGAGCTAGAGAAAGGGACACTGAATAAATAAAATTAAAGTTTTTCCAAACTGAATAAGTCGATTAAAAGGCCCTCTACCTGTGCATTGTAATATGAGGGATCTAATCACTACCTGTTTTCATCTTTATTTCCTAGTATATTGCCTTGGATGGTATCATGTATATTTGATCATGTGTATATGATCCATGTATATATATACACGTATATCAATGTATATCCATGATCTATATACATGGATCACGTATATTCATCACTCCAAACTGACTTAATTCCACAATAATTCTGTCTTCAGTTACAAATGGTGGGTGGTTCTGTGACGCTTGGGGATGTGATGTGAATTAATCAACCACTATTAGTAAAACAGTTTGGAACCATAGGATGATGTATATGAAATATTTTGATAGCCCTAAAATACAATAGCTGTTTTACAGGAAAGAGAAGTTATAGTCCCATACCCAGAGAACCCACTCTAACTGTAGATGATAAGTGAAAAATCAGAGAAACAGAACAGTGTAGCTAGGAGGGAGCTTAAATATTTTTTCAAAAGTGAATACAGTAGTAACAGTTACCGGTTTGGTGTTTGCAATACAGAAGAAATCTTGCTGAAGTATGTGTAACAACCGCTTAGGCTAGAATGAAAGTGACATTTAAACACCGGGAGGTATGTCAAAGTACGAAGTTATTTAGAAATAACAAAAAAGATGTTTCAAGTGAAATGATACTGGCAAATGACATGATGAGTGGGTTAGGCGGACTATTAAACAGGGCTAGGAATGCTGCGAGAGAAGGATAGGAATGGAAAGAAATCTCTGGTTTGATTTGGTGAAGCGACAGCAAATTTCAGGCTGTAAATGCGGGCTGCATGTGCAGATAATTTTGGCTTACAGGTCTCTTGAAAGACGGGGGCATGCAGCATGCTCAATGAGCAGGAAAAACAATAAGAATTTTACAAAATCTCCCCTTTTAAGTGACGCTAAATAATCCATAAAAGAAGCACAAAGGAGAACCGTATTAGCTTTCTCCAACGACTCACTGCAATGGTGACATCTCCATGGGAAAATGAGCTTCTGTAGCAGTGGATTTAAACATATTTTCCGTAGTTTTAGAAACATTAACCAGTGTCCCCTACCCTACAAAGGAAAGCTATAACCTCATTCCAGTGCTAAAGGCAAAGTCCGTATCAGAATCAAGATTATCTCTTGCTTATCTCACAATTCCTGGAAGTTTGTATTTCCTCAGATTTCTCTCAGGAGGGCAAGCCCCGCTTTGCCGTACCGCTACCGTGTCAGAAGAGAGCGAGAGCCAAGGGCATGTGGAATTTGAACCACGCCGTGCTCAGGCCGCTGAGGCCTGGTCGCCCTGCCATCCCCTCATCGATCACACCGAGGGAAGCAAGGCCAGCAACGACAAGAGGGAGAAAAAGGAACCAGAGATAAACCGCCGCACCCTCACGACCCATCTAAATCACCACACAGGAAGCAATCTGCCCAACACCCTTCCTGTTCTGCTCAGGGCTCCAGCCGAGGCTGCATGTTACCACACCGGCTCCCCCCTGCTCCCCTCTGCCTCATGCAGCCGTTACAGGCCTCTCCCTGCCCGCCCGGCCTTCACTGCCGCCTCTCCTGCTGAGGGAGCGGCGCCACAGCGGAGGCAACGGCCGCCCCGGTCGTCAGGCGCCGTTTCCCGCCGCGAGGGGGCGGTGCGGGGCACGCCGCGGGGCACGCCGGGACTTGTTGTCCCCGTTGGGTGGGGGTTCCCTCTCGCTCCAGCCCCTGTGGCGGTATATGGACTACAGCTCCCGGCATGCACCGCGCCCCCCCTTGCGTCAGCGCGGCGCGCTGGAAGGCCCGCCCCGTCCCTCCGCCGCTGCTCTTCATGCCGGGTTGTGAAGCGGTGGGGGGAGACGGGGTCGGTGTCGTCGCCGGCTTAGCTCGGTTTCTCTCGGCTCCCCTCGCTCTCCCGGCTGGGCCGCCGAGCTGCCCCCTCCCTTTCCCGGGGGTAGCGGGCAGCGATGCGAGGCACGGCCTCCTCCCCGTAGCGGCCGGCGAGCCTCTGCCCTCACCTCAGCCCTGAGGCGGCCCCGCTGCGGGGTGACCCCCCGAGGAGCCGGACGGGCCCCGACCGCCTCTGGTGCCCCTCCCGCGGGGCCGAGCGGGCCCTGACGGCGGCCGGTGGGGCTCGGCTCAACCCGGCCGAGCGGCTGCCGCGGCGGGGAAGCGTCTTCGAGGAGGGGCCCCGGCGGCAGCGGGGGGGAGGTGGCCGGCGCCATGTGGCAGAGCATCGGGCTGACCTTGCTGGTGATCGTGGCCACCCTGGCCTGCGTGCTTCTCTTCATGCTGTGCGGTGAGTCCCGCCCGCTTCCCCTCGGCGTGGGGAGGCTAACCCGGCTTCCATGTGCAGTGCCCGTGTTCCCCCCCCCACCTCCCCGCTTTCTCAATCTCTAATGGTTCCTCTGTGCTCGGGTTAACTAAAACAAATGTGAGGGCACGACGCCCCCGGAGGTGTAGGAGAGTGTGTGTGGTTCACAGCGCCCCCCTTCTCTTTGTTTCCAAATAATTTTGAGCCTTGAGATGCTTCCAGAGCTTAATTCGGTGATTAATCTGAAGCTGACAGCCTTTTTAGTGAACGGACTACTGAGCAGTCCATCTGTTCAGCTTGTACACGGGTTTGAAATGCCAGTGGACAGCGGAAGTAAGCTTCCTACTGGTACCCTTCAGCTTTTGACATCTGTTTGTTAGAACAGATTTTTTTTGGAGGGGGTGGTTCTTATGTGGATCCAAGACTTGTGTTTTTTCTTAAATGCGGAGACAAGGGCTTTTCAATGGGAGGCACGACTTGCAGGTCTGTTGAAGTTCCTGAAAGGAATCAGCAGTGTATTGCATGTGGGTGATGTGATCGATATGCTGACCTTGGAGTTCAAACAAAAATCCCCTCAAAAACACCACTGTTTGAAAACCAAGGGAGCAAAGTGAAGAGTCAGTGAACATTTAATACTTAAATTGTTAATTATGGTCGAAACAGCAAAGCATTGTGAAAACATTTTGCAATATCAAAGTGACTGGGTTATAAAATGGGAGGTGAAATCCAGTATTAACATGTCTGGAGTAACACATATAAGAAGTGTGAAATATATGCATGCATAATTTAGGTGGGGAATTATGGTGGCTTCAAATGAGACATACGCATTAGTGAACAAACCTGACACAAGAATGGCTGGATGTAATCTTGTGCAAGATGATCTTGTGATGAGAAGAATATTTTACAGCTATCTGATGAGAGGTATTGAAACAACCTTGCGAAAAGGACTTTACAGGGTCAAGAGCCTAAAGAGATGTAACTTGGGTTTTGAGTGACTTATAAAAGGACTCCTGGGGTGAATGCTTGCAGAGGACAATAGATTTAAATATTCAGGAGGCATTCTAGGATCATATGGATTTCTGCTGCTTATCAGAAATATGATGTGGTAAATGCTGTCAAAACTTAAATAGTGGGGGGAAAAAATTGTTTTATCATTTTTCTGAAGTGAAAAGACAAAATTCAAAGCAAAAACTATCAGAAGTTATTTGGACCAGTTCTTCCCCCATGTGAAATGCAAATGTTTACGCCTGATTAGGTATTTATGTCTATAAAAAGTACTTGGAATAAGTGACCTGATTTCTTTTAAGCATTGCTGGCTGCTTGCAACTGCAACTTTCAATGTTATTCTGAATTTCTTAGGAAGCATGGAAGGCTTGCAGCTAGCAACACCTCTATTTGTAAACTGATCACATCTGACACAGAAAAACCATTGAGGCACTGTAAACCAGGCAATTTTTCAGTTGCTCCTTTAAAAGTGGGACTAAGGTAACTTGCTTCCACTTTCTTATTCCTGCCTTTTTTTATTTCCTTTCTCTGGTTTCTCTCTGGTGGTCTCATTGCTGCTTTTGTGTATTCCATGTTCCTCCACAGATGGGAGGAATTAATGCATAGTCAGGGATGTAGGATAAGTTACGGTAACTGGATGTTAGTAATGCATGTGAAATTGGAGAAGTGCCTTCAGTGGAACAGATGGAAGTGTTCATCTCATTTGGCAAGAGAGGGTAATGAGATGTGGTTTGAGACATACCACCTTAAAACAAAAATCATATAACTCAAAGTGCTGAAACAGGTGTGTGGTTTGCTTCACAAGTCTGAATTCGGTTGCAGATGGGAAAACATTTGAGCCCTAAATTCTACATGAATTCTACCTTCTTTAATGCTTAGCTGAAAGTTTTGTAACTATCTTAAATGAGTGAATCTCATAAAACACCTCAAAAGACGAGCGTCATGCTTGATTACACCAGCAATAAAGAGAAAATACTCTTTAATTTGAAGTTGAGTTTTGAAACTCTTCTAAATGGAAGATTGGAAGAAGAGTGAGTTTCCTTGTTACCAGTCGGCAAGCAGCATGTGGTATAATGTTGCATTAAATGGAACCAGGTTTGAGGAGCCATGCAGAACTGAGCACCATGTCACCTGATGTCTTCTGTTACTCCATTATCAGAGTAGTGTATGCTTCCTTCAGTCTGAACTTCTCCATAGCAAAGCCATTCACCAGGGCCGCATATTATCTACATCTTAAAAGTGGAGCAGCATTGGAGTGACTTGCCTGTGGTCACAGAAGAAATCTGACGCAGAGCTCAGTAGAACCCTCTTCTCCCAAGTCTCAGGTTAGCATCTAGAGCTCTGTGCTCCTTTTTTTTCAGCTATAGCTGCTTAAGATTTTCTGTGATGAACACTTCGGCATTTGAATACAGGTAACATTCACCTTGGTGATACCCTAGTTCTAAATTAGTCTTCATGTGCTAGAGTAGTAGCGTCCTATTTTCAAATCAGTAGGGGCACAGAGGTAAAATGATCTTGCAAGACTGTGCAAGTCCATAGTAGGGTCAGAAAAAGAAGCCAGATCTTCGGACTCTGTCTTGTGCTCTTACTGCATCCCATTTCTTTCCTGGTTTTGTTTGTATTTCACATAAGAAAAATCAGGTTGCTTTACCCCAGCTCTCCATATTAGCCCTGGGTTTTTTGTTTTGGTTGCTTTTCCTGATTCCGATCAAAGAGGAAAATGTGCTTCTATAAAGAAAACCCTCCCTTAGCTTTTGCATGCAAGCCAGTATAAGGTGAGTGAAACACATGGACCTGAGACTTGTACCCCCCACCTTTTGAAGGGGAGTAATGTTGTAGTCAGATCACTTTGTTTCTTTCCCCTTTACAAAAAACTAAGAGGGGGTGTAGGAAGCAACAGAAAAGGTAGCTCTAAACATAGTCAAGTCAAAGTCTGTTTAACATCCTGATGTTACATACATCTCTGTAAGTCAGTAAAAGAGGCTTTGACTCATGGCCCCATCTTCACAAACACATTGCATCATGATTGATAAGAGGAGTTGACGTGCTGATGGCACAATGCCACGTGTGGCTTAAATGTCTTTGGATGGCACCTGGCTGTGGCATTTTAAGTGAGACAGTGGCTCCCAGCTTTCAAGGCTGGGAGCTGAGCTTTTGCCTAAAAGCAAAATACTGGCTGCCTGTGGCAGACAGGATTTCCTGACTCTGGATTCAGGTATCTGCTGCACCAAGAGCTGGAGCCCCCACTTTGCGTTGTCGTGATGTGCTGTTGGACCTGGCTTACTTTTTCCACCAGTTAACGTGGAAATATTGTATATTCTAGTCTGCATGTCGTCACTGCTTGTTTGCTGAAGGTGTATTGTGGGTACGCTGTTTGACTTCGACAGGTTCAATCAAGCTGAGGGTGATTTGAAAAAGGTAAATCAAATGGCTAAAGAAAATAAAGTAAGCACCAGAAAACTGATTCAAATAAAATATTTTGCATGTGGTGAAGTTAAGCCAGTAGCGCTTCTTTGAGAATGGCTTACTTGAACAAAGTGGAAGCATTTGAGATGCAAACTGGTGCTGTCAGGTACCTGTCCAGGAAGAGCTCTACAGCAAAAGAGCTGCAGAGCTAAACTGACCTGCATAAAGACAAGAATGCAAAAAGATACCTGTTTTCCTTTTCTGTGTATTTTAAATTATTTTACAATTATTTTCTTTTTAAAAATACACTATTATGTAACTTGCAGTTCTTCAGTATGCCATGATGTCTGGTGTTCCTATATTGCAATGTTTTTAAGGGGCTGAGAAATTAATAGAAAATGCCTTGGTGGTCTTATTCAGAAGTAACTCAGAGCCATGAATCTGCTTTCAGGCGTTGTCTGTGTGTATGGTGGTGCTTACTGGTGTATTTTGTTGATATTGTTGCTGGAGAGAGTCCCTCTGACACGGAATAACTTGTTTCGGTTCTTTAGTAGTCTGATTATTTCCAAGGAAATTCTTCAAGTGTTCAGTAACTTGTGAGGCGACAGGGAGTCTCAGCTGAAGAGGCAAGTCTGCTTGTTTTGGGGATTTTTTTTTTTAACTTTCCATCCAAGCTGATACTGTAACTAGAGAAAGTGAAAGAAAGAAATCTTTCTGCTTTGATTACCTTATGCCTACAGGTGTCTCCTACAGGCTGGGAGGTCTTGTGGGGTTTTGAAACTCTAGTTTTAGTGTCTAGTTTTGGTCGACTATAACAAGTCTTGTTGGCTGATTATTTAGACTGTCTTGTTTGTCTTCCTGAGCTGAAGTCCCTATTTTGGATACTCGGACCATTGTGCTCTAACTCAAACCAAACCTGGGGGGAAAATGCCACTTCTCTTGAGTGTGTGAGAATGAGCTGTGAATGTTCTTAAGTATTTATTTCTCTGCCCCTTTCCCCATAATTCTGTGTGTTAAGTGTTTGCAGTGATGGAGGAAGCATGTGGTCCACTTTATCTAGCCTAAGTTAAAATACCTCATTTAGTGGGGTATTTATTTATACCAACTATATCCAAGCCATGCTTTGGGAAGGCCTTGAATATTTTTTGCTCTTTCTTCCTCCCTCCTTCTCTGTAGTGTTCTCGGGAAGTAATGTGTCTGTTTCACAGTAATTCACTTTGTAGGTGGGTTAGGTAGGATTTTAAACACAACAACTTTAAAGAACCCAACCAAGCAAAAAACAAACCCAAACAGTCAAAAAACCCAAACAAACAATTTGTGGCTCAGAGTTCCTCCCCCTCTCTTCTGCCATATGCTTAAGTGTCCCCACACACATATGTTGAAATGGATTTAGTAGAATGTACTGCATGCTTTTCAGGCACTACTGCCTCCAATTTTGGCTCTGTCAATAAACTGGGGAGTTGAATCCATTTTAAATGGCTTATAATAATCTGCTTAGATGTCACTTTCTTGCAAATGTCCTATATTCCCTTAGAATATTTTATGCTTTTTTAAAAAATCTCTGTGGACTAGAAATAAGCATGATTACATTTAATGATGTTTAGACCCATGGGAAGAATGGATTGATTGGTGGTCTTCAGAATACACAAAGCATTGAACGTCCCGGAGACCTGAAATACCTCTCAATGGAAACAACTTTTGAAAAGTTGCAGTTTTTCCTTCTAAGAAAAAAGATGCCAAAACCAGGCATCTGCCGTTGAGGTTTTTTTCTAGGTGCAGGGGGATTTAGTGCATTTGTGGGACATCATATTTAATTTAATCATGAATCGTTTAAAGGTTTAGAGATTAATGGAAAATGAAATACATGGAGTAGGCTTTAGGGATTGATTTAGATCATAAAAAGTTGCCCTATAAAAGCTTTCCTCAAACTGTCCTCAGCAGCAGAGAATTTATGGAAATTAAAAGTCTGCAGGATGTGAAAAGTATTCCAGGAGGGAGGGGAAGGGTGGGATCTTTTGTCCTAAGTAATGGCCTGGTTGTATTGGCATGACTGATTACAGAAGAAGAAGAAAAATTAGTGGTGCTGTGGTTACACAAGTGCCACTTGTTAGTGTTTCTTCTGCTTCTCTAATATGCTCCTGTTGTCCATGCTCAGAAGTCTGTTTCTGCTGACAGTGGTGTAATCGGCAGGATGGGTTTCTGTAGCTCTGTAGAATAAGGCTCTTGATATTTGCATAGGTCAGCAATATAGGCCTGAATAGCTAGCAAGACCTTCTGAACACAGAAAGGGAGTATAAGTTTATAGCTCTACTGAAGACAGATGTTTTTGGTGTTGCAGATGATGCTTGTATAGCATTTCAAATAACTGTTTAAATTTTATGCTACTTAACTGTGTAATTCACAGACAAGTTGCATTCCTGTTCTATAGCTCATGGAATCACAGAATGGTTTGGGTTGGAAAGGACCTTCAGGATCATCCAGTTCCAAACCCCCTGCCACGGGCAGGGACACCTCCCACTAGCCCAGGTTGCTCAAAGCTTCATCCTGCCTGGCCTTGAACACCTCCAGGGATGGGGCATCCACAGCTTCTCTGGGCCACCTGGGACACTGCCTCACCACCCGCACAGGAAAAGATTTCTTCCTCATATCTAATCTAAATCTGCCCTCTTCCAGCTTAATACTGATATTCCTCATCCTATCACTACGTTCCCTCTCCTTCTGGAGAGGGCCCACATTTTCCCTGGTCTTTTATCACTTGTGTACCGATAGAAGCTTTTCTTGTTGCTCTTGACCTTCCTGGCCAGATGTAATTCTATCAGGTCTTTAGTTTTCCTAACCTGATCCCTGGCTGCTTGGACAGGCTCTGTATTCCCACCAGGCTACCTGTCCTTGCTTCTACCCTTTGTAGGTTTCCTTTTTTTTGTGTTGAAGTTTGTCCAGGAGTTCCTTGTTCATCCATGCAGGCCTCCTGGCATTTTTGTCTGACTTCTTCTTTGTTGGGATGCATTGTTCCTGAGCTTGGAGAAGCTGGTCCTTGTATATTAATGGAGACCTTTTAAAACAAAGATTCTGTTTTAGGTTTAGATATATTTATATGTGCTTTTTCAAGTTCTTTGGCTGACTGTTACAGAAATACTTGCACAAGAGAGTGGAGGAGCTGGGTTTTAAATATTTTTCAAGAGAGATTCTAGAAATGTGACAGTCTTGACTCTTTTATTTGCATAGTTTTGGGACCCAGAGCATTTTAGCAGTAGAGCAGAACACAAGTTTACCAGAGAATGTTAACTTTAATAGGATTTTGGCATGGTGAGGGAATACCTTGAATTTGGGGGATGTGGCCTTTCAGTGAACTTGATAAGGAAGACCTTGTGCATTTCAGAATGATTTATTATAAAATATGGTATTCATGTCAAGATCTCCCCAAGTGTGCTTAATAGCAGTTATGTAATTCAGCTTTTGAAATATGACTTTTCAGAATGTGTTTTTTGAGTGATGGTAGAAACCCTAGTGCTGCCTTTTTTTGGTGTCTGTGCGATGAATCCTGAGTCCTTGTGTTCAGTATAACTACAGAAATTCCTTTTCTCCTGACAGTTTAGGCCTTTATCTGTGCAGTAGTTATCACCCACCTACTGCTTGCTGTAGCAGTACAATTCAGAATGTGTAGGTCCTTGCCTGGAGCTTAACTGTTTGCTTCCAGATGAGGCCAAATTTTATCAAATTGAATTGGTATTTCTAGGACTGTAGAAAGGAGTTGGTGTGTTGCGGAGGGGTGTTGGAGTTGAGAATTGGCAATCAGAGAATGGGAGCTGATCAAATTTTTTCTCACTTTTCTGGTATACTTTGCCTGAGAGCTGACTATCAATTTGTATGAAGTAACTAAGCAGTACCTTTTTCTCTTTCTCCTGCAGGCTGGTACGTGGTTTGGCAATTGTTTTTGTCTAAATTCAAATTCCTGAGAGAATTGATAGGTGACACGGGGTCCCAACAAGGGGACAACGAGCCTTCAGAGACTGAAGCTGATCAGGAGCCTCCACCCTCGCCTCAGAGAGGTAGACAGAAATCTGCACGGCAGCGAAGGGCACCTACAGAAGACACAACTTAATGTACTTCGTTGAACTTCTGACTAATTATGAATGGTTAAGCACCTCTGCACTGTGTTGTTCAGTGGTTTGAACTTACTGAAAAACTGACTTAAGAGGTAATGTTAATACCTGTGGACCTTTACTTCTGAACTACCAATATATGCTACTTCGGTAGAGGTTCAGGGAGGGCTTCAGCAGCAAGTCATAGAATACTGGAAAAAAGGAGGAGTGGAGAGAAATCTCCATCAAAAAAAATGCTGAGCTGCTGTAACTCCTGTCTCTGCACACAGACTAAAACCAGGTCCTGGACCATAGGCTTAGCCTTTGCATTAGTCTGAACATAGTAAACATTTCAGACTTAAAATGGTTTCTAAATTATTTTTTCTTTATAGCACTATAACTACATATAGTGAAATTGAGTTTTATTTCCTTAGCTATATATGAATATATATTTTTTCTTCAACCTTGAGAATGCATGTGAACTTGAAAAATGGTTGAAAGAATATCCTGCTTTAGAAAGTATTCTAAAGTGAGATTTTAGTTAAGTTCTTATATATATAACATATAAGTGAAATATGAAAAATCAATATTAAAATCACATGATTTGGATGTTTTTGTTACCTCCTTTTAAAAAAAGGAAAAAAAAATAAAAGGAATCTGGTGGTAAGACCTGTTTTCTTGGTTTTGGTATAGGAAGGGTTACAGGTTAAACCGTCCTGCTAGGTTTCTAGATGTTTTTCCTGAACCTTTTACTCTAAGTCCAACTTGTATTGGAGAGGGGAAGGTGCCTAGGTTATATACACATTGTGTAGTATTCCGAAGTGTCATCTTTGTTTTTTTGGCTACTAAGCACTTCTCTAGTTCACTGTGTATACTGTTACATCAGGTATATGGTACCTGATGTACCTTCTTTCCTGGAGCCAGTTAAGGCATTCTGACCAATTTGGTAGACGTCCCTGTAACACTTTGATAGTGTTATAGCAATGAATTTGGTACCTCATGTTTGCTGGAGGACTTACTGATTTTTACCGGTAATAAGCAGTTGCTCCTGTTTCCAGTGAGAATGAGTTATACAGCTATTTTTGCCATTGCACTTCAGAATGAAGAGCTCCACTTCTGTTTATCTAGCAGCTCTGAAGATGGATGCATGAGATTTTTGGAAAGAGGAGCAACATGCCTGTACCACCACTGATGTGTGTATGAGAGAGAACTACCAACATGTCCTGTTGCGAACAGCTTCAGTTTTCTCTCAAAGCTTGGATATGTAGTGGTGTTTGGATCGTTGTTCCCTGTATAAAAACTGTTAAACAGGACTACAAAATTGGTCTTGTACTTTTCAGCTGTTAAGAAGTTTAAACCTATGACTTCCAAACTTATGGTTTGGTTCATTTATGTGGCTAAAACCATCAACATGAGCTTTTCTGTCAAGGAGGCCTGCATCTGGGAAAAGGGCACGCTTTTAGTGCCTTTATGTTTGGTCATCTGTGAATACTGCTCAAAAGCTAATGAGAGCATTCACTTCATAATATGATCTGGATGTTTCCGTAGTAAAATAGGTCAGATCAGTCCTGACCTTGCTTTGGAGCCTAAAAGTCTGTTTTGTTTACAAGCATGTATGGGTAAGCATGCTTTGTATGACAGGGTTACATTTTCAAGCATGATTAGGCAGTGCTATGCACATATCCTTTAAGCACACGTAGAAATATTTATAGTCTCCTTCCTCAATTCTGTCTGCTGGCAAGGGAATGCTTAATGATGCTGTGGGGTTTTTTTAATTAGTAAAATTTCCATTTATTCAAACTGAGCAAAAGCAATCAGATTCTATTCCCTGCTGCTTTCAGTTTGCCTTGCACAACTTAATGTCACAATACGCTTGTGACTGCGTGTCTTTTCACATGATGAGTTTCAGTTTAGTACTGCTAACCAAGTACTGGTACATTTTTCTTAAGAAGCATCTTTAACATCTTTGTCTTGAGCTTTGCTAATGTAGGCTTACAAATAATTTTTTTTTTTGTACTGACATGGGATGTTGACACTCCACTTTTACCTGTAGTGCACCGAAGATGGCAAAAGGCTGATGCTTTTAGTATCCCTGGCTGAGATTAAGTAACAATTAACTCAGTTTCTGCTTCTAGTAGCTGTGAAGAAATGTGAAGTTGCAGCAATATACATAGCTAGTCATAGTGTAGCTTGTAAGCTGCAAGAGTCAAGACTCTGGAGCAAATTAATGAAGGAAAAATCCACCTAGGTTTGAATGCTGACACGGATCAAATATGCAATAAGATGGACGTGGAACCTCTGGTTAGCTTACCTGTTCTGGCCAAACAACTTCCTTCTCCCTTCCTTGCTGTATGTAGGTGTACATTTCACTCCCCACTGTTATTTTCACTTTTTTTTTTAAACAGCTGATGCTATTTTTTAATATTGCTGTGACATAGCTGCCAATGATGCTGTCTGCCTAGTGCATAACTTGAATGATCTTACTACCAGCAGGCCAAAGGCGCTTATTATGTGGCTTGGAGAATTTTGTGATGCTAATGTCAATGCTTAACTTTTCCTGAAGGAGTTTGTAGTAAAGTCTTTGTTCATGCAAACCTGTAAAATCGAAGCTGTACGTGTGGAAACATACTTGTGATGAGACCTGGGTTGTGATTGCTGGCAGTCCAATATACTCATGTCTTTGAATATTTTTACCAATGTACTTCTGAAATGTTACTGGAGGGTAAGCACTTAACTTTGAATTGACCCATTCAAGTCTGAAACCTTATGAAGGCAGCAGTTACACAGTTGGTCTTGTTTTGTTTAGTAGGATCTATTTTTAAAACTGTTTATTGCCTTATTGTTGCAGCCATTCTATTGAATGTATTTTTGATTCTTATTTTAAATGTAGTCATATCACCTTTGTTCAGGGGATGTGTAACTTTGAATAAGCAGTAGTTACTGACGTTGTATGTGACAGTTAATTGAAAACAGTTACTGCAATGGAGGCTGGAACTAACACAGTGTAGACTGGTGGAAAAAAATACAAATGCTACTGCTAAAATTCGAGGAGTGTAAACAATTTTGTTCATGCAGAATTGCATACTTCAGACCTCTTAGGGAGCCACTGAGGTTGTTATTGTGGTGATTTCATGTTTGCCCATGAGGCTAATTCTATGCAGTTCATCCACGAAGCACTGCTGCTGTAGCTATTCGCAGTAAATGCCATATACTGTGCTGCAATTTTTGAACAACTTGCTGCTTAATATCAGGTTTGACACTGAACTAGACCTGTGTATGTACTTCTGTTTTGTTTGGAAATGACAAGCATCAAGAATGTGTTCCATGCGGTCATTTGCTTCGTCAGTGTTACGATACTGTACCTAAAGCTTCTGTGGTTGTCTGTTTTCATCGTTAACAGTTCTTTTAACTGACTGCACAGACAGAAAATAAAGTAACCAGACTTGATATGTGTATTTGACCTGAGTGGTTTTCTAACTTTTATTTTTTGGAATGGGATTTTGCCTATAGAGTAAGACTTCTTGTCTGAGTCTGCAGCCCTACCAAAGAAGACTTGTCAAAAGTCATGTTCTGCCTGTTATGATACCAATGTCAGATGCTTGTTAAACACATGCTTGCTCTCCTGCTTTGGTACTGATCTCAAGGAAACGCTTCATGGTCTGTTTCGTCAGTATGAATACAGGTGCTGTTGTCTAATTCCGCTCTGCCCACAGTTCCACCAAAGGCTGTTTGAACTGATACTGCTCCTTTACCACAGGAGTGTGCTGCCCTCTGGGCTCTCCTGCGGCCTTGATCCTATACAATTAAAATACACAATCTTTGTGAAACATAAGCAGTGTTTTATCTTGCTTGGATAATACTTAAATGAATAATTTATTTTTTTTTTTTTTTTACATGGGATAGACTGGAAGCTGGCATATGCTAGGTTTTATATTAAACCTTTGGGACATCTGGATTAGCTGTATTCTTCAGGTAGATCTGAAGCTCTTAGGTTCTGAGCATCTCTCTTATCCCTGTGGGTGTTTGTAATCAATAAAACGTCATCTCTGAAAGATCTATCAAATTTTCACAGTGCTTTATAGTCTGCCGGTGTAAGAGGGAAGAGAAGGGGTTGCATCTGGTCTGGGGCTTATGTTGACATGTAGCAATGTTAGACTGCTGCAGGCAAAAGGAAGGGCAAGATGGACCTGTGGGTGGACAGATCAGTATCATGGAGTAAGCAGGAGAACTAATCAGTGCTAATGTCTGAGAGCTCTTGGGATGTGGTTGCCTTTGGAGGGAGGTACAGCTGTGGAAATTTAGAGGAGAAGTCACTCAAAGGCAGGAGACCTCTTTCATTAGTAAAACTGAAACCAAGACTAACATCCTGGTTTTTTACGTATGTGGACACTGAGACTAAATACATCTTGGGCTTTATTTTCCTGCATTTGGATTCACAGGCCTTTTCAGCTTCCACAAGGGGAAATGGATGACACACATGCTCCTTTAACTTTGGTAGCAAAGAGACCCCCCCTATCTAGGGGAGGATGGGACAGGGCCATAATGTGGTGGCTTTGGGGTTGTTGTCAACGTATTTCACACCTCCTTTTGCTAGCGTGCTCTGTGTACTGCCAACAGGGACTTATTCTGAGCACTGGCAGTATAGTTCTACTCAGAAGAATAAGAAGACCTGTCCTGTGCTGGGGAGCTGTGCCCTGGGAGGTGCTTACCTGTGAATCCCTTGTGCCTGTGTGCTGTACAATTCAGGCCCTTGATTTCCAACCCCTATTAAAACTTCCAGCTTTCTGTGCAGACAGGTGTGCTGTGCAACCCGTGACTGCAGAGTTTTGAAACCAGAAGGTACATGTACCCTATCTCCTCCTTGGAATTGCTGCAGCAGAATATAGCTAGCTGAATGGAGTATTAATTTCCTCTTTGTGCCAGAGGATTGGAATGTCTCATGGGGACCTGAAAGCCTCTGATCAGTAAATGCATTTGTTTTGCTAGCTCTGGCTTGAAGCAAGTTTTGCTATTACTGCGTGCTAGGTTGAACCACTAGAGCTACATTTTTATTTCAATCAGTCTTGAACTTCCTAGCACAGTGCCCACTCCTGGGAGGGGGATGACGTGATTAGCTCGGGCACCCCAGGTATGCAGCATCGATGGTGTTCTCACAATGCTGATAAGCCCCCTGAAGCTAATGAACTCCCAGAAGCCTGCTCAGGCTTGTGCCTTGGCCACATGACATCTGCTGTGACTTCTGATCCTGGTGCAACTTGACATTTGTCTCTCCAGGGATGGAACTGCTCTCATTGACCTCTGGCACCAGCGGGGTGGGGGCTCGTTCACAAACAACTGTCATGGGTTCTTCCCCAGCAGAAAATGCTCATCCTTCCCCCAGACCAGGGGAGGAGGCACGCTAAGGCAGAGAGCTTGGAATTCCACTTTGTGGCTCTGGTTTGCAGGTCTTCTACTGACTTTCTGTGTTAGCCTCCTTATTTTCCAAAATCATGAGGTTTATTTAAGAATTGCAAGGTTTTAAGTATTACCAATGATGCTTATTGCAGCCCTAGCTCTTACACTTTCCAAAGGATTCAGATACTGAGGGCAGACTTGCTTTTGCTTTTCCTTGTCCTGATTTCCATGATGTCCTTGTATTTCTTCTGAATCTTGGAGTGACAGCACGGATGGGGAAAGTTCTTATCCCCAGACTGACTGCTTAAACAGGTGAATTGCTCGTAGTGCTGATCTAGTCTGAAACTCCTGAGGATTTTAGTGTCTGAGATGGGTAGAAAGGGAGCTTCGGGGCTCGCTTTTCACCACTAGATGTCACAGGCCTTCAGGCTTTGCCAGGAGAGGTCCACCTCGCAGGAGAAACATCTAGCATCCACTGGGGCTGACGCTGTTGAGTTCCTCTGCATTTGTTCTTGCTGGTTCTTGTAATTCTGCTGGTATTTAGTGGGGTTCGAAAGTACAAGGGCTGAGTCTGGTTCTTGTTTGGCCATATGCTTCACACCAAAAATTCAGCAGGACACGGGGAGCCCTGTGTCTGGGGGGTGTGCGTTGCTCTGCGGCACAGGCAGAACACTGGATTTTGAAGGAACTTGACCTCAAAAATTATCTTCTGACCCAAGAAGGAAAGTCTCAAAAGTGGCAAGAGGGAGCTGCTTTTCTTACCTCTCACCTGACTTAAGAAAAAAAAACAAACCCAAAAAACTGAAATCCACCACAGCAGCATTTCTTCGTATCTCAGGGTTTCAAACACACTGTAATGTTGTAAACAGCAGATTAAAGAAATGTTTTGGGTTGGTGGGGCTTTTCTCCAGTCGTATCACAAAGGCAAGCTGCCTGCTATCCAGATCTCTTCAAAACTAACGTGTAAGTGCGTGTCCTCACTCTTCTCATGGTTTCAGTGCAGAGATGTGAGGTGAATGCCACCCCACCAGAGCTGGTCTGAATCCTGCTCGTTACCAGCAGGTCAAACAAAGGCTCATGATCAGCTCACTTTAAAATCTTCTCCTTAGGTCTAATGTTAATAGTAGTCTAATGAATAGTAGTCTAATAATATTAAAAATACAATGTTAATAATCTCACATTATTAGACTTGGGGACAGCGAGCTTATGTTACATTTTCTTTGCAGTGAAGACAGAAATCCTTGAGAAAAGCAATGAGATAAAGATACGGTGGGAGCCTGGGTGAGTTATCCTGCCGATGGATCTCTGTATTCAGGGTAAGGGAGAAGGAGGGAGCACTTTGTTGTACCAGGCTTTGGAGAAACCCGTTTTCCCTTTACTGAGCTCCTCATTTATTACCTGGGAGTAACAGTGAGTCCCCATTAGCAAATCTAATGCTTACACACAGAGAACTACTGGCATTTTTTTCTTTTTTAAATTTAATTTTTTTTCAGCTCGAGTGGCTTGCCAGGGAAACCACATTTATCCCATCTTTGTGGGTGTGTGTCTGAAGAGTCAGTCTTCCGTCTGCTGTTTGGGTCCAGAGGGGTCCTGCTCTTTTGTGAATGATTCCTAGCACTTGGCAAGACCGCCTAACTCAAAATGGAGAGTAAACGTCAGGATTAAAAAGTGGGCTGTCTGTCATTTCCTACAAGGCCTGGGGCTGACACTGGCTCTCACACTGCACCTCTGCCTGGCAGCAGGCAGCTCCACCGGGAGCAGGAACGCTGCTGGGGGCATGGGACCACCGCTGGAAGGGACTTGCTTGTCCACATGCTGGACCCCTGTAGCCTGCAAGGGCTTCGGCAGGGGCAGGCAGCCTCAGCTCTATGGTGGAGGAAAGCCTGGAGCCAGCCTCCTGTACCTGTGTTAAGTCCTAAAACAGGCAGAGCTGCTGGTTTTTTCTTGTCCAGACTCCACCCTGAGGCTGACTAGCCAGGATCCATCCATCCCATCAGGGAACAGAACAGTCATGCTGTATTTTCTCCCCTGTCCGAGCCCCTTCCTCTCTGTTCACATTAGGTGAGATGTGCTTGTCATCAACGCCTTCAGCAGGACTGGAGGATGCTTCAAAAGGAACTGTGAGGGACTGGGGGGTAAGCCTGTCCTAGGGAAAGGGAGAAAGTGTGTTGAGAGGAGGAGAGTGGGGGCTGGCAGGGCTCGGTGCATGCTTCCTGCTCTGTGAAAAGGACACAACAGACTGAGGACAGTGTTTCTAGGTGTGAGTATGTAACAGAAGGAGTGTATTTTCTAGGAACAGCACAGACTTCAGTGGTGCCTGCACTGAAGAATATGGGGCTACATGCACCACAGCCTCACCCAACAGAGCAGTTCTTACTTTCTCAAAAGTTAGCAGGCTGATAGCTATAGAGACGCCCAGAGAACAAAACCAACAGAACAAAAAGTAGCTTATCAGGGAGTGTAGTGAGAGGACAAGGGGCAATGGGTATAAGCTAAAAGAGGGTAAATTGAGATTAGACATTAGGAAGAAATTTTTCACTGTGCGGGTGGTGAGGCAGTGTCCCAGGTTGCCCAGGGAAGCTGTGGATGCCCCATCCCTGGGGGGGTTCAAGGCCAGGCTGGATGAGGCTTTGGGCAACCTGGGCTAGTGGGAGGTGTCCCTGCCCATGGCAGGGGGGTTGGAACTTGATGATCTTTAAGGTCCTTTCCAACCCAAACCATTCTATGATTCTCTTTCAGATTTTTCTGCTTGTCCTTCACTGTAACCTTCATTTAACCATACTTAACTCTGCCTTCATTTAAATAGCAGATGCTCCTGGGACATGGTCATGGTGCCTTCCTGGCTGGCAATGGCTTGGGCAGCTGTGGCTGGAGTGTTGAGCAAGATAAAAGCTTGTGAAGTAGGAAGCTATGAAGGGACTCTTGGATTTTGTTTCCTGCAGCTTTGCATCAAGGAAAGAGCTCTGATCACTTTTCCTGTAACTAAGAGAAATTACAGGGAAGGAGAAAAATAGTGCCCTGATCTCAGGGGACTCCCCCCCCCCCACCTAGCAGCAAGATTTTTCCATCCCTCCCTTGGCTGACAGCAGCTGGTGCCCCATGGGTGTGGAACCAGGGAATTGTGATTTTTTTGTTGGTTTGGTTTGTTTTTTTTGTTTGGGCTTATGATATCTGTAACCTTCTGGGAGCCCACTGTGTGTGGAGGCGGCTGCTGGTGCTGCAGAGCAGAGGCAGCGTGTTGCAGAAGAGATGAGCTTTACACACCTTCTGTAGACCCGACACTTTGTGCTCCCCCGTTCTGTTTTTTGCTGTCCTCAGTGTGGTGTATCAAGTTGCTGCTTGTACAGAAAAAGATAACTTGTCTCTGCATTCAGCAGAGAAAAATAAACCCTCGTTGAGGAGGTGGTAGATGTGCTGAGCCCGTGTGCTCCTTGGGCACAGGTTTTCCCAGCACCAAGCTTTGCCCTTGGCGGTGACTCAGAGGACCCGTGGGGTTGGAGGGATGGACAACAAGGAGGCAGGCTCCTACAAGGAACATTGACTTGATGGACTTTGCTTGTGGGGGTGCAGGGGCAGAAGGTAAACCCAGAGAGGTGCAGAGAGAAGAAAGCAAATGGCAGAGCCATTCTGAGTCGAGCCAAGCCCGACAGTGCTGAAAAGGCAGAACTGAAGCACTAACTCCTGTGAGGAGGTTGCTATCACAGATCAAACCCCAGGAGAGGTGGGAAAGTCGTGTTCTGCTCAGCGTTGCCTCTCCCTCAACTGCAAGCCAAGACCACATCGCTGTGGAGACATGGGTTTATAAGGAAGCACAAGGAGCTTTTGTCTCCTTGCTTCTTGCCAGGGAACTGCCAGCTCCTGATTCCAAAGGGATGCCCTGGGAAGGCATCTTCTCTGAGGTCAGGCTGCTCACTATGTCATGCCCTCCGTAACTCACAAGCACCAAAGCCTAAGTGTTTGGGTTTTGAAGAGAGAACGATGTCCTTGTGTTTTCTAAGTGATTCCAAGGGCTGGCAGCATGTCCAGTGTGATCAGGCCTTGCTAGTGATGTGAGCTGCACTCCACATTTAGCTCTCATTTAATCAAATTGCTTTCAGGCAGCTCACTGGAGGAAATGGACGTGGTCCCAGCTACTAGTAAGAGAGTCCGTGTGAGCCCTCATGTTAGCTCCCAAGAGGTTAAGCTTCTCGTCACTCCTGCTCTCTTGGAGTTAGCAGTTTATGGTGAGGCTGGATTGGATTAGATGCTCCTCCTGCTGCCGTTCACTTTATCCAGGTACGCTCAAGCCTGGATTCAGCGTCCTCTTTGAGCCAGTAGAACTTCTGGGAGGACTTTGTAGCACTAGATATAGACTACCTGTGATGCTGCAGAGCCCCACAGCTATATCCAGAGAAAGGTGCTGTCTTGGGTAGAATTTGGGTGCAAATAGCAAAAAGAAATGCTTTAAAAAAGAAAATACCCACGTTATCTGTATGGTTCATCTCTAAGATGGAAAATCTTCTGGCAGAAAAAGGGCTGAGCTGATCTCAGACTGATGTGTATATACTACTTTTGAAACATCTTTCAGACTTGGGAGGAACGCTCTGTCATCCTCTGCGACTGACAAGACCCCATCTTTGCCCTAGAAATGGATCCTGTCTAAACATGGGCTAATGCCACGGGCGTTGTGAGGGGAGAAAAGGGCAAGGGAGGGTTAAGAACTACCTTTGGAGTAAATCCTACAAGCTGCTAAAGGCTTTTGATTGACACAAAGGTTAAGATGGAGCAGGCAGCCTGGAAGTGGTGTTCAACAGGGAAAAGCTGGATTTGGAGCAGAACAGCTACAGCTGCTTGGGCTGTGGGCAGAGGGAAGGTGTTACTGGTGTAGGAATACTCTGAAGAGCGCTGGCAGCAGATGTGGGAGGGACATTTCTGAAACGTAGCCCAGATGTATGTGTCAGAGTGCCAAAAGCTGTACGGTCTAGAAGTTACGGGGGATGTGAAGATGCTGAGGTGTCATCTAGCATCAGGAGGCACTGGGGGAATGCGGTTTCCTTCGCCCATGCTGGCTTTGCTGCAACTGCAGCCAGGGGGTTTGGAGAGAACAGGTAACTTCTATAAAACCTGCCCATTTCAAGGGTGGCTTTTGTCTCTCCTCTTTTGCCCTCACTAACCATCCTGGGAGAGAAAAGAAATATTTTTCTAATTAATATGAATTTGTATTTACTGTCTGGAGTAAGAAGCCAAGTATGAGTATGCTCTGTGTTTGCCACTAGTGTGAGACAGACCTCCCCCCCCCCCCAGGACATCAGACAGTCATTGCACGCTGGCCATCAGCTTGGCTGCCAGCCAGCAGCCGTTTGCTGGGAACTGGGTGGGGATGCTGTGGCTCCACGAGGAGAGCAAAGCGGCTCTGGTTTCCATTCTGAACTGTTTTGGTTGTCCAGTCCTTTGTTGTTGACTGAGCTTTTTAAATTTAGCGGAGGAAAAAAATGGAGCGCTCTCGAGAAGCACCCCTGCATTGCTGCTGGCTGTCCCCTTGCGAGGACACATGGAGCCAGACCAGGCGCTTTCCTCCCAAAGCTTTCGTTTGCACTCATGCTCTCCAGCAGAAATGTCTTTCGTTGGCACCTGCTGCTTCTGGACAGGCAAAGAAAGACTGTCCCTTCCTCTATACCCTCGAGTTCTCACTTCATGCTCTACTCACTGATTAGTGAAAAGATGGAAAGTGAGCTCCCCATTTTAGAACAGCTTTGACAGTATTAGCAGCAGGAATATTTCATTTTAAGATGCTTAGAGGGCTCTGAAAACAAGAAAAAAACAAGACCAAATGTTGCCTTTTTTTAATATAAAAAAGCTAGTCATTTAATCCTTTTAAAATGACTCTACAAGATAACAAACGGCAATACAGGCTTGCAATAAAGGTTCTCCTTTTGAAAGCACAAACTATCAATGTAACCACTAAGCTTCAAAACACTTTTTCACTTTCTAAGAATATACAGCAAAAAAAAAAAAGACTAGGAAATCCAAAAGAATCCCAAACAACACTAGTACAAAACAGGTTCACGTGCATTGTTTTTTGGCAACTGGCTACTGGTTACAATAGCGTAACTACCCTTTTTCTGCTCAAGCTAAGGAGAGTTTTGGATGTTACCCAGAGCCCAGCCCTGGAGCTGGTTCAGCACAACCAGCTGAGGTTGTGTTGGCTCCCACTGGCCTTCCAGGAATGTTCTGCAGGCTCTGGAAGTGATGTTATGGTAGCTAAGAGTGGTCCTCGCTCTGAGACAACACATTTAAGGCTACAAGATTTCATGCGCTGCTGAACCGGTTTTGTTATCTAAGACAGCAAAACTCGTTTCAGTAAGGCACGTGTTCAGGCACAAACCGGGAAAGGGAGACGTCAGGCAGCCTGGCTGTGTATTTGCCAGTCATCTGTGTGCTGATGCCAACGTTCAGAACACGTCAACGCGGGGCTACCTTGAATTGTGTGAGGACAGTAGTGTTTCTGCTTGAAAAACGCCAGTATCACCTGGAATTCACCGAGCTATTTGCCAGCTTTGAAGCATAGCCTCCAGTCTGAGGACCACAGGCAGCTGGTGTTCTGTGCCTTCTTTTTGGGGGGGGTTTGTAAAAGGCAATGAAGATAAATAAGTTCTATGTGTTTTAGAGCAGCCAGCAATACATGAAATTTCTAAAGGAGTCTACCATTCTGATAACATTTTTTAAGGATCTAAATTAAAAACTACTGGGTGGAATTGTGTGTACTACCGATGGAATGGCCCCATTAAAACAGGAGGTCATTTTTGGCAATGGTGTAGTGCAGAAGGACTAACACTTATGCAAAAGAATTTGGAAAAACAGCCCAATAGTTGAATGGATGTCATAACTGCGATAGATGCAATTAATTCCCAAGAATATGTCCTAGACAAATAAGTGCTCTATAATTGTGTATATGCTATAGAGATGCTTAAATAGGTGTTATTTCAAATTAATTTAATTAAATTCTTTCCATATGAATTACCATTTGTACGTTAATCCCCCTGGAAGGGACTGGTATTTTGTGATGTTGCTCATCTGCAGCCTCAAAGATGAGCCCAATGGATCTTGGGATGCTCTCAGGATAACTCTGAGTCCATGAGCAAGAAGGCTCTTGAGCCTGACTCTTAAATTTAGTTGCCAATGCAAGGACATACAAGGGAAACATGTATGAATTTACACTGCTGAGAATCCTTCCACATTTTGAAATCCCATGCTGCAGTTATTAGAAACAGCAAAATTTGAATGCCCCAAGGTATTACATATATACGATTCTGCCCTTCTCCTTAGAAGGTTCTCTTATATGGCCTAAAAATGCTTTTCTCCCAAGTGCTGTATGCCTCACTCGATGTGTTGCTTGTTGCAGTTGTGCATCTATGCTACTCAGAATGATCGAACACTGTACATAACGAAGTAACATCAAGAGACTTAAATTTAATAGAATTTACCTATAGAAAGTAATTTCTAAGAAGGGAATGGAGTTCTATGAGAACCATTACACTTGCTACACTTGCTACAAGTAGGTTTCACAACCACGTCCATGTGCCAAAATCAAGATGGAATGAAACAAGAAGGGTGCAGCATCCAGTTAACAAATATAGTGAGGAAACAGGCACTATATACAAAAGAGACGCACTGCTTACCCGATGCATAATTTTTAAGGTGCTTAATTGATGTTTCAGGGAATGTAGCAACATATACATATATGCAGTGTATACATATCTAAATGTGTATTAGAAACATAATACAGAACCAGTATATCCCTGATTTCATTAGATTCTCTAAGAACAGATTTAAAATATTTCATAAAAAATATCTAAAAAAAAAAAAAAGATAACCTTTACATAAAAAATAGCTCCAGTTTTCTTGCTTTTCTGTTTCGGTGCTCACAGGTTGGATTCCACTGGGTTTCATAAGGATGCCATTTGGACCAGCGAGAGTTTGAACAGCTGTGCGTGACGAGACAGCTCTGTTACTCGGTCCACCATCTGCTGCAGGGCTGCCGTGTTGGGGTAATGCAAGGCAGCCATCTTGGTAGCCAGGACAACGCTCTTCAGCAGTTCACACAACTGATTGCTGGAGTTCATCACTTTGTTGCGTATGTCCTGAGTCGTCACTTGCCTTGTGAGCATGTCCCCAATGAACACCAGTTTGTGAGCGCTCAAAATGACAAATTTGCTGTGAGCCACAAAGATGCGGGGGGGCTGAGAAGCGTTGACGCAACTGAAAAAGGCGTCGATGGCGTTTAGGAGGGAGTTGAAGTGAGTCTCACATTGGTCAGAATAGAATAAAAGCAGTTGGCTGTCACGGGAGGTGGCAGTGCTGTTTGCAGTCTGGAGAGCTTGAGGTGGCTTCCATTTTGAGATGTCGTTCTCTACTGGCTTTGTGATCTCTTGCTCCAGACGCTGGAACTGATTGATCTGAAAGGCAAATAAAAAGGCTCTCTTCGAAGAATATTCTCGTAAGATGATGTTGTGTATTACAATTTCACCTTATGCCTCAGGACACCCCTGCGTATCCTAGACTGACCTTATGCTAAATGAAAAATAGTATATACATTTTCTAAGATTTTTATTTTGGAGGGTGAGGGGTAATCAAGTGCAGTGGTTACTATAAATCCAAATGCACAGAGTTCAGAAGAGAAAAACATTTTAAATACTTTATTTGCATTTAAAAAACTCCTGAATTTACAGATTGTTGCTCATTGTGCTGGTTTTGGCTGGGATAGAGTTAATTTTCTTCATAGTAGCTATCATGGGACTATGGTTTGGATTTGTGCTGTAAAAGGTGTTGAAAACAGGGATGATTTAGTTACCGCTGAGCAGTGCTCACACAGAGCCAAGGCCCTTTCTGCTTCTCACCCCACCCCACCAGTGAGTAGACTCGGGGTGCACAAGAAGTGGGGAGGGGACACAGCTGGGACAGCTGACCCCAGCTGACCAAAGGGATATGCTGTACCATATGATGTCATGCTCAGCATATAAAGCTGGGGGAAGAATAAGGAAGGGGGGATGTTTGGAGCAATGGTGTTTGTCTTCCCAAGTAACTGTTACGTGTGATGGAGCCCTGCTTTCCTGGAGATGGCTGAACACCTGCCCGCCCATGGGAAGTAGAGAATGAATTCCTTGTTCTGCTTTGCTTGTGTGTGTGGCTTTTGCTTTACCTACTGAGCTGTTTTTATTCTCAGTGTTTTCTCACTTTTCTGATTCCCTCCTCCATGCCACTGCGAGGGGAGCGAGCGAGCAGCTGTGTGGGGCTGAGTTGCCAGCTGGGGTTAAGCCGTGACGTTCATTTGGAACATTCTGAACTCACAAGTGAGATAGATGGATCCAAGTGGCACTGACTCCTACACAATCCTTAAAAAGCTGCCATCTATGTGGGATTTTGTGATGTCAAACCTTTAACTCACACCTCCACATTGCTTGTACAATTTTCTGCCATACGATATGGCAACAACATATTGAAGAATTAATATGAGGGCAAAGTGACAGCCCTCAGTCTTCTATGACCTACTGTTTTAGCATTTAAAGTGATGTTGAGCACAGTATTTAAGTTAATGGAACTGATTTTCTCGGAACAGATGGGCAGGCGGCACGTGTATTCAGTGTGGTCCAGTGACTAAGGCACTGGATTGCAGGTCTGGAAAGCCAAGTTCTCAAGCTGGCTTTGTGACTAAACCACTGCAAGACACTGCAGAAATCTGTTTCTCCTCTGTGGTAAACTTTTGGAGACAGAGACTGCTTTTTATTATATGTATGTACTGGGCCCACCGTAATAGTGCACTGTATAACAAAAATAATTAGTCTCTTGAATTGAAATGGTTGGAAATTGTTTTCAAGGGAAAGGCTTATTCCTGCCACAAGAGATGTCATCCTAAACACTGAGAGCTGTGGCTGGGCTTCCACTCAATTGCAAAGTGCCAACAAGGAAATGAACAGCGCAGAGATGCTGATCTTCAGACTAGCTACTCTGCTGTGAATACTTAAACTTGTCTTTGGCATAAGCAATCGCTGACACAGATGCACAGGGCCAAGAAGGTGCTAAAATCTTGATGGTCATCATTTTCCATTTGGACCATGACAGTGCCTATCCTTGCCCTTTGCACTGATTTGTGCCTGACTGGCACAAATAACAATTGGGAAGAAACCAACCTAGAACTACTGTTCAGCCAAGACCTCATACCTGCCATCTTCACTTCACCATCTAGCACCTGTTACTTTCCAACTGCGTGTGCTGGCACTCACGCACGCCTCACAGCCATGATGCTAGCAGTTACACACTGCTAAAGGAAGGGCCTGCTTTATATGACCAGTACTTCTGATGTGCAAGGAACACTGGATTTCAGTGTGATTATTGCCCCTGAGTGAACATACCTGATGGTGCTCTAGCTCCATTTTGTTCTGCTTCATGATATTTTCTTTTTCCAGCAGCTCCTTCTGTTGCCTTTCAAACTCTTCTTTCCCCTGTTTTGCAAAACATAATAAGACACTGTTAAATCAAAACCACTCCTGAGCTAAATGACAACTCCTAGGTCAAATAACAGGCTTCTTTGTATTGGCTTTTTCACTGGTAGTGCACCACTAAGAGAAGACAAGGATAGTGTGGCAGAGTAAAAGGCTACTGAGAGGAAGTATTCACCCTGGTGAATTTACTCTTGAATATGGATTATTGTGACAATCTGATTGCTACCCTCCTGCAAACAGCTTCTGAAAAAAACCCAGACAACTCGTACTTGGCCTTGTGTAGAATAAGGTGTTGGGTTTACCTACCTGCAGGTGAACATAATCGTAGTCATCCATCCAGCTCTTTTCCGAGCTCTCACTGGTGGTATTGTGAGGGTGCTGACCTTTACTCAGGAGAGGAGCAAGGGAACTGCAGTGATTCTGTGCTTTTTCTTTGTGACACTGCATATGAGGATTGTCATATACATAGTCAGGAGTGCTCATGGTATTCTCGGGGATGTTTTTGAAATGTGAACTCGTCAACGCTGGTTTGAAGAGCACTTCTGCGTTGACGCTGATGGTAGTGGTCAGTTGCTTGGCATCATCGGGGACTGTCCTCGCCACCATAACAAACCGATCCAGGTCATCACACTTGTTCTGCACTCTGTTGACAGCTAGAACATTCAAAGACCAGTTGTAGCTATTCAAGTCTTGACTGGTTTGGGTAAGGATCTGGTGAGAGTCCTCCAGCCTTTGCACCTCCCTCCTCATTTTATTAAGGAGGCTGAACTCAGATAGGCAGGAAGCATTGGCTGCGGATCCTTTTGCAAACTGGAGGTACTCCAACAGCGACTGCTCTACCTTATCCACAGCAGTGTGAATTTCATTGATGTGTTTCTCCATATATCCATACGACCGCCAGTCTGCTGTAACGAAGGCCATGAGGTTATTGACAGCTGTCTCCACCATCTGCTGGAGGCGATAAAGTCTCTCTATAGCAGTGTCTGGATCAAGGATTAGTCTTTTGTCTTGTGCTGCTGGTGCTGAGAAAGAAGAGTCTTTTGATGTTGTTGAAGATGTGGACATGTTACTCCTTGTGCTTCCTGTGCTGGAGAAAGACAACCTATTCATCCCATCAGTCACATCCTGTAAGCCTTTAGTGTCTTGGAGGACTGGTGGTGGCACATCATATACACCTTCTCTTCCTTCTGGGATGAGACTTTCACTGCGTCCTGCCTGTTGTCCTGGAAATGCAATTCCCCTTGGGGTATCATAAACATCTTTTTGAGGTGCAATTTGCTGTCCAACAAAATAGTTTTGATGGTTCATAGGGCTGTCATAAACACTCTGTTTCTGTGGCACTCCATCTGGCAATAAAAGGCTCTCAGGGGAAAATTTATTAAGTTCTTTCCCAGTTGCTTTGATGACTGGAGGAGGAATATCATATACTCCCTCTGGTCTTACAGTGTGGCCCACTGGAGATGAAAAGTCCTGCAAATTTTCCCTCAGGCCTGTATCATCTCGGCATGCAGACAGAGGTGAAGCATAGACCTGAATCACAGAAAACAAACCATGAAACCTTTGGCTAGAATAGCAAAATATTTTATGTCTTCCATATGGCCTATAAAGTGCTGGGATGGAAGATCTGCTGTTGAATTTAATGGAACCAGCCACTTGTCCTGAGTTGGACTGTTAGTTTTAATATCTTAGTTTTTAACATTCATCTTGATGCAAATTCTCATAAACAGCAAAATCCAAAAAGGCAGCATGCAGCCACAAAGATAACATAGGTCTAATTACCAATTCACGCTCCATAACATTAATAATTTTGACACAGTGCTTAACTTTACCAATTTTAACAGTTTAAAAACCTAAGGACATTAAAGTACTGAATCTCCTTTTCCTTCAGGATCGTACATGAACTCTTGTTTAAACAGCATGTCTTTGGTCAGACATGAAAAGGCAGGATCTTTCCTGCACTGCAGGAAACAGCGCAATACTCACCCCTTTGGCAGGTGGTATGTCATAGACTCCTAAAGCTTTTGCTTCTCCCATGGGAACTGGAAGTGCAGGCCCCTTACCCGATGTGGGGGGAATGTCATATACCTAAAGAAAGAATAAATTGTTTTCAAAAACAAGTCACCTCAGGAAAGCTCTGATCTCCGATACGTTTTGATTTCTGTGTTTTCTCTCAAACAGCCTGAAGATGATCAGAGCTCTTCAACTTTGTTTCATATGGGAGAGCTGCTTGGACCTCCCTAGTATTTTGGACAGTTAGGAGAACTGCATCTTGCTAGGTCCCCTCTGAGCAATGGTGGAGACAGCAGGCTGGAGAGATGAAGTCACAGCTGACTTCCATCCTGACAGTTAAATAAATCAAGGCCAGTCTATTACAAATATCTGTTGGGGTAAACAGGGGAGCAGTATATTCCTGTGACCAGAACTGATCACACCCTTACTGATACTGGTTAGAGGGGCTGAGGGATAAGCTTGTACAGGTACACACTAAACTCTCTGAATTAAGGCTGTCCATCAGCATTGTCTGTCTTCTTCCTCAGGTGTAGCATGAGCTGTCTTAACAGCAGTGAGTAGAGCTGTTAGATGTTTCAAGTGTCCTGCTTAGTGGCATGTCCTGCATTAGATTCTGTGTGTGGTCTAAGGCCATAGTTCGAATGTCTCTTAACCCAAACTTCCCAACAGTTCCAGCCATTCAGTGTCAGTCTGTGTTATGTACTATTGGGCTTCAATGTTCTTCCCTAGAGGAGCAGCTCTCAAACAGCCATGGAGAGATGCAGAGTTGTTGAGTCACAGGTCCTGCAAGCATCCACTCTAGATGTCTGTGGTCTTGGGGACTGAACGCTAAGGGTGTTCCCCAGAACAAAGATATATTCTAAGTTCAGTGACATGGTGCAGTAATATGTGGTGAAAACAATTCCCTGCATAGCAGATGTTCATCTAGGCGATAAATCTACTCCTACTGAGTGAATTCCTGTCAACTATGTAACGACAAAGTAAGGAAAAAAAAATTGTTCCCAGGCAGCAAGTTTATTCTGTTCAGATATACTCTTTCATCAAAACACAGAAAACAAATGGGACTTTTACATTTTGTGTGCTGCCAAATCTTAGTCAACATCAAATAAAACCTTGAAATACCTCTGCGCTCTGTGAACAAGCCATTGCATCTAATTAAAACATATTTTCTTTCTGAAATGAGAGAACTTGCTTTACTCATAAACTTCTTGTAGAAATTCATCACCTTTTGTGTCCTGTCAGTGCTGTTGGCAGTTTTATTGGTACCTACCCCTTGGAGAGGGCGAATGGGGGGTATATCGTAGGTATCCTTCTGGTATTTGGAAGGGAATTCATAAACATAACCTTGTCCTGACCTGACTGGAGTTATTACCTGTGGGATAAAAGAAAAAGAGGAAATGTAAGTCTTTGAGGATCTTGGCATGTTCTCAGTACAGGGTACAAACAATCCAGTACTATTAACATTCATGCTCTATGTGGCAATATTAGTAACACAAGTCTACATGTTATAACAGCTGAACACCGCAACCGCAAAGTGAGTATTAGTAACTACAAATGCACCATTTTTCCCTTCCAGATCAGTTGTTCTGACACGGCTGCTTACTAGTGCTACAGTATGTTCTATTTGTCAAGCACAGATTCTCCAGCAGGTCTGAGAGCTCGGTCATCACAGAATGGTTTGGGTTGGAAGGGACCTTGAAGATCATCAAGTTCCAACCCCCCTGCCATGGGCAGGGACACCCTCCACTAGCCCAGGTTGCTCAAAACCTCATCCAGCCTGGCCTTGAACCCCTCCAGGGATGGGGCATCCACAGCTTCTCTGGGCAACCTGGGCCAGTGCCTCACCACCCTGATAGGAAAAAACTTTTTCCTAATATCTAATCTAAATTTACCCTCTTCCAGCTTAAAACCGCTACCTGTCATCATATCACTACACTCCCTGATAAAGAGTGCCTCCCCATCTCTCCTGTAGCCCCCTTCAGGTACTGGAAGGCTGCTATTAGGTCTCCTTGGAGCCTTCTCTTCTCCAGGCTGAACAACCCCAACTCTCTCATCCTGTCCTCATAGGGAAGGTGTTCCAGGCCTTTGATCATCTTTGTGGCCTCCTCTGGCCCCACTCCAACAGGTCCACGTCCTTCCTGTGCTGGACGCAGCACTGCAGGTGTGGTCTCACGAGAGCAGAGTAGAGGGGAAGAATCACCTCCTTTGACCTGCTGCTAATGCTTTTGTTGATGCAGCCCAGGACACGGTTGGTTTCTGGGCTGCAAGCCCACACTGCCGGTTCATGTTCAGCTTCTCATCAACCAGCACCCCCAAGTCCTTCTCCTCAGGGCTGCTCTCTATCCACTCTCCACCCACTGATTGCTCATTAGCACAGACCACATGATGTGACAGTCACACCACCCTCTCAGTGAGATCATCTGCTCCTCCCATAGAGGTGGTCGGTGTCCCCATTTACTGACAGAGGCTTAAAATACTATGTTCAGGCTCCGGGAGGTTTCTCCCTTTGCTTGTAGAGGTACTTTCCACCTACTCCAGCAGAGTGTCTTGTGCTACTGTGCTCCATAACACATCTTGGATGAGTGAGTGTGAGCTGCGGCTTTGGAAATTCTTTAAGCAGAAAGGCTACGCTTAAACCTTCCAAAGCGGGACATTCTATTATGCTGTCTCTGGTTGGTTTGTCTGTATTAGTGGCTAAGAGAGAGAAAATGTTAAGCCATTCTTGAAGCAGTGCAAGAACAGCCTCTGAAAAAAAGGTTAGAATTTACATTTTTTGACATTTTTTTAAACCATTAATTACCATAATGACTTCAAATAAAACTCAGTGAAAAATAAATGCCTTATGTCTTGGACAGCATCTGCATGGCAGAATCTCAGTATAGTGTGGTATAAAAGAAATGTTACCTAACCCCCAGAAAAGAACTGGTTTTATAGTGGAAATGCTGACATCTTAACCTCTACTGGTGCTATTTAGCTCTACCAAAAAAAAAAAAATACTGTAACTCAAAGTCATAAAATGACAAATTTCACAGGTCCATACAAGATGTGGCTTTGTACTCAGCTGAAGAGAATTCTGTACCAGAGCTACCTAACTTCTACAGAAATGTATGCAAGATGTACAACAATTGTTTGTGGGGTTAATAAGGCTTACATACATAACAGTATCTACAAATATATTGAATTTATGACAGACCATTCCTTTCCTACAGAGTCACCTACTGGATTATAAGAGGTATCCACACAGAAAACTTTTCAGAAAGTTCTCTCTTAAGTTACTGGAAGCTTCCCATAATGGATTACTCCAGACCTTATCCCTCCCAGGCCATTCTCATATAATACTGGGATTATTTTATTTGCCTGAGAAACTTCGGACTTGTATCAACATTGCTTCCTCATGCTTTTGCTGCCAATGAGGGCTAGTAATCAGATTAGCATTGTTTGCTGTATTATTTTTTTTTTCATTTGGGTGCTGCCAGTCAAATGCTTTCCACCCAAGTCAGGAACAGAAGGATCTGGTTTTAAGCAGTGTTTACTCAGAAGCTTCTTCCAGGGTCTCCAAAATTACAGCCATGGTGTTGCTTCAATAATGAGTCACTGAGTGTTTAAAAATGATCTTCTAGGAGAACAGACAATGCACAGTAAAAACAAAGGGCTGTTTCCTGGGTAGCCCATCTCTATGAACTCTTCTGCCACTGTGAACACTCTGGCATCCTAGGTTGCTTGCTAATATGCTGGGAAACTGCTTGACCACCCTTGAGAAAAAAGAAAACCCCAGACTGTTCATGGTGGGCAGCCAGAGGCCCCACACCAACCCTAGAAGTGGGGAGGAGCGGTGCAGCGCTGCAGTTCAGCTCTGCTTTACCTGCTGGTTGGTGCTGGGCTGGACAAGGCAGGAGCCAGGCTGTGTCAGGCTCCACAAAGACAGATATTGGTCCCTCAGTCTGAAATTTTTACAAACCCTTGCTCAGTTGTCGTCTACTCCAGAAGCTGAACTCTATCTTAAACCCAGAGCAGGAGTGAAAATTGACCAGATCTCCTCCAGGCATCAGATGTGTGATGCTTTTTACAGTCCTGCCCATAGAGGCAATGTATGGCACCTCTGCAGAAGCCTTATGTCACCTCAGTTCCAGAAAAGTCACAGGCCTCTAATATAAAAAAGGGAGCTGATCCGAGCAGCACAGGTAACACGGCCTACAGAATCACAGAAGGTTGGAGAAAACCTTTAAGATCATAGAATCCAACTGTGAACCTAACACTGACAAGTCTACCACTAAACCATGTCCCTAGAAACGCACAAGTAAAAGCACTTGCTCTTGTTACAGGTAAATGTGCTATTTTTATTTTGTAAAAAGAAGCCCTGGTGGCAAAGCAGATGATATCCTTACACTGTGGAGCCTGGAACATACGTGGAGAACCTGTGCTCATGCCCAGGACTTACAGAGAGATCCTCCCTTGCTCCGCATGTAGCTGCAGCTATTCTTGTAGCTCATCCTTAGAGACCTTTCCCATTTTTCAAAAAAAGCCAACATACCAGATCCTATATGAAGGGCTTGCAGTACTACAAGGCTGTTGTTTTTATTTATTTTGCTGTGATACAACCTGAAATAATTATACGAAAGCTAGACCAGCCAGATGAAGGATGCCAGTTTCACTCAGCAGAGCAGGACTCTTTTTATCATGTATCTTGACCCTTCTGCTCTTTCCCAGACTTGACTAAGCCAAAGCAGTGGTCAAGCAGGGTCACTCTGTATTTGGGTGAAGCAAACCCCTGCTCTGGGTGCTTCTGGCTGTTGTCAAAGGAAGCGAGAGGTTAAAGCACAAAGTGTGCCCGATTCTGGGGTATTGATGAGTATAGCTTGCCTAAATGGGGGTCTGCAGACAGAAGACCAGGGCTGTGCTTAGCAGTGTGCTCTACTTAAGGTGGTATTTATTTTTCAAATAAAAATGCATCAGAGGCTTTTATGTCTGCTCCTTTTTAGGCTTCTGAAAAAGATATACGAAAGACAGAAAATAGGACTTTAAGAAACCCAGCAACAACCAAGGCTTGTTGATAACATGAAAGCCAACTTTTTTTCTACAAGTGACTCAGGTATATTTTCTGGTGTGGAGGTTCATTATCCAGTAATAATATGTTCTGATTGATTTAATAATAAAATCTTCCACAATTGCTGATCTGGTCTGCACGGAGTACGTTTCCTGTCTTACCTCCACTCCTCTTCCCCTCCAACACTCTTCACTCGGTTAAGCCTGCCTCTGGACTGCTTGTTCCTCCTCAATTAGGAAGAGAAGCAGCTCATCAACAAAACTTATCTTGAGTGAACATTTTCTAACAGTAATTAAAAATAGTACTCATGCTACTTGACAAAGTGAAAATGTGGAGCATTTGTTCTGAGTCTTATGTCCCCAAGACATGGCCTCACATGGGAAGCCAGGAAATGTGATTGCACTGCTTCTTCTGTAGGAGGAAGAGGGAGGTAACTGGGTAGGTGAAGTAAGAAAGGTACCAAATGCAGTATTTTCAGAAGGAACTTTGATTTTAGGTATTCACGCATAAATATATGAAATTAACTTGATGCTTGTGAATGGGATACTCAGCCCTTTCAATGCATTGTTGAACTATTTTTTATGGTTTTGAATGTCTGATGGCAGTTTACATTTGAAGATGGACTTCAGAAGGAAGGAGGTGGCTGCAAAAGAAAAGTTCCTCTTCTACCACTTCTGGAACAGAGACAGTAGCCCCATCTGGTACCTAGGAATTCATTTCCTAACAAATGTCACTGAACTTCAGCCTCACGAGCATCCTTTTTCCTTTTACCTCTTCTCAAAATGCCTGTGGTCATCTGAGTTTAAATAATCCTGCATTTCAAACCAGCAATTTTCTTTGTTTATGCATTAAAGGAAACAGATGGTGTTCCCACAAACTATCTAGCCCAACATTCTCAAAACATTGTTAACCACTTAATCCATGCAGAGCAACTAACAGGGACCACGTTTGGCTCTGGTGAAACATGGAATGAGCCTACTTCAAACTTTCAGTACTGCAAAACAAAGACAATTGAGCAAAAAGTTTGTTCTGTTCTTCCTGAAGACCATTCTCTTCCAAAAGCAATTACTTGAGTCTTTCCTCCACCTATGGCATGTTCCTAACCAAGAAAAAGAGCTGAATGTGCATGTACTTCACAAAATATCCAGTCCTGTGGTTCGTTAAATCCCTCTTCCTCAAATAGAAGGACAAAAAAAACCTATTCTGTTTCTTCTGCTATTAAAATGGACATTAGGCTGCAATAGAGAACATTCCTAACTAAGGGAACAAGAAGACAGTTCTTGTGCTTATGGCAGATACACAACACTGTAGTTTACATTATTTAGCAAGGACAAAGAGCAAATAAACCTACTGAAGCCAACACAATTACTCTGAATTTATAGCAGCACTGTGGAGGGCAGAATTCAGCCTGTTCCCATGAACAGCAATGCCTGATATGCAGAATGATGGAAAACAAGCTTCGCTGAGTTTTACAGGTGAGAGAACTGAAGCAGAGGTATGTGGTACCTCTGCAACACCCCCCCCCAGCCAAACCACAGGCAGACAGGAGCTGAAAAGGGCAGCTTGCTATTTCCCAGTATGGCCTCTTAAGCTAGAATGCACTGATGCCTGCTGACTGCTTTGAAAATAGATCAGTGCTTTTTGGAGGTGGAAAGGAGAGGCACATGAGGTAGATTCTATATATCTATTTTAAATCTGGATGAAGAATTGTATGAGAATATATTTCCTCCCATGATGCTCTCCTCTTTACCCTACGGGTAACTCTGAGCAGCTGATAAGCTACTGCCATCCACTGCTGCTCATCTCAGCTGTCAGTCCTCTGTCTATTCAAATCAGCTGTGGCTTAGCCTGGGAAGAGCCCTGCCTTGGAGGAGACCAGGTGGTAGTACAATGGAGCTGCTGCAAAGCTTAGACATAGGAAAAATAAATCACAAAGTAAGTAAAGGAAAAAGAGCATGTTTGATTTTTATTGTATTTAATTTCTGTTATGTTTTAATTCAAAACTCTAGGTGTTTAAGTTCTATTCCTAAGCCTCTTAAGTGGATATGTAACAGCTACTTGGGCTTTTTTACACTTGTAAGGAGCATGAAATACCCAAAGAGAATATGGGGAAATTATAAGAGACAGAGAGAGAATTAAGGGAAAAAACCTCATCCCTATTTTCTTGAACTCCTAGCCCTTTAGAGGGCAGTGGCAGGAGCCATTGAATGATGTGAGATCAGGCAGTGAGCTACCTCTTGGCTGTCTCTCTGTTTTGTTGCATGTACTTAAGAAGCTAGGTGTGTTTTGTTAAATTTTTTTTTTTCTTGATAAAGGTTCTGTGGCTAAGTTGAACTGAAAGAAGGTTGTGTTAAAGAAAAAAGTCTCTAAGGTAATCTAGGTATTAGAAAGAACCTGGCTAGCTGGCTAAAATGCTGTCCTTTTTACAGAAAGTATTTCCTCTCTTGTCTTTCCCCAGCTGCATCAAGATTTCCAGTGACTGATAATGAATTTCCTGACAGTAATACCTATTGTTTCACTCAATATTGTCACCTTTAAAAAAAAAGAAGTAGAAATGTTTTTATGAAGAAGTAGCCTTGACTTACTTATCTGCTATATACGATGATACACAATGTGTTTCCCAGCTGTCAGTGAGTAAAGGTTGGGGTTTCATTCTTACATGCAGTAAAGATATTTGCTCTTGTAAATGTTTGGTTTTTGTAAGCTACTATAGGTCTTGGGATTATCAAATCATAATACTTTTTTCTAACTTTATGCATGAACATCATGACACTATAAAATGTTCTAGTAGAATATTTTCTGCCAAGACTGAACTGTTGGAGAGCGTTTGATCAAGGTTCACAAGCTGAAAGAGAGGGAAGGAAGCCTATCTATAGAGGTATTTCTTGTAGTACACCAGGCTTGTAGCTGCAACTATGAGTTGTTTCTAGTGGTATGAGCCCAAATGTGTCTGCAAGGCAGGAGGAAATCTACAGAAATAACTGTGTTTTCTTTCCTGGGCTGAGTGACCAGCTCTGCTGTGTGGCAGAAAGAAGGCAGTATCAATACACATAGTGACACCGCCATTTGTCTTTGATCGGGTGCTCCCCAGTTAATTTTCTGAGAAGTAAGATTCAAAATGTGTGAAGATAAGGATACGTAAGAAATACTACTGCTGACTTATAGTTCTTGATGTTGTCTCCATCTTCAAAATACCTGCTTATTTTCTCCTACTCTATGTCCATTTGTTGCCTAAGATCTATACATATGAAGAGCTGCTTCTCTGCTGTAACTGTATGTGCTCCCAGGGCTAAAGCATGTCCAGATGTCACTGACTCATGGTGTGTTAAATTAAAAATCCTTAATTTTGAAGGCTCAGGGATATAAACAGAAACTTTTAAATGTGGCTATGAAGTGCTAGATGTCCAGTCTTAAAAAATGGCCCTGTGGGATTGTAATGCAAATAACAAATAGTGAAAATGGGTGTTACACTTTCTTCCTTTTGAGGTTGTATTATTTCAACCAGATCTATGCACGTTTTGAGTTGTAAGTCTTGCAGAAGCTATGAAACCGATTTAAAATAAAAAATGTGAAATTACAACCTGGCCTTGATTCAAAGCCTCAACTGCTGGTGATACGGGTCTAGCCAACTGCTTTGCAACTAGCCTAATCCTGACTTCTCCACCTTCTGGTGTGACCTTTTCCATTAACCAGCACACAAAAGCAGGTCCGTTACACTATTTTTCAGTTTTGTATTTTTCCTAAATCTAAAGCGCAGGTTTGTTGAATTTCCAAACAACTTTCTTTTTTTTTTTTAATCTATGGAGTTACATAAGTGACCCAAGCTCCAATTACATAAAATGACGGAGGTGTATTAACTGGAGTGGAATAGTGCTGACTTCCATTAGCTGTAGCTTTGGATTATGGTGTTGAATTTTTGCTTGCTGCTGGTGTTCATTATCACAAACTAAACAGAGGTACAAAGGTCTCTCTACAGACCTTAATGAATGAGCAGTAAAAGGCACAAAAAAACTCAATGATTTTATCACTGAAAAGATTTTACTGCCTTTTTTTTTTTCCTTTTAATGATGCTTTTGTGACCTGATCCTGCTCTCACTCGCATCAACTCTGGGGCTTTCTGCCAGTTGTGTTACGAGCAACATTTCTGCTTGCTTTAGTGGAACAGGCTTGGTGCTGGCTGGCCTTGAATTGCAAGGGTGACTGGGAAGGGTATTTCCTAGCTTCTGGTGGAGTCATTCTTGCTTACAAAATGTGATTAAAAAGAGTCAAGCCAACGCTTCGGAGAATGTCCCATTTTTTTGGGGAGGAGGAGAACAAGAGAGACGAACAAAACATACCTGTTACTATTAAATTATTAGCATTTTTAAGAGAAGCATGAAAGAGGATATTTGTCTAGTACTCTCACTAAGAGTTTTACCAGTGCCAGCCCCATGACAATTACAAATTTTTAGACAGACAATGACATCACCATTTCTGCGTGTGTTGGCCAACAGGGCTAATGAGCTGATGTGTTACAGTACTGGTGATAGAATAGGCATGCACTCTGAAATAAATGTCTGTGGATGGATCTTATGGAGAAACAAAATCCCCAAATTATTGTGTGATAGGTTCTTCTAGAGGAGAAATATGTTTATCTGATAAAGCGTTTTTTTAGAAAACACTGATTAAATTTGAGCTGGAATTTTGATTAATGAGAAGTGTGTGGTTAAACTCAGCATCTCAGCCTTTTGGTATCTTGCCCGTGATAAATACTTAAAGCAGTGTCTTGCTTTGGTCATGCCAGTCTGTCTATTGTCTTCCCATTTTAAAAACGTTGCCACATGAAGAACCATTTGGCAAATGTGCATTTGTTTTCTATGCTGGTAATACTGTGACTATCTCTTCTCAAAGACAGAAGCCTAAATTTAGGACAGGTTTGGAGGACAAAAGGAAATGAAGAAAGAAGATGAGAAGATGAGGTGCTAGGCAGAGAACGGTGTTATTGTTGTGAATGATGTGAGATCCTAAAGGCTCACAAACAATAAACCAGTTTGGTTCAGTCTGAACAACTCATTTTAATTCTTTTGAGGTACTTCACCTTATTTCTGTTATTTCTTCCCTCCTATATTGAATTTCTAGATGGAAAGTTGGAGGGAGGAAAAAAGCTTCATTTGGGAATTGCTGAAGTAGGGTATTTCCATGACTTTTTGTTTCCATTCAAATATTTTCTTTCTCCCTTTTAAGACATTTCTCAGAACAGATCCTTCCCTGTCACCAGTTTCAGTTTTGGCATTTCACAATGGGCAAAAAAAAAAAATAATGATTGAGATGAAGCATTGCCAAAGAGTTTTAGTTCCACAAGAGCACTCTCAGAGGTACACCTGGGCAGACACAATGGAAGTGTCCCTGAATCATTTAGGTTGGGAACTAGTTTGCTCTGAGAAGTAGGCAAAAAATACCTTTCCATCAGGAAGAACTTCAATTTAATTTGATTTGTAGAGGTTCTCTGGCTCCATTTCTGAGAAAGCCACACAGGGCTAGCCGTACAGATAAGTGCTGCTATTAACTGGTGTTTAGAATAGCATAGCTTGCTTTGGCAGGTCTATGGAAGATGTAGACACCTTTTAAGCGGATATAAATGCCATTCTTAATTGTCTGTTGCATCTACATAATAATTATACAAGACCTCAGTCAGGACTGATTGTGCGTTTTAAAAAGTTGGGATGATAAGACTCAAGGGGAATATATCAGTGTCTTGTAAGGATTAGGAATGGACTGTCTTATGGAAAGTTTCTGTCTCCTAAGAACTTAACTATGTTAATTTCACTTTGATTCCATTCTAATCATCTGTTTTGAGAGAGAGTTTAATTTAGATTTTTTTTAAACTGATGCAGTATTACCATTGCTATTTAAAAAAATAAAAATGGAAATGTTTCATGCCAGACATGTAGAATAATATTCTGATGCTAATTAGTCTTCCTCCAAAACAAAGTATCTACAAAAATCATCTAATGCCCGGAAAGCCTTTAGATCTCAATAGAACTATGTTTTCTAACTGTCAGTGACCCATCTTCATCTATCCATTTCCTATTTTCAGAAATCATACTTCCTCCTTCTGATGAGATTCACGTTTTGAATAATCAGCTTTCCACTCATTTTTTGTAAAATGCTCTGCTGCTGTGCCTGAGTTTTAGTATTTACATGGAAATTTACATTACCCAAACTTAGTATTTGGTTACTGTGCTTTAAGATGTAACAAATGGTCCACCAAGAAAGTGCCCATAAGCTTGCATTTTTCTTGTATTATTATTACCCTTTTTTTAGCTAAGCTTTGCTCCTGCAGTTGTGCCAGTGCAGGCAGATTTGTGTCCCTGGAGACCTCAGTTGTTGGATGAGATTGCACAACTGGTCTTTTTTCCTGATACTACAGGGGAAAAAATGCATGCCTCTAGTCTACAAATAGAAGTGATTAAAAAGAGCTTGACACTTAGGGAGAAACAGGGAGTAATGTTGAACTCATATGTTTGCTCAGCCTAATAAAATGCAGTCTCTTTCTTAAAATACTTCTCTACGAATCATATCAGTGACTAACTGCTGCTTACTCGGACTTGTGGATGAGGGTTTCTTCACTCAGTGGTTTTCATGGAGGCTACTGAGGATGGATGAACTACACAGGCTTTTTATCAGTAAAATGGCTTTTCTCCTATTAATGTCACATGGAAAGTTACAAGTGAAACTCCTGAGTCTAAGGAAGGGGCTGTGTGCTGTTTTTACCACTGAGTTTCATCCTTCAGAGTACACTTCATGAAACAGAGCATTAAGTGTTGAGGTATGTGTTACCATTCCTGCTGCACTCAGCAAATTTGCTGTGTGTTCAGCACTTGTAACGCTGAAGCACTACTTTGTTATGAAGGATACAAATCTCCAAAGCAGAATTTGTAATGTGAAAGTAGAAGGAAAGAGGGATGAGAAGATGACTGTTCGGGTCACTTAAGCAAACCATATCACAGTAAGCTGTGGTATTTCAGACTTGAGGGTAAATAGAGACATTATATTGGAATGTAAATATATTTTGTCAACAAACTACATAATTCTAGATATGCTGTTGTTCTTTTCAATGATAAAATGTATCTGCCACACAACTCTTAAAATGCTTAATGTGTGTTTTATTTCTGGAACAAACGTTACATGCAGCTGTTTGTTTCTGCCCAGCTAAGACAGTACTTGTTTAATTGGAAGGAAAAACGTCATAGCATGGCTAATTGGCTTCTGCTACTGAAGTCTGTGTCAAACTGTCAGGGTGGTGCTGCTTGTGGGGTGGTGTTTCTACTTTCTCATGGATTCAACCAACATGACTCTAACATAAATAACAACCAGGGAACAAGGTCCATTCTCTTAGCCCTGGTTTACTCAAACCTCCTGCTGAAGGCAGTCAACTCTTGAAAAAGGTGGAGATCACAGGATGGCAGGGTGTGAAACCCTTGATCTGTTAAGGGCATGTTTATACTTGGAAATAGGCCAGGGATGTTTGTGGGGGGATATTAGTTCCTTCCCTATTCTGCTTTATCCACTTCTTAAAGGTGGATAAATCTGAGTGTTTCCTGAACTGTAAAGTTCTAGTTCAAACAGAACAACGAACAAAAAAGGTGATGTTCCAAGTTGGCACTAATCTCTGTTTGCCTGAGTTTGCCCATGCCTTGTGGGAGCTGTAGTTCAGGGCTGGTAAACCCCTGCAGTACAGCTGCTTCCCTGGTTGAACAGCTGTGGTGCATCAGCCTCATATTCTGTTTTGTGCTGATTTCCCTTGATCAAAAGTTCTCCTGAAAGCTACTGGTTCCTACAGAAAGCTTTCAGAATTTGTCAGAACTGTTCTCCAAGAAGGAAATGTTTTCCTTAGTTTTTTTTGCTTGATGCTATTTTCAGGATGGCAGGGACAGCACAACAGATCAGCTAGGGGAAATGCTGACCTGGAAAAAGTGTATTTTAATTATGGTGGTGACTCTTTTTACATGTAGCTTTCCCTAGTTTAAAATGATGCAAAAGAGACGTTGTGCTTTGACAGCACCTTTCCCAAAGGATGTTCTCAAAGCAGTCTGTACAGAATGAGTTCCGTCATAATTACCCCACATATTTTGTAGATCAGATTGCTGAGGTGCAAAAACAACACTGAAGACTATGCAGAAGTCTGTGGTAAGGATAAAACCCAGGTTTCCTTCAGATTTGTCTGAAGGTTCCTTTTCTTTACTGGTTGCAGTTAAAGTTTGAAGGCAGAGGACAGAAAGAAGGAATAAATTCTAAGATACATCTGTTGTATCTTTTATACTCCTCAGACACCCTTCACACTTAAGGGTGTAACTGGTTTTGTGACTAAACTTGCAGCACAGCTATAAAAGCTTGGGGCTAACCAAAGCTACTTTTAAACCATCCCTCATTATCTCTGTCATTTGTAGGGTGAGTTTTAGAAGGTGGTATTTTTATTTGATAGAAGGAGCTGATACAGCTCTGTCAACAACTAGCTTGGCCAGAATCAATGCATCATTCTAACTACCTGCCTCAGGACTCCTTTTTAATTTGCTTCGCCTTTCTGGCTAATGTGATGTGTTACCTCAGCACAGCTTTATAACATGCCTGCTGTTGATTTACTGTTGCTTGAGGCTAGACAATTCCTGCCTGACACCAGTTCCTAAGCTTTGCCTGTAAAACTTGTATGGCAGCCAAACCACACGTGCACAAAGAAAATGGGCAAACGTGCACAGAAATGGATAGGATAGAAACTGCGGCTGGTTCTGCTTAGAATGGCGTCTAGAGGACATGGTCTTCTCTAGCTACTGCTATGGGAAGGGAAAATGCTTACATACAGGATGACTGCATAGCAAACCCCTTCAAAGTCCTTAAAACTGCCATAATGCACAGCTTGCTAACCAGCTGTTTCTGCTGATGGAAGAAGGCAGAGTGGCTCACTTAAGTCATTGAGGCAGGTGTCACAAGTCTGAGAAAAGACATTCATCATTTCGGAAGTCAAAGCAATGACTCTGAAAATCAAATATTCAAGATTTCCAGCTTTTCTAATACTAAGGATTGTTTTTACTGATCCCTAGAGGAGGAGGATTTGAAGGACAGACTGCTTCCTCAGACAAAGGAGATAAGTGCTAAAGTGCTTTCCTTTAATCAGGCTTTTCTTTCACAAAGGCATTAGCAGGTAGCTCCACCTGTAGCACTAAAATTTGTTTTTTGCAAGGTTAGGATTATAAAGAATGGAATATGTTTTACTTTGGACTCCTCTGTTACTAATAACCCTGCCGTTCTCTTGCCTATCACGGTTTCAATCCCAGTGGGCTCTTTTTAATGTAGAACTGAGCAATTCCAAGGGACTAGAGAGATGTCTGCCTCTGATCAGAGCAGGACACTGCTATGAGCTTTGCTACCCAGCAAGCCTGCCACTAATGCACAGTCAATACTGAGTCTCGGGGCTCTCAGGCTAAGTAAATTTGAAGCCAAGATTAAAGTGATCCTATCCTAAGTCACAAGAATTGGTTAGTGCTAAGCAGGCTGGTAGCTACTTTGCTGAGGGTAAAATCCTTTATAAACATGAGTGTTTAGTTTATTCTGCAGTTGGCAGTGTAGCCATTTGTTTTTATGCAGAGTAGCTGACCTTTCACAGGTTGCAAGGAATTAAATGAAACAAGTTAAGTCAGACAAATAAACGGTCTTACTTTTCTAAAGAACGTGACTTGAATTCAGAAAAATGCATATTCAAACTTGCTGAACAATTTCTAGGTAGAAACTTAGAGAAAACAGGTGCTTTAGTGCCTCTGATTTTTGCATCTTATTAAGAAGTTTGCCCTTGACTGCAATCTTTTTTTTCATTTTCTAAGTGTATCTAGGGTTTTAACACCGTCCCTGTAGCAACCAGGCTTATGCGGAATGTCCTGCTAGTTTCAGTGGAGCTGGAGATGTTGGGGTGGGGGGGAAGAGAGAATTTGGAGAGGTGTTGGAGAATCTGTACAGTGTAAGACTGAAAGGAACAGAGTACACACACTCTTGCATTATGCTAAGTAAACAATGCTAATGATCACTGAGGCAGGTCAAGTCCTAAAAGTAAAGTACATAGCACTTATTCCAAGCTAATATCTTGGGCTTCCCAACAGACTTCAGTGCAGCTCTGCAGTATGGCACGTCTCCTGTGACCCAAGTCAGCTCGCTGAGGCATCTCTGCATGACACTGCAATGTTTCGTGCTGACATGCACTAAAATGTGATCTCTTCTGGGCTGTCATGTCAATAGGCTATTTACCAGGTGTTCACTAAGTACCTTGATGGGTATCTAAAGGCTACTGTGGATAGGTAAACTGTATTTCCCCTGAAAACTATTTCACTGTATCTCATCTATAAAGAAAGGAGAAAAGGAGAGAAAATGTGAGATTTCTCAAGAAAATCTATATAATTGGTCCAACAAAGATCCTATCTCTACCTGTGAAGCAAGTGCAATTTTCTCATTTAATCTTCCTGCACACCATACAAAGCATAATTGTGGAAAATCTGAGCAAACAAACCTCTTTATAACTTGACTTGGAATGATTTCACAGATATTTTCTTTCTCAGAAACAAAAAAAAACCCCATTTATTCTTATCAAGGAAAATGAAATAACAGGGAAATAAAAGCATTAGAACATGTCTTCCAAAGGCTTGATATGAGAAAAGCTGAGTTTGAGGTGAGGTGGGGGAAAAGACATACTGTCTTGCCAATCTAAATTAATAGATGAAAGTTTAAGCCAGTCAGGAACTTCCTGACAGAGACATCATCTGCTCACATAACTTGGATATAAATACTATGCTTTAAGCTCTAAAGAAAAGGAAGATGCATAGCTGGAGCTGCTGAGCTGGGAATGGAGGGACTGTAGGAACTTCTTTTTGGCTCAGCAATAAGGGGTCTGGAAGGCCAGGAGAATCTATCCCTTTCCTGCCTTGGGTATCTTTCCTAACCCTTTTCAGCCACCAAGGCACCATGTGCCACCAGGGTAGCTAGCAGATACCCTCTGAAGGTAAAATGAGGGGGTGACAGGAGATCAGAGCCTGAGGGGGACAGCAGGAATAAGAGGGGATCTACATAAAGCAACACCTCTCACTGGTCCTTTGGGAGGTCTTGGCTGCTGCAACAATGACTGTACCATGGAGCTGTTGCAGTTCCTACTTTCAATCAAGAAATTTAGCTCTAGATAAACATCAAGTGCACACTTATAAACTTCAGATTCGGTATTAAAACATCCTTCATTATCATCCTCTTCCTTCCTCACTCTTCCAAGTATGGCCCTTGTATCGTCAATCACTGCTTTTTCTTTGTAGTTTGGACGCGTTGGGACTTCTGCAGCAAGGCAGTACATCATTTTTAATTAAACAAAAATTACTTGGGCAGATGATGTAACTGTTCATTAATTTGTGGGTGAGTTAATCTTACCACAGCAGCTCTCTTTTGAGCATATAATGCAAGAGTGCTGTAGGCCAGATATGCTTCAGCCTCCCTAGGGAGGCTGTGAAGACATAAGATCATATACTTCCCTTCACCTTCAGCAGCTGCGGTAGCACAGCTCCAAAATGCTCTACTGTGTATCTCAGTTGTGAATTGAGCAAGCTGTTAACCAGGCCTTTCTTTTCCTCCCACAGCAGTGAAGTTACTGCTCTAATTTTATGTAGTTATGATATAGGAAGTATAAATATATATTTATACATAGTGCACAGGCTATCACTAGATGTGAACCTTTTAACTGGTGGTCAGCAGAAGTGACCTGCTTTGGAGCTATGACATGAAAGCAAATGCACGCACCTTGTTAGTCAAAGCTGGACCATCAATACATCTCTGCATGGAGGGTGGCACCTGGTAAACATTGTGTCCCACTACACCGTGACCAGTGGGTATTTGGTAAATTCCCTGATTCAGCTGGGAAGGTGGCACTTGGTAGACAGGGTCCCGTGCTGAGGCATGCGAGCTTGGCACTTGATAGATCTTCTGCTGGTTGAAGGATTGATGCATCAATCCTGCGTTGGACGTATCCTGTACCACTGGACCTATCAGGAGTTTCACCCGGTTGCCTGGAACAATGCCTTGCCGGCCATGTAAGGAGCAGAGCCACCATCCTTCAAGACCTTCGGTGTTCTGTTCTATCACTGTCAAAATGTCTCCTTTGCGGAAGGCCAACTCTTCTGCGCATTCAGGGACATTATCGTACAGGGCTCTTGCCATAAGATTCTGTGGAGAAAGAAGGGCAAGAAAAACAAATGAACAAACTAACTAGAATTTTTCTGAAATTTCAAGAATGCTTTAAGTGGAGAGAAGTTAAGAACTGAATATGAAGAAGTGTGCAGGAAATAAAAATAACCCAGGAAATAATGCAGCACAGGATTCCTTTGTCCCAGTTTGGAGACATAAGAGGCTTATACATTAGCAGCACTACTAGTGAGAATTTTTCCAATAATACTGGGTCAGAGAGAAGCTCTTTATATGGTCTGTTCACCTGGAGAGAAGTCAAGAGTTCTGCTCTTGGCACTGAGATGGTCTTCCTATAACTGGGGGCTTGTACCTTCAACTCTTGACATTGATTTCCCTGGGAATGTGCTCTGTGTACTGCTACAGCTAACTAGCTGATATTTAAATAAAACTTGAACAAGTCTATTGGGGCATAATCCAGAGCAGTTATCTCCAAACATTTTAACATTTGCAGGGTCTCAAAAGACTTTCCAGTAGAGGTGCAGATCCCATTAGTGTAAAGACAGTGGGCTGGCTTTTTTTAGCTGCCATCTGCAGATTCCTTAAAGTTGGGGTTCTTTAGACCACCTGGTGAGGAAAAACCAGCCTAAAATATGGATTGATAACACGTCATGTTTTTTGAACCATGATACTCACGTTGCTATGTAGTTCTCTGCCTTCTCATTCTTTCTGTAAACTTTCTTGGTGGCACAGTGCAGCAGGGCAGCAGCTTAATAGGTGAAAAGCTTCCCCTGCACCACTGCCTCAAAACCACCACCAAAAAAAAAAAACCAAAAAAACCTAAACCTCAAAGGATGAGGTTCCTCAGAGTCCCATCCCACTCTCTGTAGAAAGATCCTGAAGAGAACATTATTTAAAAAATAATGTGCCTAGTGACCCCAGCTGGAGTCAACACTTTTGCCCCTGGGAAAGCTGTGCCAATTTATGTGGTCCTGTCCTTATGTCAAAGAGCATTAAGGATTTAGGTACCAAACATTACCACAGAGTGCATATGTAACCTGGGAGGAGTCTAAGGACAGCCAAGGAGTGTCTTTGACCTGTGTCAACACAGTTTAAGCATTCTTACATGCCTTTTGCTTGATCACATCAAGCAGAGCAGTGAACTTCACAGGTCTACTCCCAAGCATTCGTCTGGTGTTCCAGGCAGACTTTGCAGCTTGCCCTGACCTCCTTTTTTGTTGTGGTTATACTACCAGCAGTACCTCTGCTAGTAAGTTTTAAGCCAACTCCAAGTCTATGCAAGATTGTGGTTTGTGAGGTACTGATGTGTTACTAACAAGTGCCATCTCCCTTCACGACTGAACCAGCTCAGCTCCCTTCCTTCTCTCTTTGCAGGCCTGCATGGCACATCCAGTTCTGAATAATAAGCTTAGGTATTCAGTGGAAAGTAGGCAGGCTGTCTGTACTGACAATTCTTGGACCCCTCACAAAGGCCATGAACACTCAATTTCTTGGCTCTGGTGATCTTTCCAAATGCATTGGCAACAACTGCTCCATGCCTGCCTGCTCTTCACTGAAGGCAGTCAGTGGAGATGGTAATAAAGTAATTGTAAGCACTTGAAAAAAATATAGGGAGCCCTGGATGTGGAGTGTTCTAGCTGCAGTATTTGGATGCACTACACAAACTGAAATGGTGCTAATCCACTCTAAGATAGGATATGCAGCTGCCTTGAAGATTTATCTTCCCTCTGCTAAAGGGACAGTGTCATGTACAGTTTAATGGTTTTATCTGTCATTTATCATCCTTATTGGACATATCAAAACTTTATTTTTATCCTTCACTTTTTATCTTTTCCCATCATCTCTGTGCTTCATAAAGACAGCAGACTTCCATCTGACCTTGCTCAGTTAAACTTTTCTGAAGTATAGCATTGTATGAAGAGCTGACTGGTGGATGGAGAAAGGGGAAGCTCAGATGTCACATAAAAGGTAGATGAATATGCTTTTCTCAAGATGTGGTGTTGAAACAGGGTGTGTGAGATCAGTTTTCCCTTCTCTGAATAAGGGATCAGCTTTCAAATGTATGAAAAACACTGGCTTTGCCTTTCATCAGCACCATTAGTGAGGTCAGTATAAATGAAGCTTTGGCTTGGAAAAGCAGGACTGCCATTTTGAACTCCCCTAAAAACAGCAGCACTGGGGCCCACCATTCTCTCTGATGTATGTCTACTCAGCTCATCAGTCAACAACACTAAAAAATGCGACCAGATAAAGCAGGGAGCAATTTTGCTCATGCCTTGGCAGAACTGTAAAACTCTTCTTTACAACAGTTCAAACCAGTGGTTTCCTCTTCTACGCTACATCCATGCTCTTGCCATGTTGACCTGCCTGCTCAGCTGAGCCCAAGGCACTCAGAAAAGTTCCTGTCTAGCCTGAATATTCAAGTTAATTTCTTATTTTTCTACATTTTCTAATGTGCCTTTCACAGGTGAACTCTACTAACATGACTAGCTCAGCCTGTTTAACTGACTAAAGGGACCTTTGCAGAGAATGTGGCTTAAAGGAGGAAGATTATGGGTGAGGGGGCAAAAAACAAGCAGGCTAAATAAATGATAAATGCTTATTCTTCTGTATTCTGGTGATTAAAGGTATCTGAAAAGCCTGATTAGCTTTTACAGCAAAGACATTCTCTGAACAAAGCTGGAATGGTAGTAGAATTAGAGCAAATATAAAGTTCCCATGTGAATTTTTTTCCAGTTGCTCATTATCTCTGTCCCAGTGACCTTCTCACCACCTGGCGTTCAGCATGTTAATACTTTCTGGATGTGCTTCAAGAACTTCCCCCCCTGCCTGCAAACAGCTTCAGATTCTTGTTGTCAGTCTGAACACAGGCACCAGCATGTGAATTAAACTAATTGGTTGCCTCTTGTTTCACAGCAAAGCTGTTTCAATAGCCCAGAGCCATGCCACCAGCACCAGTCCCTGATGGAGCAATGAACCTGACAAAATATTCCTGCAAATAAGCACTGGAACTAGAAATACTAAGCCTGTTGCTTGTTGCCAGCAACAAAGGCACTGTTCTTGCTAAGCAAACCTGCTGTGTTTTGAGCATTTCCCCGATTCCAATCTTCCTTCACAGGATCCCTCAATATGAGCTTCACAGTTGCTTTCATTAGTCAGCTGAGTCAGTCTTGAGAAAAATGAAATTGTCACCACAGAAGGTCATCAGGAAAGCTTTCGAAAACCAGAGGTACCTTTAACCTGCTGTGGTGATCAAGATCCTAGTCTCTACTTTTCCACACACAGAAAGAAGTTCTGATCATAGAATCATACAATTAGAGAATCATTTGGGTTGAAAAAGACCTTTAAGATCATCAAGCCCAACCGTTAACACTGCCAAGTCCACCACTAAACCATCTTCCTAAGCATCATGGCTACATGGCTTTTAAATACCTCCAGGGATGGTGACTCAACCACTTCCCTGGTTAGCCTGCTCCAATGCTCGATAACCCTTTCAGTGAATGAATTTTTCCTAATACCTAATCTAAACCTCCCCTGGCACAACCTGAGGCCTTTTACCTCTTGTCCTAATGCTTGTTATTTGGGAGAAGAAACTGACACCTACCTGGCTACACCCTCCTTTCAGGCACTTGCAGAGAGTGATGAGTTCTACCCTCAGCCTCCTTTTCTCCAGACTAACCAACCCCAGTTTCCTTAGCTGCTCCTCATAAGACCTGTGCTCCAGACCCTTCACCAGCAGGTTGTTGAACCTCATACAACTGGCCTTGGCCCATTGATCCAGCCTGTCCTCTGTAGATCAAAGACATCCCTCAATGCTTGTGGGCTTTATCTTGATTGATTTGACAAACTTGAACAAATGTTGGATACGGGGGGCCATCCTACCTCAACTCTCACAACACTGCCTCTCATTGCTTTCATGAGATCAGAGACTGGGGAGGGTTATCTGGAATTAATTGGACTTGCTCTCAGAGGCATGGATTTGTCACTCATCTGCCTGTGAAACAGGTGCTGAATAAGTATTAACATCTGATATGAGAAGGCAAATGCAAATCCTTGGCCATTTCCTAAACAAATTGGCAATAAAGAAAGGGCTGATGAGAAACCTATCTTGGAGGTTTTCTGGCAACTGGCACAGAAATGCCTCTATATTTCTAGTAAAAAGAAAAAAGGAGGGCAACAGACTCGGAACTACAAATTCAAGTTCTGTAATGGCAGGAGAGAAATTATCTGATCCTAGATAGGAAAAAAAATTCTCTTTTGGCATAGAAATCAGCTGTGTTTCATAAACTCAACATACTGGCACCTACCACCTTCTTTTAATAAGATTAAAGATAGAAGTTTCTGTTGCTCTCCTTTGGTCCAATTAAATTAACTGCATGGCAGTTAGTAGCGCTCTCCTTAAAATCTGAAAGTACCTATGGTCTATATACAGCTCCATTCTCCTGAGCCCTCTGTGTTACAGCAGCCATACTTCATGAGTGCTTCTCCACAATTAACCATTGACTGTAAAGATTCAGTTCAGCTTTTGTATCCTCAAGCCTTGCTAGTAACACTGGGATGTCTAGAAGTTGAAGTCAGGGTCAGGCCCCCGCTGTGTTAATACTCTGTACTGGCAAAACAACAACAAAAAAATTTGCTCTCAAGAAGCTTAAATTCCTCTTAACCTTGGACTTTTGTGTGCAGTAGAAAGCATCCTCTGTAAAATCACTGAAAAAAGGGAAGTTTTTCAGTCTTCTGTTAAATAAAGTGCTAACCCAGTCATGGGCACATCAGTGTGTGACGGAGACTGACCCTAATGATTGCTGCCTGCAGATTTTAACTGGAACGTGCTGCAGGAAAAGGCTCAGCAGACTTTGTTGATGCCTTGTGTCAGAAACTGTCTCAAAGAACCAAAACCGAAATGAATACTCTTTAGATTAAATGCAGATTACAGTGCCCATGGCCCCAATTTTCTACAGTGAGACAAAAGCTTTCAAGCTCTCTCTAGGTAAGGTGAACATGGGATTTGAAATGTCTTGTGTGCATTTTCCTTAAATGACAGTTGCCAGTCCATCAGGTAAACCCTGAAGAGGCATAATTTGCATTCTCTACGCACCTTAGTTTTCTCTCTTTTGTGTCCTAGTAAAAAGGCTGTTTGTTGATGAGGCTGACTGGCAGAGGAAGGAAGAGGCAAGAGTTAAAGTGGTAGAAACATCTATTCTTTCTGTTAGAGTAAACACACCCAGTGACATGGGTAACAAGAGTGTGTGAGGTGCCCGCAGCCATGGAAGCAAACATGGGAGTAACACATGACACGCCATGAGATTAAATACAATGGACTCTTTAAGGGCTGAGTGTCCTGGTGCCAAGCTTCAAGTCAATGCTGACTTGACTCCTCAGCCAGCTCTGCAATGAATGAACGCTCGAGGAAAAGGTTCAACCAACCATAAGCTCGAAGAATTTCAGTCGCTTCCCTCAGAGGTGCAATATGAGGATGTTCCAGAGTGCAGAGGCTTGTGGATACTGATCTCTGCTTTGTGCTTGGCTGGTGAGGCATGTTGTTTTGCTCTGCTTTGTCTTTTGTTTTTAAATATTGCTTCCTATGTGTACAGTTTATGTGAAAATAGAACCAGGGAAATCACCTCTGCTCTCAACTGAAAAAGGGTGGGACCCCTTTTTTTCCATTATTGGACAAACTGTTCCTTAAAATACCAAATGGCTTCTATGTTTAGCCAGCTTAGAAGGAGGAATAAAGGAAGGAATAGGGGGAGACACCCCAAAGGAGCATCTGTGCTCAAACCAGTAGCTTCATTTTGGTTGTATCACTTTTAATTATCTATCACAGACTATTTTTAATACAGATTCCCTGTCTGCTTTTGTTTTTCATTATGCCTTTTTTCACTTTGCATTTCTTTAAAATGAATCTCTGCTGTTCCAAAGTAAGAGTAAGCATTTATATACCCTTGTGGTTGTCATAGGCCTAATTGTAATGATTTGCCTGTGAGACTGATAAACGGATCTGAAAGTCCTGTAAAGAGCTGAGTTTTGTTTAGGAGAAATAGTTTGACTACAGGTAGTACTCATAGAAAAGAGGAAAGCTCAGGCTCTGTTGTGCGTTCTGACAGAAGGGCTTCAGTGCAAGAGTCAGTGGACAGTTTAACATTGGGGCTTATTAGGTTCCATCTCCTTTTCTGTTTCTCACTGTCACTGCCCCTGAAATAATTGTGCTGTGTTTGCAAGGAAAGAAGCTATTGCGGCACAGTAGGTAACAGGCCTATCTATAATAAGCAGCTTTCCATGAAGGCTATTTAATACAAGTTGACAGGGGTTACAGAATAAGGCATTCAGCCTTGGAAAATGTCTGTTGCTGGTCTCAGACCTGGAAGACAAGGCAGTATGAACAGCAAAGGCAGTACCTGGTACACACAAAGCTGCACTGGCACCTTCTTAAATGTATCCTTGTGGGTAGAGACGTGGGGAATGGACTGCAAAATGTGTGCTTTGCTGCTTGTCTGTAACAGCCCCCACGCATGTACAGACCTGTAATGGCTAATTGCCAGCAACAAGCTATGTGCAGGTACTTACTTTTTATCTTAAGTCGATAGCACTTCCTGCCTCCTCTACATAGCTACCACAGCATGTATAAGAGAGCTCGCTGCACTACTAGGGTATTGCAGTTACCACAACTTCAACCAGAGGACTCTGAAAGGCCCTCAGCATCTAGTCCAGACTGTGGGTCTGCCTGCTGGCTCTGGGAACTGTGAGCTTCCTTGGCTCACAGCTAACGACAAAAATGAGACCCCAGTTGCAAACACTCAGCATACTAATGTTTCAGTTGATGACAAGTAAAGATGAAAAATTGAAATGTCCCCTCCTTACTGGTTCGCACTTGAGTATGCCAAAGTAGGCATTATGGCTGTTGTGCTCTGGAGAGATATATATATATATATATACACACATATATACTGTCAGTTTTTGCAGGTGCACTGACTAGGGTGTCGAGCAGGCTGCCTAGGGCTCAGGTACTTCATACTCCTGCTCAAGATGCTGATGCAGTCCACCAGTTCACCCAAGACTAGGACTGAAATGTAATGGGAATATGTGAGAAATTGAGTACTCTCTGGTCTGAAAACATTTTTAGTTTCAGCATAGCTGTTTCATTTTAAGCAAATAGGAGATATTTGTGCATCCAGTTTTTTTTAGGCAGTTCACAAAATACTTTGTGAAACTGAGGCACAGCGGTGAACCTGCAACTCAGGAAGGAATCCAAGCATGTGAATCCAAAAGAAGGAATCGGGAGGGTAGAAAAAGTGGGGAGGGAGCACGTAAAAGATGAAAAATGAGAAAATGAAGGTTAGAGTAAGAGATCCTAACTGAAGCTTTGGCCTCTGTGGATAAAATACTTCATTGTTATGCACTTAGTGCATCAGCTTATTGCTGTGCCCAATACTTCAAACTGGATAAGTGAGTTCAAAAGAAAGTTTTCTGGCTCTGTATCTCTTAAGAGTAATGAAGTGATAACTATGTTGGCTAGCAGGACAATAAGCTAGGCTTTGTTTGTTCGTTCAGATGATAATTCTTTTGTCTCGACTGATTTTTTGGGGGGTTTTGGCTGGGCCGATTTTATTTTACTTTAGTTACAGGGAATGTGAGGTAGAGGGGATTGCTGCTCTGCTTTTCAGGGCATTACAAAGATAATAACAGAAGTATAATTTTAGGTCAGATGTTACATAAGGAGTTGATTTACCCCTTTGGTTTCATATGCAGTGAAGGATGGATGTATTGTATCACAAACACCATGTGAATCACACAAAACCTCTGAGGTGCTCACTGAGCTTGGAGTTTTAACAGAAGTGGCAACACCCTTTTACTACATAGCAACCTTCTGTTTGGAGTCTGGGCAGTGAGACACAACAGGTCATAGCTGTGCTAGAAAAGGGCATATCTGAGGGTCCAGCTTGCTGAAGAAAAACAAGCGCTCTCACTCCACCCAGGGGAACACCCCTGAGATTAATGCACTCTGCTCCTCTGTTGTCAGACCACCCACTCTCTTTTGCAGCTATCATAGAAGACCGATGCGGTTTGTGACAGTAACATTTACAGTGAAGCAGGGCAGTGATCCACTGATGACATAGCCTGACCTTGTTCCTTTGCGCTCTGAGTTTCTGGGGTTTTACAGGACTGCAGAAATACCATTTTCTTTGCTCTTTCTGGGAATGCAAACCACATCCCCTGACTTGCCTTCAAGATCTATTAATATTTTGGGAAATTCCACCACACCTAACTCGCAAAGTTTTCTGTGTATGCTTTACACTCATAACCAGTTTCCTTCCCCCTCCTTCCCCCCACCCAAGGAAGGGTGTGATCTAGTTCTGACTTTAAAAGACCTTTTCAAATCTGTCTGAGGGCTGTGTGCCTTCTGTGACATCAACGGGGAAAAAAAAAGGGAAAAAATAAAGCATGCAAACAATAGCCTTAGAGTAAATATGATCTCACTGTGATTAAGCCACAGTACATCAAAATCAAAAAGCAGATGGAAAACCTAACCTCTTTCCCTCAGGCAAGCAATTAAAAACTTAATGAAAGCAGATCAGATGTTGAATGCTTAAGAATTGAAGGAGCAGAGCAGAAGAAGAAAAAAAAAAAGATGGAAAGAAAAGACCAAATCCTGAAACGTGTGTTTTGCGTTCTCAGTTTTCCATTTTCTGGCATTTGTGAGCAGTTTTCTCCCAGGAAAAAAAAGTTTCCTTAAAAGAACCTCCCCCTCTTCCCAAATTTAACCCTTCTGTGTGCTGCTCTGGGGAAATAATCACAACTTGACTGTAAAGAAACCATAATTGTGCAGACACAGGACCTCAGCACTGTCACCAACTTGTTTCTGTCTGATGTCTTCAGCTTTGGAAAATATACGTGTGTGTATATACATATATTTTTAATCTAGAACTTCGCTGAACTTGGACATGCTCTTCTTCCCCCAAGTCTCTCCAAAAATTCTCCATAGAAGGGAAAACCACCATTCTCTGTCACTTTAGTGTCACCCATCAGGGATAATACATAGCAGCTGCAACTTGGGACACCCTGAGAGTCCAGTTTACTGTAGGAAAACAAGCTTGGGAACTTAACATTTCCAGGCTCCTGCCAGCCCTTAGCAGGCTGGGGGGGGGGGGACAGCAAACCTGACACGCTTCTATAGGGAAGTCAGGTCTGCGCAGGGTCTTTTCCGTACCACAGGGCGCTGGCCAAAAGTCAACAAGCCTCCCAGAACAGCTCAGTTTTGGCAAGCGAACACTTTCTAGGGAAGTGTACCCCTCGCAAAGAGAGAGGGAGACTATATGGGTACATTTTAACCAATTATAGTTACTATGCTTAGTCTCAGATTGAAATACAACTTTAACTGTATTCTTGATCACGTGAGAGATTGGTTTGTGCAGTTTCTGGGTTGCAAACAAGATAAAGCAGTATAAGCAGGGAGGGCAAAAAGACAAGCCAGGCCCTTCCATAACAGTAAAGATTGTTTATTACCCTAAGCATTTTAACTGGATGTAAAGTCCATAGGACAAGAGCTTTCATGACCCTACGTACTGCAAGCTGTATGTTAAACAGAGTGCACACTTCCAGTTGTTTTGCCTTTAACCCTGTGGATTAGAAAATTCCTTTGAAAGAGAATAATTGACTTTTCATGGTCTGTATTTTCTTCCCTCTGCCCTCAACTAAGCAGGACATTCACCGGAGGAATTGAGATTTACTCCTAGGATCTGTCAGCATTTTCTAAGATTTGTTGTCACCAAATAATTCACAGTATTGCTCCTGCTAAAATTTTCAACGTTGCTGTGAATGAAGCCTGCTTAAGAAAGGGCTTCTGATGCACGGACTGCACTCCTGTAGAGTAAATCTATTCTTACTACTCTTCCTTTTCTGGGCAGGCTAATACACTCTGTGAATGAAGTGTTTTTAAAACAAATATAAAAATAGAAAGGTGAGAATGGGCCTCATCCCTCTGGAGTAAAAAAAATACAATTTTTGTCATGTTAAGCACTTGTGTTTCTAGGACTGCAAACGATAGCTTTAGCAGTCCTGTTTCTTGTCAAGCACAAGCTACGTCCAAATCTGCTATGGAAAAATGAACTCCTTAAAATTAAGACAGTTTCCACTACTGTAATGTCTAGACCAACAGGCAAAAGAAAAAGGTCACTTGCCAAAAGCAGCCTGAAACAGACAGACAGCAGTATTCAAGGGTTATACTCGTAGCTGCTATAAACTTGCCTAGCTTCACTGATAGCAAGAGCTGCAGCCATTTACAGGCAGCAAGGAGTTACCTCTAAATGTAGCTTTACTCAGCAGTAGCCTGACTTAACAAATACTGCTCAATACATGCCATAAGTTCTCTTTGGTAGTACAGTCCCAGCGGACTCACTGATCAACCCTCCTTGAGACCCAGCATAAAGCATCCTTCAGGGGTCACAGCGCTGTCGCAACAAGTAAATGTCCACTGCTTTTATGGATGCTCAGAGAGCACCTATTACATAAAGAAGCATCTTCAGAAGTGACTTGCACATTTACAATTCCAAATGTCACTGAATGTGGGCTCCTACAGAGGTTTGTAGACCATAGAGTCACAGAATGGTTTGGGTTGGAAGGGACCTTAGAGATCATGAAGTTCCAACCCCCCTGCCATGGGCAGGGACACCTCCCACTAGCCCAGGTTGCTCAAAGCCTCATCCAGCCTGGCCTTGAACACCTCCAGGGATGGGGCATCCACAGCTTCTCTGGGCAATGTTAGCGTCGCAAGAAGTTCAATTACTTGTCTCTATCAAGGGCAGCCAGAAGTGGAAAGGGTAGAAGATAAGAGTTCTCCACAATTGCTACAGCTAAAGCAGACACCTATGCATGCTCCTCTTAAGTGCTTATGTTGCCTTAAAATGAAATTAAAGTCTAGACTTTGGAGACACGTGGGTTCCTAATTCCTTTTGGTATGAATGGGATTTAAGTACCTAATGTCTGTGATAAGCTGGTCCAAAGAAAATAAGCAAAACTAAAATGACTTTAGCTAGGCCTTTAAGTGACTTAAGCCCACCTACTGTATGAGGAAGTCATTCCCACGCCCTTAACATCTTTGATGACAGCAATATGACAAGGAGGAAGCCTGTGCCCTGCTCATGGTTTTCTGGTCTTTGAAAGCAGAGACACAAGGTTGTTGGCTATTTCCAGGTACTGTGGGAATGTCTTCTCCTGTACTTCTGTGCAAGAGCGGGACCTCGTGCTTGGTTAAGGACTACCATGAGTGCAAGCTCTTTGCAAGAAGGCAAACATGCTTGTGTCTGTGTCTCCTACCGTTTCTCAAGTTGGCTGAAGTAGCCAGTAGGTACGCCCATTCCATCAATGGCGCATGGAGGTGTGTGTGGCTCAGGAGAATTTCTTCATTTGAACTTGTCACTACGTGCATCTGGCCTTGTTGCAATGACTCTGATATTTGTAATGGAGCACAGGCAATTCAATAATACGAACTTTTCCTGGACCACCACATGTGGGAGTTCAATGTTCAGTGATAAGGTATCAGTGCAAGTACAATCTCTTCCAACCCCGCTTGTTGCTGTGCTTGAGATCATAAGATTCCAAAGGTGAGGTTGTATGTGGTCTGACAAATTGTGGTCCAACACTTAACGAGTTCATAATAGCACTTTATGAGACTTCTTTGAAGTCTAGCCTGTGTTCTGCAAAATGGTGGCTATTGGCTTAGAAGGGTACAGAACTCTCCTGAAATGTACTTTGATTATTCCTTTGCAGAAGATGTTTCTATAGTCTTACTATCAGGAAGTTCTCCCGCTCTCTGATCCAGCAGAATCCCTTCTGGTTGGGTCTTTTGATAGTATGGCACTGTTTGGAATGACTAATGTTGGGTCAAGGTATGTCAAGGCAAAGTAATAGTTTAATGTGACTGCAACCTCTAGCCGGATCTTAGAAACACAAGCAAAACCCCCAGATAGTATACAATGCCTCTTGTACTATCTAAGGTCAAACTGAATTGGAGCTATCAAAAATAGAAGGAAGACTGTTCATCTGGCAGTTCTGCTTCCCCATCATACACTAGGAACTGCCACAGTTTCTTGATGAAATATACTCACAGCTACATTATTCATGAGCAGCGATTATCATAAAACCATAGAATTTTTGAAATAATGTAGAAAACCTGCATGATGTTAGCCATAATGCTTTGTGAAGGCTCTTCTTCCTCTGAAACAAGTCCTGTAAGATCACTTAGCTTCAGCACCCCCATCTGTAAAACAGGATTAACAGTACCTTGCTATCCTACCAAGTCTTTGGGAGGGCAAATTCCATTGGGGAAGTTTCTTAAATACTCTTGAGGGATCATTAAGTATACAAATACATACTTGACCCAAAACTGGAAGCTTATAAGCAGTGCATAAGTCTATAGGGGGGTGACACAGGCCACAGTAGGGAAGAGCAGGAATCTGAAAGTGACAGCAGCCCTCCAAGCTTTGGGAAGGAGCCAGTGCTACTGATACATCTCACTAGTGCTACTGCTGATTTAGGCCTGACCCTGCTAGAGTTCTGCCACCTCCCTCCGTACAGGCACAGAGGAAAGAAAAATCATGAAACTTCTATTGCAAACTTACAACAGTAACAAAGACAGCACAAACTTGAACAGTTTTTCCTTTTGTTGGTTTGTTCCTCTAGTATTACCTTTTAAAAGGTTTTACAGTTCCTATTTACTTTTAAGTTTGATTGTCACCCTGTGATTGCTGAGATACAAAAAAAAAAAAAAAGGGAAAACCAAGAAGAGTGTGAGGAATAAATGCAACAGAGCATTTGGTTAGTTAAGTACAGTCAGTTCTTTTCCCTTGACATAGCCCGACACTTAAAGTCTTTCATTGCCAGGGTTACAAGCAGCTTTTCACAAGCACTTCTGGTTGGGAATATAGTATTTCTTCCTAGTGACACTATTTTGTTTGTCTTGGCATGCTGGCCTTATAATCAAGTCTATATATTACAGGACTGTGCCTTAGCACAAATAGCAGGCATTTCAAACCCTATTTACTTATGTTTCTTTCTTGCCCAACAAATTGTCTAAAAATAGATAATCAAGACCTCATACTTTACATCTACGTCATTCCTTTTGGCTTAAATGAGGTAAGGAATGCAGTTTTATTTTCCTCTCCTCTTTCACTGTTTGGATCTTTTAGTAAACAGATAAGTCCCCCTTTCTCCTTCCCCCCTTTTTTCATCTTGCTCATGAACAGCCAACAAGCTACAAAAGCCTTGTTATGGTAATGTCTTCCCCTTTTGCTTCTGTCGCACTTCTATCGCCTGAGATAAGGGCATTGCAATTGCTGGCCAGATATGTCCTTCCCCATCCATGTTCTTCTCTGATTATGGTAACCCTCTGGTATTTCTGTTCCTCCATAGTACACTTTAGCTGTTACTGCTTCATCCTTGGAACCACAGTCTGGGTTTGGTTTCAGAAAGGGTTGATCCTACCTTGTGGATTTACAGAATACTGGAATGGCATCCTGTAAGAACTTGATGGGATGCAGTTTCGTAGCACATGGAGATTTAGTTCAAAAGGATGCTGTTGTCATCACCTGAAGAATTCTGGTATTGCCAAAATACAAGTGCACTCCACAGGAATTAGTTTCCGGAAGTAGCTTTTAGACAAGTAAGATTAAGAAATGCTCACAGCCAACATGTAAGTATTTCTTATGCTTAACGTTGCCTATGGCTCAGAATAATTTTTGTGTTCTCCACTATTTAAAAAGTACATGAATGGTAGAACAGGACCTAACCTGGGTCAAATTTGTCTTTGCTTTAAGCGGTCGCGTCTTCACTGAATTGCATACAGTGTGCAAAAGATTGACCAAAGTGTTGAGACATATACAGGGTAAAATTCTGAACTTGCTGAAATCCACAGGAAATTTCACACTGGCTTTCAGAGGACTCGGACTTGAGTTATTATTTTGGAAGAAGGTTTAAAGAGTTAGATGGATAGTAAAAGAAACTTAGGTGAAAATAGGGAGGGAACAAGTTTTCAAGACAACAAAAAAAAACCAGACTGAGTAGCAGAAAGGATTTTTAGACTAGAAATGACCTTGGGTTTAGTCACACTGAAAGTGAAGCCAGGAGTGATGGAGAGACGTACTCAGGGTCTCACTTGAGTCAGCTCCTGTTCTGTCCAACTGTTAATACTCTAATTAAATGCTAACAAGCATCTAAATCATTTCATTAAATGAGGCTTCATCTTACGAACTACCACAGTGAAAGTAAAGAATTATAAGCCCCAGTGTAACACCAGGAGCAATTAAATAGACCCAACTCTGCACCTGGAAGCTAAGCCACCTCTGAAGTGATGGTATGTTTCTAGGCAGGCCATGAGCATGCTCTTTCCCTTTATTTTCTGTATACAATAAAAACTGCAGGACTTTTGTTTTCCTATAGAAACATAGAAAAAAGAAAATACAGAAAGAAAATAAGAGACTGAATGAACAGGTATTTTCTTTGTATGTTACTCCACAGATAAGAAATAGATCTAAGGATGTTTGTCCTAGTTAAACAGTGTAAGTAACTACTTCATGTTTCCCAGGGAAAGTAAACACCCTAGTCTGACAAGAAGGTTTTTCAGGCCAAAACCCTCAGTCGTCCTTTTTTTTAATTTTTTTTTTTTCCATGGCTTGTTCTCTCTTTGTCTAGCTTTTTCTGTCTAGAATTGCATAATCACAAACCCAAACCAAAATACTCATTCCAACCAGACAGGGCAAAAAAATAACACAGAGCAGAGAAGGCTTCCTGCTTTGGAGCCACCTTGCCAGTCCCTATTCTTGCAGTGCCACTGGGCTACATATGAAGCATGATCTCCCTCCAGCAGAGATGGATGATGATATGACAAGTCAGGAAGTTGTATAACTATGCAGGATGATTATTTTGCCACTGGGTTACAAGTGTCACTTTCCTATGGGCAGCTGGAAAGCAGTTCACGAGCTCTGGACTAACAGTGACCCTGCTCTTCTACCCCCAAGAGCATGATGTTTTCTGGTAAGAAGTACAGCTTCTCTAAGCAGCTATAAAGTCTACCTGAACTGATTTGAGGGGGAGCAGGAGACAGGAGAGGAATGTAATCTCAGACTTCAAATCAGTCAGTTGTTTGATATTAGAACTTATATTACAAAAAGGCATCAGATCCAGATCAGAATTTTCAAAGTCATGCAGTATCTTTATCTATCTGTATCATATATTCTTTTTCCTGGTTATTCTTACCACTATGAGATGGAGAAACTGGCAGCAGCTTTGAAAACTCTCAGCTTTCCCAAAGTTTGTGTATAAGAGATCCTGAAAGCTTGGGCTGAGATGAGAAATACATGGAAAAGCACGAAAATCTGTGATTTACCTAGGTATCACACACCTCCTTCTGCTCAGGTTTACAAGCCTTATACAATGTTATAGGATCACAGACCTCTTTTAAATTACACTCTGACTAAATTCAGCAAGATGGACATCGCTTCCAAAGCAGGTTAGTCTCCAAGTAAATATATAAACATGTGACATTTCCAAATCACCTTTTTATTCATCCTGAAGCACTTTTTGGCAGAGAAAGGAAGTTTTTCCTTCCCTCCCCCCTTTTTTCCCAATCACACAAGATTACTGTATGTCCCTATAGTAATCTAATGCCCTCGGGGCAACTCAGGACCGTGCCCAGACCTTTTTATGTAGAGTAACACTAGGATGAAAGACTCCACGTGTGCGTCTTTTGAAGAAAAACCTCTGGTAAAAGGTACAAACCCCCCGTTCCCGAGGTACCGGCCTCACACCGCTGCCCAGAGGCGGAGGAAGCGGGGGGGCACCCACCCCAGAACACCCGGGGCTCTCCTCCGCCTTGCCCCCCTTCGCTGACCCCTCGTCTCCCCCCAGGCACCTCCCCTGGGGGCTCAGCGCCAGACTAGGCGAGGGGTGATGGCCTCCCCCCGGGCCACGGGCTGTACCCGCTTGCCCTCGGGAGCGCTGAGGGCAGCCCGGGCTGGCCGCCGCCCGCCTCCTGTCAGGGCTGGGGTCTAGGCTGCCGCTGACAAGCCCCTGAGACTTTGAACGCCCGCCCTTCTCCCATCCCCAGCCCGCCCGGCCGCTCACCTTGTACTTCATGGCTGCGGGGCGCTGACAGAGTTCGCCTACACCTCCTCCCGCCGCATCGCCGCCGCCTCTCCGCGCGCCTCCGCCCGCCCCGCCGCCAGGGTACCCTGCTCATTTGCATAGCGTCTTCCCATTGGCCACGCTCAGGGACAAGGTGGACCCCTCCACTGCCACTCCCTCTCCTTGCCCCCTCCCCGGCCCGAGGCAGCGGGGGTAGTGGCTCGGCGCGCTGGGCCTGTTACCGGCGCGCGCGGGGGCAGTTATCGCGGCGGCTGTGAGGGGAGCGGGGTCGGGGTCTTTCGGGTGGGCTGCTTCCCGCTCCTTGTAGCGGGAGAGAAGGCCCCGCACAGAGCGAGAGCTGTCCCTACTTCCTGTCCCCCCGCGGCTCCACCCGGCTTTCACAGCCGCTCACCTCGAGTTCTGCCCATGAAACTCGGAACAAAAGGCCTTGTGTGTGCTGCCCCCGCCCCGGCAGCTGCCTCCTGGGCTGGGGGTGTCCGGGGCTGTCGAGGTTCAGAGCTCCCTGGCTGTCAGTGAAGGCAGCCCTGGGGAGAGTGGCTCTGAAGTGCCGAGGCACAAAAAATGCTCCTTGCAGCCTGGCCTGGGGCCTGTGGGGCCGGGACCTGCCCCTCTATTTTCTTGTGCAGCTTTTGGAGGGGTTGAAAGCTTCATGCCTGTCTGTGCCATCGATTCTTGTTCTCGTTTGTCCCCAGAAGATGATCTTTTAACTGCTACCTCTGGAATCAAAGGGCCAAGTGTTCACTTGGCCTGGGAAAGCGTGGTATTTAAACGCTGATTAGGCAACAGAGGCCAAGGTGGCTTTAATGATCTAGAGATGTCCACTATAAAGAGTGACCGTGGTAAATAAGGATTATTTCGAAGAGAGTAATAATTAACTCTGGTATCTTCGGGGCAGGAAAGAGTGGGGAAAATAAATGTGTGGTGATCCTCCATGCTTTTTAGGTCAGACCCCTTAATCAGGCACGATTTAATATGGTGCACATAATAGCAACCTTTGTGTATTGAACATACTCCAGCTTGTTTAGACGAACAGGAAATAAACTCTCTTCTTTTTGCCCAAGTTGGATTTCACCCAACATTTCTAGGTCACAGATGGACTCAAGACTATTTCGAGTGGCCTAAGGAAAAACAGCAAAGAATAATCTTGTACTACCAGATTACAAACATAACTTCATTCCATAGTACAGTGATATCCTTAAATTCTCACGTGACTAATCCTCTAGAGAGGGATCCTATTGCTAAAATGGCTTCATGGCTTCTCAAGAATGTCATACTTTTATCTGCAATCTTCTCTGTTCTCTAGTTCCAGCATAAAATATGTGGTTGTACTATATGAATTTACTAAATGAATGCAAGAATACTTTTTTTTCCCATACTGTCTTCTTGACTGCATGTGCCCTAGTAGTTCATTGATACGAGTCCCTGTCAGTACAAAAGATATCTCAGTTATTAATAAGAAAAATGAACTTCTGCTTTCTGCAGTGCAGAGCATGCCACTGTAACTGGGCTCCTTCTGCACTGCTACAGCTTCACTGTCTATAACCCCTCATAGGGGTTTTTCTCTGGGTTTTTCTTTCTATTTTTGTTATTTCTGTTGATTCTTCTGGTTTTCTAAGAAGGTACTTGAAATAGATAATATTTCATATGCACTGAGTTTGGGGCAGTGTTAAGTGTAGCATCAAAATATATTTGGGTAGTTTCAAGAGAATAAACTCATTTGTATGCTGTGTCCTTAGAAAGTTTATTCAAGAAAATAATTCTTCCAGTGATTATGCATAACCAGCTTACTATTGGGAGAGTGCAAATCTCTTTGGAGTGTTTCTTAATTGTAGAGTTTGACCTTTGATTTTCTTTTTGCTTGTTTTTGCCCTTCATATTCCAAGGATAAAAATTTCTCCTGGGAGGAGGAAGTTTCTCCTAAGTACAGAGGATGCAATGGCCAAGGCGTTAGCATGGTACTGGACTAGCATCCAAATTGTATCACCTGAATAAGCTCTGTATAATGTCTTTATGTGGTACCATTGTTATGAAGATAAATGCAGTAAAGATTCTAAAAACACATTAGTAAGAACCGGATAAGTATCAGAGGCAAAAATAAGAAAAGTAAAATATTTCTGGCTTCAGCTATATTTAAATGCACAGTGCATCTGGTTTCCAGTCATCCCACCAGTACCGATACTTTTCATGTAATGGGTGTTTTTCAGAGTGCTTCACAATCACGTTGTGAAACGTAAGCATGTTTGAGAAGCTGTGCCTTCTGCTTTTGTTTTAGCTTGCATTTCTTTTAATGTATGTAAAATGTCCGACCTTAATATGAGGTAACGGATGGGTTAATGTAAGATTCTGCTTGAGCTGTTACCTTGTATATTTGTTTTGCGTTTATCACTCTCCATAACTCATATTTAAAACTTTCAATTAGATGCTACTGGAGTGACACTTTGGGCACAAAAACACAAAGTCTGTTGGTGTTGATAGCTATACTTTACAATTCTGAAGAGGCAGATACAAGAATTGTTATTTTACAAGGAGAAAAAGAAATTGCCATTGCCCACCACCTCCTCAGTGAATTCCCACTGCTCGCTTTATTCATGCACCCTCCCTCCCTGCCTCTTACTTACTCCGTTTACAGTCTTAGGTTTTCTTTGCACTTTGAGGGGGTTTTTAATTTCCCCGGGGTTTAAATGCTCCCGCTTAGTGCAACACTTCTAGCAGCACTCGCAGTGTGATGGAGCTCCCTGATGTATCACAAATATCAGGAATTAGATATACCTTGAAAGAGAGATTTGTAAATATGATCCTCTAGCCTTGACACAGTACTATAAGAAGTCAGGATTGTGGCAAGCACGCATTTGTGGTTAGTGCAAGCACTTTGCTTTTCTTGATGACCTTGTCGACTGCTGTGCCTTTACTAGGTGATATTGTATTTCAGGCGTAGTCTAGGAAAGTTTTGAGTTGGTTGCCTGGATAATCAGCTCAATTATACAGTGGAACATGCTGATGAGGAAGCCAAGACCTGGTGTTACTGATGTCTGTATTGTAGCATCAACTCGAGCTGTATTGCCAGGATTTATAACTACAGGGCCCTATTGAAGCTCTCAGGAGAGTAATTCGTGTAATATGTCTTTTTGCTTCACAGCACAGCAATGGCATGATTCGCCGCCTCATATTTTATGCTGCTGCAATTCTAGCAGAGTAGCAAATGGGTTCTGTGACTTTGTCTTGTGCCTGCATCAATGGCTTTTGTTTATTTCTTTGCTTTTGCTGAGGGCAATTAATATTACTCTCTGCTCATTTGGGCAACCTACTGCTTGTCTCCTGCTCTCATACACCATCCTGGTGAGCTTATTACTTGCTTTATTTCTCAGCTCACCACTGGTCTGTGTCCTCCTGGTGCTGTCCTGATTGCCAGTTGGAGTTCTGGGGTATCTTGGGGGATGGCAGTGGGTGAAATGGTAGGAAAGCCAAAGGGACTGCTTGTCAGCCAGGCTCTGCAGCTTGCCTGCCACGACCCTTGACGCATAACATGAAACAGAGCTGTCAGCCAGGCTGGGAAGGGAATACCTGTTGAAGAGAATCAGCCAGGTCTTGCCCTGTGACAATTGACAGGAAAAGAACATGAGACCGATATCCTGCTCTGAAAGGTTATTCAAACAAAAATCCCTTGTTCCTGTTTCCCTGTGACACAACCTGAGAAAAGACTTTTTTTTTTTTTCTTGCACAAAGCCCTAACTATCCTTTGGATAATGTGCAGTATCTGCATCACTTCTTGTTGTGATACTGAGCCAGGAGATTGGGATTAATTTAGTTATAGTGCCACTGCACTTTGTGAGCAAAGGAGAGGCCTGGTAATTAGCCTTGGTCTTGCTGCCTCTATAACGCTACTTAGACTGGGTTCAGTGGGTATGCAGTGGATGGAATTTCTTCAGTATAGAATGGTTTTATATACATTCAGAGTGGTGGAATTTGCTTGCTTGGACAAATCTGTTAGAAAAGATGAAACGCTGCTGTTTCCTGAAAAGAACATTAGCAAAAATTCCCTGCTGATGTGGGCAGGCTTCTGTGTCTGTCTGTTCAGAAAGGCCCCCTCTCCTACCTCACTAGGAGATAATGAGAAAAAGATTTCATTCTCACCCAAAGAAGGGAATATTTTGGATTTCAGCAAGCCAAAACAAAGTCTGGTCTGTTTTTCTTTGACCAGCAATGGAAATCTTTTCAAGCAAGCAGTCTGTTCCATTTAACAGTAACAGAGGTCTGTCTAGGCAGACAGAGGGGTAGGTGGCAATCACTGTACTGGTGAGGATTAAATGCAAGGGTCAAACTGTGAGAATCCTTTGCTATTCTACCTGCAATGTCTTTTAACCACAGAGCTAGTTCACTTGCCTTGCTCTAGAATTCAACATTTTCTTTAGTAGATATGAAAAAATCTTCCAGGCATTCTACCTCCTTTCATGATAAACCACAAAAGCTGTTCACATTCTCAAGAAGGGCATTTTATGCAGTGTTTCTTCAGGAATCGCTCATTTAACTTTGTAAGTCAACCATCAAGGCCCTGTTTAGTGACCCTCCTTCAGATAAAGAGAATAAATGCAGCTGCCTCTCTCCTCTCTGTTTGGCTTCAAATGCTAGCCAGAAAGAAATGTACTGATGTCCTCCCACCCAAAAGGTTTTATAAGTGAATCCAGCCTTTGTTAGCTTGAGAAATCATGGAAAGCAATTGGAGTTTAGATATTCTGGCACTGCTATCACTAAGCCACCAGCCTGACCCAGTGAATAAAAGCTGAAAAGTCTGTTCAGTTTAAAAAAAAAAAATTAAAAAAAAAGGAAAGGGGAGAATGTAGAATGAAGATGAAGCAAATTTGTCTCTGGTTCAATGCTGAGTACTGACTGCAGATAAAGATGAAAAAGAACAGCCCTTCCAGGTCCATGCAGCACAGCTGCCCTAGTTGTCCAGCTGGTATAGAGTGTGGGGGTCAGAGAGACTTCAAGTTCTCAGCAGCGTTGGCAGGAATTTGTGGAAGATGGCAGCAGTCGTAGCTGAGCTGCGACACGCACTTTGTAAAGCCGAGGCAATTAAGAGCTCTGCGAGCCTTGATATTTGCACTGGCGCAGATAGCACTGGTGCATTGGGTAGAAGAGAGAGCAGAAGCCCGTGGCTTCAGATGGGTGCAGGGCTGTGGCAGACGGGGTCCCCAGTGCCTGTCTACACTGGTGGTTTTGGGAGGGAAAGAAAAATGTAAGGTATGTGGGGAAGACTGGAGAGGGAAAAGAATGTTGGGATGGAGCACGCACTGGCCTATTCCTTCCAGAGATACTGTCAAAGGCTTATTCATTTCCCAAACAAACCAACCAGTCTAACAGTCCTGCTCACAGAATACACTCCCTATTTTCACTTCCGGCACTGCATATTTTTAATACATGGGTTAAAAAATACAGGCTTGCTTCCAGACGTGTGGCATGCATGCCATTCAACCTACTGATGCCGAAAGAGGGTTTTTTTGTTTTTCTTAAGAAAAGCTGAGACATAACATAACTACGGAGACTGCAAAAGGCTTCTGTTCTCTCTGCTTCGCAATTGTGCAGATGAAATTTGATAAATACAATACAGGGAGGTTGCTCAAGAGGAAATGTATGTTTAGGCATCACAGCTTGTTTAAAATGAAAGGAATCCAGAATTGGAACAGGAATTGCCTCAGACAAGAAACTTAGGCACAAAGCTAAGGCACGTTAAGCTTTTCATGCAGTTGTGAGAAGTCATGGTGCTGGCATCCAGAAGCTCAGATCTTCACCTGAACTTTCTGCTTGAACTTTCCCCAGTTTGGGCAAAACTCTGGAGCTGAGATTTTGTCCACGTGGATCATGTTACATTATTCCATCAGGGATTAAAATTGTTAAAATAAGAGTGAACTGAGTAAGGTTTTACTTTTCTTTTTGTTTTTAGGTTGGGGATTTTTCTTGGTGTATGCCAGCCAGCCCACTACAGCACTGTGGTCCCGTTTGGAAACACCCCAGGCTCTTTGGAGTACATGCATCCAGCATACTAGGTTTGTAGGAATGAAATCAAATAGCACATAACTCACCCGCAAAAGAGTCCTTCATGAAAGCAGGCATGTGAGTGTGGAAAATTAAATAGGAAACAGCGGTCTGGGGTAAAAAGGTTTACTTTCCTATGATATCCTGTTTGATATCTAGGAAGGCAGGGTTTTGTAGAGTAGCATCACTAGGTTTTTTCTCAGCAGACACATCTCTCTTGCCCCCACACATGCTCGCACACAGTAAGATGCAGCAATTCCCATCCCCAGAAGCTTTGTCTTGAATGTGGTAGCACATGTCTCTTCTCTTTCCAGCTTCTAGTGCCCTGCTCCTACCTGTCCTACCTGCCTGCCTCTCCTATTTTAGTTGTCTCTGGTTTTAGGAATGTTTTGTTGAATATCTCCCACTTTCCTTCAGCAAAGGTTATATTTTATATCTTCATGTCTCTCCTTTCCCCAGCTCTTACCAGCAACTCTTTCATAGCACCGACAGCACATCTCCCTGGGAGGGCCAGCAACTTGGTTGTTGTCCACTAGCCAGCAATCAGTTCTTTCCAGGGAGAGGAGGGGAAGCAAAAATTAAATTAAATTAAAATTAAAATGTATATATATTTTTAAAATCAATCTAAAGGAGAAATTCCTGTTTTGCCTTTACAACAAAGCTTCCCATGAAGTATCAGCCTTGGTTTGATTTGAGGCTTGAGGACTTTCAAGGAAATTTGATTCTTTTGGAGGTGTTTGGAGGGAAGATATACAATAGGAAAGCGAGCATCTTTTCTCTCTTTCACCTCAGACAGATCTGTGAAGGTCAGTTGATATTCATAACAACAGAGAACAGCACTTTGAAACATCTCACACTGTCTGACTTATTTTTCTCTTCTTTGGGTGTTGGTGTTTAACCTCTCATCTCATACTCAGTGTAAATTTGTGTCTCTACAAAACTGCCAAAAATGGTTATCTTTGCTGCCATCTAAATCTGTTTATGGTCTGCTCTCTCAAAATCATTCTTTAAAGGAAAATGACTGATTTCCAAACCCCTCCTACTCCTCTTCTGTTATTTTTAACAAGCAATTCAGTCTGATGTCATTTAAAGAAAAGATCATTGCATTATTGCGTGTTGAAGGACTCTCAGGAAACAATACCAGAAGAGAACAAACGTGGGAACTCTGTTCCCTCTCTTTTCTATTACTATCGTTTGCAAACTCTGAATGCTTCCAGCAACAGGGTAGCCAAAGACGGGGTGAAAAGGACAGAGCATGTTCCCATTGGCAGAGCTTCGATCAGCTTCACTGGGACCAGGATTTGGCCCATGCCCTGTATCATCCCAAGCCTTGGCTATGACTTAATTGGCTTCTCATAGTAAACTCTGTCTGCTGAGGGAGGCAGTGCTGCAGATAACTCGTCTCTCACAAGTATCCACCACAGTTGTCCTTCTGCTTGCTTCAGGCTGAATACTTATACTCTTACAGTTGATAAAAGCACCGGTCTGGGGATCACATGAAAGGAAGGCTGCACACAACAGTTTGCCAGTCTCTCCTTCTCTTCTCTGTCTGTCCTTTCCCTCTCATCCCAGTTGACTCATGATGTTTACTCCTGAAGTCTGATGAAGGCTTGAGTCATAAGGGTTGACACAAGGATTTGACTCCTCACCTCCTCAAGAGTTCAGCCCTGTCTGGGAGCTGTAAAGATCTGTCTCCACATGTGCTCATGGCTTTTAAGGCGTGGCTTAGCTCATTTGTTGTGCCATAAGGTCCTGAAGAATTTATGTCTGGAAGGCATTGCTAAAAATCCTGGGGAGCTCCAAGGTACTGGAGAGGCTGTCCTTCAAAGTTTTGAGATAGAGTGTGTTGGCTCTGCCTCTCTAGACAATAAGTAGGCACTGTGAAAGGATCTTAGTTATGCTTTCAAAAGGAAGGCACTGTAGCATGCCATAGTGATCCCAGCGGCTGTGGGATAAGTCCACAGTAGCTATTCCAGAAGTTGTTCTGATGAAAGATCGTGGTATGGATGAGTGTTTGCCAAAAAAGAAGACCACAAAGGCTGTACATATGCAGTCCCCTCTCCCCAGAATGTAAAGAGTGGTTTGACATGACTGTTTAGTTGTGTAAGTACTGGTGTGAAAGTCAAAGATGTGCTGGGAAAGCAGCTTTGGGGTATATATGTGTAGGTAGGATCAAAAGGTTTGGACTAAAGCTGGTGGAACAGACTCCTTAGACTGGTCTTATAATTTAATTTTCCTCATTTCTCAGAGGTGGGTCTTTTGGTGCAGAGGTCAAAAGTGGGAAAGCATAAGAAATGCAAGGTACCAGGTGTTGGCTCCTGACCTAAGCACAAAGGTGAAAGAAAAATCTGTTGGACCAAGTTGCATTTGTAGGAGCTGTAATCACTGTGGAGAGGAATGGAGGGAGACATTTTTTGAATTAGTGGGAAAAGGGAAAGAGGGCAAGAGAAGGAAGATGGATAGAGAAATAGACTATTATTAATCAAAATAATGAGAGAGAAATAGTCAGGGGTATTAGGGATACAAAGCACCCCACACCTTATGGGGATCAGTGCAGATTATAGCCTTTTCTGTCTTCTAAGAAATCTGTTCCCTCCATACTTTGGTATTTAAAACATTCTGCATTTGATAAATAACAAACAATATGATTCTTAAAGACCGAACCACATCCTGGTAGCAGCCAAGATAACTTTATGAAGACAGACAAACTTGTGTTAAATTAAAAAATATATATATCATGCTAGAAAGTTATGTAAGATTCTATTTTAAAATCATCTGGTCCTAATTTACTAAATTTACTTCCTCAGAGCTAATGCCAAACTGCTACATTTGATTTATAGAAATACTTTAGCACATTTTTCCATCAGACTATTGTAGGAATATATTTACTGCCTTTTTGTTATTGTTAAAAATGCAGACTTCTTTAAAGGAAAGGAACAGTTTTGAAGAGCTTATTGATAGTTTCTCACAGGATGCCAGGAGACATGCAGATGGTAAACAATGCTGTGTGCTTAGGAACATTCCACTCAGTTTTCAACTTCTTCACCATCTTTTTTTTTTTTTTTTTTCTTTGTAATTGAACAGAGAGGTCCGTCTGGTAAATGGATGTTTGAAAGTGTCCGGTTTGTGCCAAACCGCTTTTCTTAAGCACAGACTACATTTTTCTTTCAGGCAAATATTTAAACAGCAGCTGTACTGTGATGCATTGCTAACCATTAAAAAAACACACATAAAACCCAGACAGTGGGCAGGGGGGAGTTGGGGTCTAAGAAAGCTTAACAAATATTCCATTAAAAATCTATCTAAAAATTATCAGGCTAAACAACCCTCCTTCTTCCCCTTTCGCTCCTTGACAAGGGTTTCCGAATGGGAAATGACTGCTAGGGAATAGAGTCTCTGCCTGTGTTCGGCAGAGGGATTGAACACGTGCTTACCTTTATGCACATGCTCAAGTCTTCCCTTATTCATTTGTATGTGTGCGTTTCACTGAACTGGGTCCTTGATGGGTCTTTGTCCACTTGTGCAACATAATTGTGTTTCAGAAGTTATGTTTTTCAGGATTTTGAGAAGTCGTCATAGCTTTTTTTTTCTTCTGTGTCCATGTCCCATTGAACTTATCCACAAAGCTTTCACCATATGCAATGAATTCTCAAATTTATGGATATTGGATGGAGCAGTGGTTCAAGCCTTTCCCTAATATTTCTTCATCACTGTGTACTGATCTTCTGACCCAGAAGTGCCAAAATACCACAAGCAAAGGGAAATTTTCCGCATTTCCAGCTTGAGCTGGAATGGTGGTATTAGACATCCCCTCTTCTTCTGTGGTAGACTCAGACTGACTCAGATCTAGTCTAGTAGTAGTCATACCCGTACCTCTTCTCCAAAAGTCCCCATGTAGTTACCTGAAATTTGTATTGCCTGCTTTCATTTGGATACCTCTTTCCTTGGCCATCTCTACAACTGCTCTCTGTTGAGTCTTAGATTCAAATTCATAGTCTCTTGAAGACACACAACCTACTAACCACCTGCAGGGACTTCAGCCTTATTTTGAGTCTGTAAACTCTGTCTCATTTTAAAGCCCAAATCTCTGAGTAATTTTGAAGCTCAAGGGATTGATATTTTTTGCCTTGATGCAGCAAGACATCAGATTCTTAATGCCAGCTTAAAAAAAAAAAATCAATGCTTTTAAAATGTCTGCTCTCAATAGCAGTACTTCCAGATGAGATGGGTTTGCACAGCTCAAGAGGCTATTACTTTGGTAAGAGAATAAGAGAGTGTAATCCCAGTCCTCGCAAAGCTGACTCAAGTGTGGCTGTGGCTCCATGGTGTCGTCTGTTTAGTCTCAAGATAGAGAAGACTTGGTCAGCTATCCCAGTCTAACAGTGCCAAGGCAAAATTATATTGATGCCTTGCAACTGTGTCTGTTCATAACATCCCAAGATTTTAGGGCATTTCGTTTTTCTGAAACACATTACTGGGCTGTAGTGGTTTTGTAGTTGTTGTTATGGTTGTTGGAGAAAGACTGTCAGAAAAAGGGAATTGTATTTGTTGCCCACCATGGAAGGCTCCTGGCTGAGAACATTTCCTTGCAGTTCAAGTACAAATCCACCACATCTTCTCAAATGCTTCTGTGATATAAATGCATGAGAGCTATTCATGAAGAAATGGACCAACATGAAAGGGAAGGAGGGTAAAAAGGTTGCAGCTGGGAAAAGAAATAATTCGGCACTAGTTTTTGTGGGCTGGTATTTGTTTTTGCAGGTCAAAGTCAGTGTAAAGTTGTGAATGTTCTTCTGTGTTCTGCTCTGGAAAGAAGATAACGGCACAAGGCAAGCAAAGTGCTAAAGTCTAAATTTAATTTGACACACCATGAAAATGAGACAATTGTGTGCTAGCTGGTTGAGGTCCAGAGATGTCACGTCCCATTACTATCATTTGTTGAGTAGTTGCCAACATTTGTCTGTTTTCACAGCCCCATCAATGCTATAGAAGAATATTTCTGGGACTCCTCAGCAGTCTGAGGAAGAGTGGAGCTTTGTTTTTTGGGACCTAATCCCCTTAAACCACTTCCTCTTCCCATTGGAGTGAGGTTTTCTTAATGCCTTTTTGTGTGTTTTGTTTTGTTTGTCATGTTTGAGCCCATGACCAGTGCTCTTGGGGCTGTTTCCAGGTCTCCCTTGAAAGGTCAGGTCTGCTTTTTTCTTTGCTTGCCATTCATATGGTGAGTAGCAAGTTCTCCTCCCACCCCCTTCCCTCAGGCTTTGTGGCTGCTGTGTTTACTGCCTTCAGTTCTGTTCTTTGAGGTTGACAGTGGTTATTTCATTCTCTCACTCTTTAGAAAAATAAGAATTCCTTAAAAACCTTGGGAATTTATATCCCTTCTTGCTATTTATCACTACTTCACCCAAATAGATGAGTAAATAAAAAGTGCATCTGTATCTTTCAGCCTTTTCTTTGCACAGTGTTACAATGAAAGACACCTGATGCCGAGAGGAATTTTTCCACCTGCAGCTCTGGATAGCTTTCAGCTCTGCTTTAATGTTTTGGGGGTTGTTTTCTCTTGCAGGATTTGTTTTGCATTTCAGAAAACAAAACCAAACACACATGTGACATGTTTATATACTCATGGTTCTAGACTTCAGATGTATTGTATGTAAGCACGTGTCCCCAGATAATCTAAAATATATCAGGTGTGCTATTTTTGTAGATATATATGATAATATAATTAAACTACTTAAACTAGCCATACATCCTGAAGACTGCGTCTGTCTTTCATTGGTGCAAGATCTTGGTGGCATTGAGAAACCACAAACTACACTGAAGGGGCTCAGTTTTGTGAGCGTTTACTGCCTCTTGCGACCAGTCTAGCTGATAAAGCTTATGTTGAAGAAGGTGATAGCTGCATTCATATGTGTAGGGTAATAATTCTGACTTACTACATATAGATGAAGTCATACAGATGAATTCTAAGTGCTCACCATGTATGATGTAGTTAGATACAGAAAAATCTGTTGTGGTATGAGAAGATTTAACTTAAGAGTGAGTCCAGCCTTCAAAGCAGTAATTACCTTCTCTCTAATCAAGGGCCTGTCTTTTCGTAACAATATTAAGTTACAAAGTTCAGAGCCTGATGGCTAATATCAGCTGGATGATTTTTGCTTCCTTCTCTCTCCATTACTTGATTTACAAACAGGTTGGCCAGTTTATTTTACAAATAATCTGGGAGGGTTTTTTTGCTTGTATCATAGGTCCATTTTATTAGAAGAATCATCCCTTGAATTTTTTTTCCTGCTAGTCATGACTGTATGATCCATTTCCCTTCTAGGTTTCAAAAATTAATTCATTGCAGAGAGTGACATTTTTGGACTAGATGAGGTTAGAAAACAAGTGCTGAGATGCTAATATGAACCCATCTCTAGACCACAAGCACAACTCATGTGAGAAAAGGAGTACTGGAGAAGTTGGTTCATTTAGCTGTGTGCTTCAGCAGAGGAAAACAAGGGAAAGATCACATATATTATGTCTGTCAACAGTTTATTGACCACAATGTGGTTAAATTTTGGTTAAAGGAACATCTTCCAGTGTTTATATTGACCTAGAACTGTATGTGGCAGAGATATGACTATTTGATTGTATAGTTCCATGCGTTTAAGAAAATTTACTGCATCCTCTACTACAGGTTTTTCGCTGGTGTATGTGGTAGGTCAGCAGTCTCTGAACTGCTGGCTGTTCTTTGAGATGGAGTATCACCAATGTTTTGCAGGAAGGAAGACTGAGGCCCTTAGTGATTTGCTCATGATCACACAAGAAGTGCAGAACAGCTGAGTTACATGAGCTGAATAGCAGGGAGAACTGGCTACTCGGCTGTGACAGCAATGCTTAATAGGGGAGCACGGACATTGCCCAATGCAGCTGCTGTATCTTCACTGAATCTCCCTCATTATATCCTTGACTGTGTTGTAATGCTATAAATAGCATTTAGCTGGATTTTCCTTGCTCTTGGATCTGTGTCATCCTTCTCCTCAAAAATCAGAGTGGTTTGGAGGTTCAGTTCACTTAGGCATTTGAATGTTTGAGGGCAAGATTTTCAAAAAGAAATGTGGGTCTGCTAGGGAAGGGTCTGGGTTGCCTGAGCCTGGAGACTATGGAGGGGTACCTTAGGGTATCCCAGCTGACACAGAATTGCTGCTCCAGGAAGGCAGGGGTATCCAGTAAGTGCTATTGCATTATGCCCACCCTTGCATGGATGGCTGGGACTTGGATGCCTGAGCCTTTTGAATTCAGCCTCTGAATGGTTTTTGGGATCATGGCCAAGATATCGAAACGTCCTGGCTCAGCAAAGCTGTGCTGGATTTTGAGACCTGCATCTCCCCGGTCCAGAAATGCATTTCTTCTAGCAGAACATGTAGAGGAGAGAACACATATAATAATCATCACATCTTCAAAATATGTTTGAGCTGTTTCTGGGTAAAATTTTGGTCCAGGAATTCTGGGAGCAGGAGAGACTTGGTATCAGAGTAATAGTAGTAGAAAAATCTGGGCCAGTTTCTGGTCCCTAAGGTTCAGCCAAGTGAAAATTAATCCATTGTGAAATTTTCACAGCCTGCTTACTTAGGCGGCCATGACCTCTGCCACTTTTATCCTGTAAATACAAAGTGGCCTCTTCCCTGGTCCAACAAGGAACAGAAAATGATTCATTGCAGTCAAGCATCTCAGTGCTCAAAGTAGCCAGTAGGTTTTTCCCAGGGCTTCTGAAAAGCCTGTTCATTTGATTGAATGCACACAGAAAGCAAAGATAGGGTAGAGTGAAACTACTCTTTCCAGTTGTTTTATCTTTTTACTGATTTGTGCCATACTGAGAAACAGAAGAGCCCTAAATTAATTACTGATTCAGTAACCTCTGCATCAATATCCTACTCTGCACCAGCAATCTAACTACCTTGCTTAGCTACAGCTACAGAATGTGTCTTTCTGGGGTTTTTAGAGTGAAATCACACCTTACACTGGGAGTTTCTAGGTCATATGCTCACATTCAGAAAGGATGTGGTTTTCCTGTTCTGTAGGTTGTGAAGCACAGCTGCACCAAAATGGACTCTGAGGAAGGTTGCTGTGTAGTGCCAGCTGTAACAAATGCTTCACCGTTGTTCTTCACAAAAGGGTGAAACCTGCTGTTTTAGTCTTCTGATCTGCAGCTAGCCTGCTAGGAAGGCTAGAACTCAGGTTTAAGTTGCAGGTTGGGCACAGTAGGACAAGAGGACGATAACTAGAAGGACAGAGAGACAAATAGAAACATGCAGTGCAATGATTCTCACCCAGGTTTTTAGTAAAATTGTCCCTTACTTTCTCCTTTGACTTCTGCTCGTATTGAAGGTGCCACCACAATAAAATCTGACTCTTTCATCCTCCATGGCAGGTAGCCAACTGGAGTTTGCATCCTGGCTCGACTCCATGCCCACAAAGCTGCCCTGTGCAAGGAGTACTTATATGCCACCTTTTTGCTTGCCAAACATCTGCTAAGTACTTGTCAGTGCTTCGGATGTCTAATGTGAGCCCTCTGGCTTTGGAGTGTGCAGAGGGCCTCGCTGTGCTCGCAGGAGCTAGTTTCTGCAACCAGTTCTCGTTCAGTTATGATAGGCTTAGCAAACTTCCCAGGAACATGGAAGAAATGTTGGTGGGGACATCTGCTCCTTAAAGGAAATGATGGGCAAAAGCAGACGTAGCTTTATTCATTCACTGAACCCAAACCCGCTAAATGTTGTAACACAAAAGATTAGCTTTCCTTTTCGCCAGCAGGCAGTCATGGTTTGTCATCAGTGCAATAATATCTTCAGGGAGGAATATGCTCTTCTTTGCTGGGAGCTCAGCAGTCTGTGGGTCTTTATGCAGGAGGACCAAAGGTTCTCTGTCCTCTTTCCTGATAGATTTGCTAAAAAATTGAGAAGAAAAAGGGCTCATCACATCAATGGTATTCCTGTACTCACTGGCAAGCAGTGGGCACCTCTTGTGCTAGGTGTCAAGGATAGCCCTGATGTGTCTAGGAGATGTGCACAGCTGTGCAGTGAAAACATCCACCCCCATCCTGGGAGCATTCACCATACACACTGCTGTTGGCCAGAGGGTGAATGCTGGCTAATGCTCCTTGGTAAATCTGCAGCTGCACCACATTTGACAGAAGTGGAACTGCTGAACATACTCAGTACTGAGTTTTTTACTGCTAGCACCAAAATCATGTCTCTATCTTTCATCTCCTTTAGAGAACAAAAAAGCTTAATAATCTAAAATCCCTCAAAATCATAAACTGATACCAAAAAGAAGTTTTAAGGCAATATTTTGCCGACCAAATAGGAAATTGATCTTTAAGGACAAGCTCTTGAAATTATTTTGTAATTCCTGGTGTCCAACCCCATAATGAAAAAAGTGACCCTTCCCTAAAACCACCACCTGGCTACAAATCATTATTTAATTTCAAGAAAAAGTTGATATTAAAATAACTAGACCAATTATATGCATTATATTTTAATAATCTTCTGGACCATCACTTTTGTGCTGAAATGGCTTCTCTTTTTCTCAAAAGAATTATGTTTAGAGCATAGTCACCATACATAGGTTGGGTTCTTTTTTTCCATAAATCCGGTTTGAGTATGAAACACAAGCTTCACAATGATTTGCTTGATTTCATCTGGGTTTTTAAAAGGATGCACAACTATGTCAAAATGGCTTCTGACTTAAACAGCTCATTATTCTTGGTAGGGCTGGAGACTACATGCAAAGACTTAAGAGCTAGTAACTGCTGGTGGATCTCAAGTATCTTCTCACCCTTCTAACAGAAGGTACATTTTACATAGAGAAGATGTTACTGCAAAATTTCAGCCCATATGAAAAAAATAAAATTGGGTCAAGACAGACATGGTAGTGTGGGGACTGCAAAAGCTCAGGGCTGATTCAGGGCGTGTTTGCACTAACCCAAAGGAACTAGGTACACTCTTCAGTTCTTTTTTAATTCAAACATAGCCTCAGGTCTGCTGAATAGTTCATAGCATACAAGAACAGAAAGTTTCTGAAAGCTTGAATTGGTTGAATTTTCACAGTGCATATTCCAAAACTACCCATGGCAGTATGCAATATTTATATCTAATCAAATATTGACAGCCCTGTACAGCTGTACTTTGCAGCATCTTTGTGGAACAGTGAAAGAGCTTCAAGGGGGCTCCCACTCATGGGTGGATCTTGTGGTTAATGTGCCAAGCGCCCAGTTTAACAGCAAGGCAGTTTGATGCGCTAGCATGCAAGTATCTCTTCTCTAACAGAATTTTCTAGGTTGAAAGAATGCCAAGCACAGATGAAAATGGCCCCGACCTTCCCCAAGCCAGCAGTGTTGTTCCATTTTTGAGCTCTAGTAAGCCATGCTAACAACCTGAAGCCCACCAGATCCTACCTGCATTTAGCTATGTTTTGTCCCGCTAATACTGGGATTTATTTCACATGGAACAAAGGCTGCTGGGGGAACTGGATGCTCTTCCCCTGGAATGACACCCTCAGGTTTTGCTCCCAGGTTATTCTTGTCTCTGAATATTTTCTGAATGCTTACATTTCAAATTGTTCCTACCAGCCTGGTGTATAAATATCTAAGTGGTGATGACTGCAGCAGCTCTTACAGAAGTCTTGTGGAAGTCCATACACCAAATTATTAAAACTGTCTCTAGGGGAGGTTTCTACTTTATTTGTGAAGTATCATATCTGGTTTCAATGATGCTACTCATGAACCAAGGTGTTTTCAGTCAGAATAACAAAATACTGGATTCTGTACCTTCTAAAAAGGATTCCTGCTTTCAGTGATCTAGTTTCTAATTAATAATGGATATTAAAATGTCTGCATGTGTGCAAATTACATCCACATGTAAATATACTAATTTCACAGTTTATCCTGTTTACAGCTAATATAATAAAGCATCCACCTGCTTTTTAAATACCATAAAGGTACCTTAACACGGTCAGTAAGTAATGACTGCATGCTTCATTCAAAGCATTGGTATTTCCTTTCTTTACTCATGTTATCATTCGTCTTTAATTGTCTCTCTTCTTTCATAAGTCCAACTGAGAAGTCAATATTCTGGTTGAGAAAGAGTAACCAAGTCTGACCCCAGTACCTGTGTTGATTAATCTAGTATGTAATTTTGCAGCAAGCACCTCAAAGAAAAGGGAATGTGAAATCAATTTGACATGTTTATTTCCTATTTTATGCCGTATTACATTGATTATTGAAAGGTTGAGTTGGAGATTCTGAAGTAAAAGGTATCCTCCTGAGTAAGGAAGCAAAATGGCTAAAAATTCTTGGTGGCTTGTGGTTTTTTGTTTGTTTTTAAACAACAGCCACTGGAACTTGATTTATCTGAAATACAAATGTAGCCCCACTTGGTGTCAAGTGCAGACTGAAGAGTGAGCATAAAAATTTCAGGCTTGTCCCTTGACTTAGCGCAAATCTCCCTAGTTCCACTGATTTGAATGAGTCGACAGACATCTTCACTAACCAAGGATCTGACCTTTAGAAATGGCTGTGTGAAGTGACGTCTGCTTTCACAGCATTCATGACTGACTATCCATTCATTTGAATTAGATGAAGGTCCAGTGTCTTTCTACTAGATTACAACAGCTACCAGACCTCTAGTGCACGCTGCTTCTGACCTTTCAATTGCCTCTACTTAGACATTCAAGCAAAAAACTTTCATTTAGATCTTTGGCTTTTGCAGTTGTTGCTAGTCCTCTAGCAACAGATGGACTTTACACAGCTATTTCTAGTTGCAAGATGTCTCTAGTCCTTGCTGGGATGGGCTTCTGGGTGGCTGCTGAGAAAAAAACTTGTCCCCATTGCCCCCTTTACAGAAGTTGCACCTATTAATCTTTCCATCATTCTAGTTCAGCATTTAAAAAGCAGTAAATGGATGTGGAGAAATTTTACCTGATCCCCTTCTGGGTGATAGAACAGTAGAACAAACTATGGGGTTGCTAAGTTTGAAGAAGTATCCTGTTTGCAGTTATGAAAACAGTATAAATGCTGTGTAAAAGTGTTTTATTCCCTTAGTCTTCTAAGATTTTAAATGTACAGAGAATAAACCTCTATAATAACTGGGGGTTTCCTCCTTTCCTCCTTTTTATTTACTTATTCTATTTATTTATTTATTTATTTTAACAAGTAGAGAAGTGTAAGCTCTTGATCTTCGCTTCTCCCTCTTTCAGGGAGCGCTAGTACTTCTCATTCCTCTAGGCCAATCTTTTATGAGTGTCCATCATTGTGAACACCATCCAGTAGAAGACTAAAAACTTCATGTGTATTCCTCACCATAGCTTTGCTTACAGCTGAAGCAGTTTATTAATTCACGTTAGCAAAACAAAATTAAAGCCCTGTCCCACTGCCTAGCAGAACAGTTCTTGCTCTCTCAGGTAGTTTTCTAAAGGACCTATGCCTGTTGTGAATATAGACCTCATCTTAAATCCAGGCTGCCATAAGGGAGGTAGCTAGAAGCATTTGCAGGACAGCATAATATTTGGAACTCATCCACAAAAATGCAATAAAGTATTTTTAAATACATATGAATCTTCCAAATCTTTGGAAATCTGAGCAGTTTGCTTTGAGAATGCCCTTAAATTAAATATCTCCCAAATCTGCAAACCACATATATTGCCAAAGTTTAATCCCAAATACTAAAAGTGTAGAAAGAAGCTGGCTCATAAAGTGTGCAGGGGTATTCCTCTGTGCAGATAATCTTCTTTTGCAAAGTTCCTGACATTTTCAATATGCAGACTCAACTTGCAGCTGCATAGCTGCTACAAAGGGGATTTCTGCATTGCAAAGAGACAGTTTTCTTGGTGGTATTGCTGTATGTACATCAAGGACTTCACAGGCAATTTGGAATTTCATCTCACTGGGCTAGACCATGGATGAGGTACCAGCATTGGCTCCCTGGAAGTCAAGATTTTTGAGTTTCTCAAGTTCAGATAAATGGTCATCCATGCACATGGTGAAGTTTTATAAGAAATATGTCCATGCAGACACACACAGAGTGTTATCCCCTAAACTTTCGTTTCCTTAGGAAACCAGGCAGACACACACCACCTCCCCAGGTGCACATCCATACAGATAGACGTTTTGTAGATCAATTTAAGAATCAGTTTGACAAGTTCACCAAACTGTACTAGTCCCTGAAGTGCTGTTTCATCCTGTTGCACTTTTACATAGGCTGCATTGATAGCTGACTTTTGGAACTAAGTGCAAGGGGATACGTGTGGTTGCTGTAATGCTTTCAGCATATGTAATATTGCAAATCTCTTCTTCTCTACCTGGTAGTTGGACTTGTGGGTTTGGTAGTGCTTTTGCATAACTTCACTTCATGAAGCTGAAAAGCTCTCCGCTTCCTGCATAATCAAGTTCTGACCATTAAAATCAGAGGCCAACAAAAAAGGTCAGCATTTAACAATCATCCATTATAAAAATGTCCGTGTGTTGTTTTCTATTCCCTTCCTAGATAACTAGGATGGATTTTTAGGTACTTTTTGGTGGACAGTTAACATAAGCTGAGACAGTCGGCCCCACGCATTGCGACTGCCTCAGTGAAGAAAAGAAGGAGGGTAATGGTCATCGGTGATTCCCTCTTGAGGGGAAGAGAGGAACCGATATGTCGACCTGACCCTTTACACAGGGAAGTCTGCTGCCTCCCTGGGGCCCGGGTTAGAGATGTTACCAGGAAGCTCCCTGGTCTGATACAGCCTCTGATTACTACCCACTACTGGTCATGTAGGTTGGAAGTGATGAGGTTGTGGAGAGAAGTCCAAAAGCAATTAAAAGGGACTTCAGGGCACTGGGGCATTCGATTAGAGGATCAGGAGCACAGGTCGTGTTCTCCTCAATCCCCGCAGTGGCAGGGATGAATACTGAGAGGATCAGGAGAACACACCTGATCAACACCTGGCTCGGAGGCTGGTGCCAGAGGTGCAATTTTGGGTTTTTTGATCATGGAAAGGCTTATGAGGCACCAGGCCTGCCAGTGACAGATGGAGTTCACCTGTCTCACAGGGGGGTAAGGATTCTGGCTCGAAAGCTGGCAGGACTCATCGAGAGGGGTTTAAACTAGGTTCAAAGGGGGAAGGGGAAATTCCCAGGCCAATTACAGACAAGCCCAGGGGTGGCACGGTGAGGGTAGGAGTGGACTCTACAGTTCAGCTCAAGTGCATCTACACTAGTGCACGCAGTATGAGCAACAAGCAAGAGGTATTTAACGACAGAAAAGCCAGCAACAAATGCCCAGAGCCTGGAAAAGGTTCACAGGCTGGCCTGAGGGTGGCTGGTGGGCAGCACACAGGAGGTCCAGCCTCCTTGGGGGCCCAACTTAAGTGATTCTATACGAATGCACGTAGTATGGGGAATAAACAAGAGGAGCTGGAGATGTGTGCACACCTGCAGCGTTATGATCTTATTGGCATTACAGAGACATGGTGGGATGGATCGTACGACTGGAGTGTTGGAATGCAGGGATACAGGCTCTTTAGGAAGGACAGGCAGGGGAGACAAGGAGGGGGTGTTGCCTTCTATGTCAAAGACCAGCTGGAGTGCATGGAGCTTCACCTGGGATCAAATGAAGAGCCAACAGAGAGCCTGTGGGTCAGGATCAAAGGGAGGGCTGGGACAGGGGACATTGTAGTGGGGGTCTGCTACAGGCCACCTGACCAGGGAGAGCAAGTGGATGAGGCCCTCTACAGACAGATAGGAGCAGCCTCACACTCACAAGCCCTGGTCCTCATGGGGGATTTCAACCATCCTGATATCTGTTGGAAGAACAACACAGCACAGCATAGGCAGGCCAGGAAGTTCCTGGAATGTGTTGATGACAACTTCCTTCTCCAAGTGATAGAGAAGCCAACCAGGAGAGGGGCTATGCTGGACCTTGTTCTCACCAACAAGGAAGGGCTGGTGGGGAATGTGGAACTCAAGGGCAGCCTGGGATGCAGCGACCATGAGATGGTGGAGTTCAAGATCCTCAGGGCAGTGAGGAGGGCGCACAGCAAACTCACTACCCTGGACTTTAGGAGAGCGGACTTTGGCCTCTTCAGGGACCTGCTTGGAAGAGTCCCATGGGATAAAGCCCTGGAGGGAAGAGGGGCCCAAGAAAGCTGGCTAATATTCAAGGATGACTTCCTTCAGGCTCAGGGGCGATGCATCCCAACAAAGAGGAAGGCAGGCAAAAATGCCAGGAGGCCTGCATGGATGAACAAGGAAGTCCTGAGCAAACTCAAACAAAAAAAGGAAGCCTACAGAGGGTGGAAGCAAGGACAGGTAGCCTGGGGACAATACAGAGACACTGTCCGCGAAGCCAGAGATCAGGTTAGGAAAGCTAAAGCCCTAACAGAATTAAATATGGCCAAGGACATTAAGGGTAACAGGAAGAACTTCTACAAGTATGTCAGTGATAAAAGGAGGACTAGGGAAACTGTGGGCCCCCTCCAGAAGAAAGCAGGAGACCTAGTAACCCAGGATGTAGAGAAGGCTGAGGTACTTAACGAGTTCTTTACCTCAGTCTTCACTGGCAAGAGCTCAAGCCACACTGCCCAAGTTGCAGAAGGCAAAGGCAGTGACTGGGAAAAGGAATAACTGCCAGCTGTAGGAGAAGATCAGGTTCGAGACCATTTAAAGAACCTGAAGGTGCACAAGTCCATGGGACCTGATGAGATACATCTGCGGGTCCTGAAGGAACTGGCAGATGAAGTTGCCAAACCGCTATCCATCATATTCGAGAAGTCGTGGCACTCTGGTGAAGTTCCCGCAGACTGGAAAAGGGAAACACAACCCCCATTTTTAAAAAAGGAAATGAGGAAGACCCGGGAAACTACAGGCCGGTCAGTCTCACCTCTGTGCCTGGCAAGATCATGGAGCAAATCCTCCTGGAATTTATGCTAAGGCACATGGAAAACAAGCAGGTTATTGACGACAACCAACATGGCTTTACCAAAAGAAAATCACTCCTGACGAATTTGGTGGCCTTCTACGACAGAGCCACGGCACTGGTGGATAGAGGAAGGGCAACAGACATTATCTACCTGGACTTGTGCAAAGCTTTTGACACAGTCCCACATGACATCCTTGTCTCTAAATTGCAGGGACATGGATTTGACGGAAGGACCACTCGCTGGATAACGAACTGGCTAGATGGCCGCACTCAAAGAGTGGTGGTCAATGGCTCAATGTCCAAGTGGAGACCAGTGACAAGTGGTGTTCCACAGGGGTCAGTACTGGGACCAGTGTTGTTTAACATCTTTGTTGGAGACATGGACAGTGGGATGGAGTGCACCCTCAGCAAGTTTGCTGATGACACCAAGCTGTGTGGTGTGGTGGACACGCTGGAGGGAAGGGATGCCATCCAGAGGGACCTGGACAGGCTGGAGAGGTGGGCCCATGCAAACCTCATGAAATTTAACAAGGCCAAGTGCAAGGTCCTGCACATGGGTCGAGGCAATCCCAAGCGCAAATACAGGCTGGGCGGAGAATGGATAGAGAGCAGCTCTGAGGAGAAGGACTTGGGGGTATTGGTGGAAGAGAAGCTCAACATGAGCCGGCAGTGTGCGCTTGCAGCGCAGAAAGCCAACTGTGTCCTGGGCTGCATCAAGAGAAGCATTAGCAGCAGGTCAAGGGAGGTGATTCTCCCCCTCTACTCTGCTCTCATGAGACCCTACCTGCAGTACTGTGTTCAGATGTGGGGCCCCCAACATAAAAAAGACATGGACTTGTTGGAGAGAGTCCAGAGGAGAGCCACAAAATTAATCAGGGGGCTAGAGCACCTCCCCTATGAGGACAGGCTGAAAGAGTTGGGGTTGTTCAGCTTGGAGAAGAGAGGGCTCCGAGGAGACTTAATAGCAGCCTTCCAGTACCTGAAGGGGGCTACAGGAGAGATGGGGAGGCACTCTTTATCAGGGAGTGTAGTGAGAGAACAAGGGGTAATGGGTATAAGCTAAAAGAGGGTAAATTTAGACTAGACATTAGGAAGAAATTTTTCACTATGAGGGTGGTGAGGCAGTGTCCCAGGTTGCCCAGAGAAGCTGTGGATGCCCCATCCCTGGAGGTGTTCAAGGCCAGGCTGGATGAGGCTTTGAGCAACCTGGGCTAGTGGAGGGTGTCCCTGCCCATGGCAGGGTGGTTGGAACTTGATGATCTTTAAGGTCCTTTCCAACCCAAACCATTCTATGATTCTATATGTTCATTGTATAGTATGTGTCTGTATTTGGGTATTTTGAATCTCAGCTTGTTTGCTTTTATGTGAGTTCTTCTGTGTAAGGAAATGAGGGTCAGACTTTTCCATCGCTTTCTCAAGAATAAGTTTGTTCTTCTCTTGCTGCTGGTGTACATGATTATTTATACTGCACTGAAGTAGGACTGAGGTACACTGTTCAGCTGTTTAGTTCCTTGGGTCCTTCCAGCGAGTGAGATGTGCAATTCCTCAACTCTCAGTAGGATAGCATTATGAATTCTTTTTTTTTTTTTACCAGCCGGCAGATAAAATGACAGCTCTCCCTATGCTCTGGAATGTCATTGTGGTGGCCTCTTCTACAAGTTTTGTCAACTTAAGTGAAACACATACCCTGCTCATTTGCCTTAGGTTACAAAATAACAACTAGGCATTTAGTGTTGTTTTAGGTAACCATAATTATTATCAATTACTAAGTATGCAAACATATTTTGTATACTCAATGGCTTTAGACCTATTTTCATTCCAGTCTAATTAGAAAGCGACATGGTAATCTCCAGCCTCAGGCTTTTCCTACCATCCTTGAGTGACTGCTTAACTTTAGCCCTTCAAAATAAACAAAGAGCTGCCACATCCACAGCAAGGCTTCAAAAGGAGGCCCCATACACAGCGACACAGCATTAAGAGATGACTTTTTCTTAGCAATTCCATTTTATTTTGCTTTGCAAGCTGGTCTACTAACTACTAGCTTCAATGAGAAGATTTAACTTGGAAATTTAATTTCAATATTGCTAGACCAAGTTAGTATTTTTTTCATATACGGTGGGAGAAGAAGAAAATAAATTTGAAGCAGAGATTAGTTAGTGGACTATAAGACAAAAAAAGATAAATTCTGAGAGTATAAAGCACTGAAGCAGGTATCTGAACAAGGTTATGGGCTCTCCTTTCTCAAATGTTTTCCAGACCATGTTAGATAAACATGTACTGGGCTTAGCCTAGGAATATCTGACCCTGCCTGTGGGCAAAAAATGGTGTTAGACGATCTCATGAGCTCTCTTTCAGCCCTAGTTTTCTGAGATTAAATTCAAATTAGACAAGAGCCTGAGCTGTATGAGTCACTGAACTTCATCCTCTACTGCTAGAAATAAGGGTGCCCACCGTGTGGCCCAAAAGGTAAGAACAGACCCTCCATTTGAGAACGGCACTGCGGTGGTAGGGGGCAGATGTGGAGATGGGAGAGGCTGTGAGCAATGGCAGTCACAGTGGGTCATTCCCCTGCCCTCTGAGACTGGCAAGGTATTCGAGGAAGGCTTCAAAGGGAATTTGCCCCCTCTTCCTAGGGAAGAGAAAGAACTGGCTGAAAAAAAAAAGAGATGTCCTAAGATCTGGGTCTCTGACTCCCTGCTGGGACTTGGTGGGTGTCTCTGATGTCTAGGAGTTTGAGAAACCATCATCCAGCACCTGTTTCACATCAGGCAAAAAAAGGTTTGAGCTCTTGCTTCTGATGTCCCAGAAATACGATTTAGCCATTGAGCCTCTTGATAAAAGAGAGGCATAGTCCTTGTAGGCTCCTCCTGGGCATGGGTTTTGGGTGGTTGTCATGAACAAGCCTGCTGTAGGACCAGTATTTAACGTGTATTAAGCACAAAGCAGTTTGGAGCTGAATGAAAGAGAAAATGAGGTTCAGTGTCTGCAGGCTGAGATCTGGGTTCTCAGGGTGCAAACCACAGGTTTTGTGCAGAATGTGGCAATTAGGCACCTAAACCGCCCCACACATGTCTCATCCCATCAAACTGTGGTGTCTGTTTCTAATTATGGTTATATTTCTGTTTTAAGAGGGAAACACAAACAAACCTCTTTACCAAAAGAAAATACCTCATTGCACAAACAACGTTTCTGTCAGGAAGAAGAGACCCCATATGACAGAGGTGGTCACACCACCCGATGTGCAGCCAGGAGGTGTGCAGTACCACAGCAGTGATGCTGCCAGGAGAATTTGGGTAGTTTAGAACAGAAGTTTCAAACTTCATCAAAGGGCAGGTGGGCGTATATATCCTCATGTTCACTGCTGTGTGTGTGACAGCACATGTATTTTAGTTGCAGGATGGATCATTAGAGAAACCAGAGCTGGTTGTGTCCATTTACAAAGTTAGATAGCCTGATGTATATACAGTTGGACTCTATTTCTCTGTATTGTGTTAGTATTTCCACTCTGGGATATACAGAGGCTTTAGGACCTTAGGAAGAGCTGTTTGTGCAAAGTACCATGCAAATCAATGGTATGTGCATTCTGAGGACTCATAACTCAGGCAGAAAGAAAAAATAAATCAGATTCCTCAAAGGAACTTGTTTAGGGTGGCAATTTCCTTGTCATATTTCAGCTCTCTGTCTCCAGCTATTCAGGCTGTCTAAAATAAATCACTCTTTTTCTTTTTTTTTTTTTTTTTTGAACAATGGGGGAAGTGTGATCAGTTTGTTTGTGCTAACTCTTTTTTTTTTTTAATTCTCCTTTTCAATAAAACCAAACAAGACCTGTGGCTGTGTCTGTTGACAGCTCTGCCCTAAGAGCTAAACATGCAAAAAGTTTCAATGGGGTTAATGTAGTATTTTGACTGGGAGGAGTCAAACAGCTTAACTGTTTTACCCACCACTGGAATGTCATGCAAGCTATGTACACAAGCCAGGCCTCACATATTAAAAAACATCAATAAGAAGTAAAATCCGTTCCCCCTGTTAGAAGCTACGGCTTTCATCCTATGTTGGAAGGATGCTCATTCCAGACTCCTGTTAGGTGGCCAATCCCAGACAGTCGTGAGTCCATATAAAATCACAACCAGTTGTGGGTGTTTTTTTTGCCAAAGCTGAATGTATTTCCCTTTGAAGTACTGTTGGTGAGGAGCATGTTTTATTATGCATGGTGTGAACACCAGTTCAAAATTTTAACTCCTTTTTCATATTAAAATAAGGAATCATGTCCATGAGAGGCTGAGACCAGCTTTTTAACTACAAGCTGCCACTCTTTTTTTTCTCAAATGAAATAAAGGCTCTGCTTGGGAGCAGGAGACCAAAAGGATGTATCTAAGCTAAAAGGCAGGCAGAATAAGCTTGGCTTGTCACCAAGTTGCACTGAATTTGACAAATGAAATTTCATTAGAAGTGCAGGGGCGGTTGTGAAACTGCCCGTAAATAACTGTCTCCTCTTTTTCCAGAGTCTATTTTCTCTTCAGACTCCATTCTGCCAGGGATAATATTTTAAAAGCAAAACCCAGAGCAAAGCATCAGATTTAGAAGTCAGGAGATAATAAAGCTCAAATGTAGTTTTTCCAGGAGCTACTAGAATTTATGCCATTATTTTATCTTTTCTTCCTCCCTTGCGCTTTCTCTCACAGTTTTTACCACTAATGGATCCAAGCCAAGGCCATGAATCTAGACAAATTTGGGGATGGCTCCAGAGCTAAATTGTGTAGCTGACCATTTTCTCAACAATGACCCAAAGCAAAACCCAAGCCCATCCCCATGACCTTGTGCTCTGAAAAAGCTTGGAGCTGTTTCAAACCTGGATCTGAACTTCATGGCTGGTGACCCTCTCTAGTCATCGTGCTTCAGTAATTCAAAATATAAATTAAATGCACATCATCATTCATCCCACCAAACCACATCTGTGCATCAAGCTACTTTTGCTCTCTCAGGTCATTACAAAACCATGAGTTATCTCTCCTCCTGGCTGTTACTGAGCAAAGAAAAAGAGTTCTTTGTCTTGTTTCTTGCTGCTTCTGGAAGGAAGGTTTCCTACTCCTTCTGGCTCGGGAATGTAAGATACTTCAATTTCCATGCAGGAGGCTCTTTCATGACAATTTGTGTTTTCAGTAAGGATTAGCTGTTGAATTTACACTTCTGTACCACCCCTCGCTGCTCTTCAGCTGGAATGTGGGCTGGGGTGGTCCTGACAGTGCAGCTTCTTTTTCTCTGAAGACAAGGCAGGAGGTCCACTGGTGGTCCCAAGTGTGGGAATGAAGCTTTCCTGTGCTGTCACTTATGATTGACGGAGACTGGCTCGAGGGAGCAGCTGACCTCTTTCCACAGGATGGTTCCCACTCAGTGACATGGGCTGTATGTCTTCTTGCAAATGGCATTCTGAAGGACACCTACTTCTGAAAACACATGTATCTGCATCTGTCTGTTGTTAGATGCATTACATCGATAGTTTATGGGAAGAGTATTTAGGTTATAGAGAGAACAGAGCCCCAGTCTTTGCTCCTCCAGGTTTTCTAAAGCCATAAATGCTTGCAGAATTAATATGACGGGCATATTTCCAGTGTAGATGAAGTACTCAATTTCTTGGTACAACTTCTGTTTCCTAGAACCTTAATTAGAACTTTCAAAAATCACTGATAACCCAGATGTCTTGCCACTGTTCTTAGTAGAAGGTAATCCTTGATGACCTTCTACAAATCTCTTTTAATTAGCCTCTTTCCCAGAGTGTGCCATACCAGCAGATGATGAATACATTAATATTACTTTATTTGCAGCTGATTTTTTATTCTTTCTCTACAGATGGAATTTTATTTTGAGGCCCCATGAAATTTTAGATTGCGATCATTTACTGTAAAATCTATTCTTACCCCTAGAGAGTCTAGTCAAATTCTGGGGAGGGCAGAAGGGGGATGATCTAAAATAAAATCTTGCAGATGATATTGAACAAAACACCACACACAATTGCACACAACATACATAATGCTGCCAGAAATCCTGCTGCTCAAGAACAAAAACTGTCTCTCATGAGATCTGAATTTACAAGTTGATTGTAATGCTGTTGAACATGCTAACAAGCGCCATACTATTGTACCAGCTCACACAGGAGGCAGTGCTAACACATTCATTAATGGTACCAAATTGTGTAGACTGTGACATCAGAAAATCTTTTTAATCTTGAGAAATAAGAATTTATTTATGCCACTTATTATTGAGAAATAATACTAAATAGTTCCCATGAGAAAAAAATTCCCATTATGGCACTTGATATTCACCATTGTATTGGGTAGAAAATAGCCACATGGAAGAAAAATCTGGGGGATTTCATTGGGCTAACTAGATTTGCTGGAAGACATGTCCTGCATATCACCTGCTGCAAATTTCATCTGAATTTGGGTCATCAATGAGATGTTAGACTGAGATGTAACGTGACGTCAGGAAGCATCAGCAGAACGTTGAGCTTTGTATTTAAAATATTAGAATCTATGTCAGGCTACATCAGCTACTACATCAGCTGCTATATATGGCACTATGGAAAGCATTTTACAACTGGACTCAGTAACTCTCTGAAAACATTTTTGCTGAAACTTTCTGTTTGAGGAAAAAAGGTAAAGAAATAGATAAGAGTGCTTTTGTTGTCTCTGGGATTTATGAAGGTATGACTTCATGGATGTGATGGGGAGTTCAGGGTAGCATGGGGAGTCTGGAAGGAGGATCTATCAATCTGCTTCAGTTGAGTTTATCTGTCCCAGTGGCAATCTGGGTACCAGCAGATATTTGGTGGCCTTATGGTTGGTGTGGGTTAGAAGCCACTGGAAGGGCTATAAATTTTCAGACTTGAGGCATGAACTGACCTATAACCGATGGAAGTTAGGGAGAAACTTCCCCTTTGGGGAAACTGCAAGGTTATTTGTGTCTTAGCGAGACGGCTGGTTTTACATCAAAACCAGCATGTGGATCAGATGGACAGTTAGTTGTATCACATACGGTAGTTCCTGTGTACTCCACTTGTCAGGCTGGGTAGGGGAGCTCTGTGAGTTGGTGAAAGCACACTGTAAGAGAGATCTGCAAGAATGATAACTTCTTACAATAGCTGTATACATACAGTATAGTTAAATGCTGAGAATCAGGTCCTACAAGACACTACCAGTCCTGTCATTTACTAAGGTCCCTGTAACTGAATACACCAAACCTTGCAGAATGGGAACCTGGGGCACCTGCTATTTGAGGAGCAAAGGGGGAAGCCAGGAAATCTGATGGCAAAGCAAGCTGTGAGACTTTCAGCAGTGGTATTTTGAATTGTTTCCCACTACATTCTGGGAGCCAATAAAGATTTCTGAAGATATTTTGCTTGATGGAACACCCACTGCTTCTTTTGATTAGCTTGATCTCATTTTTAATAGGCACCAGCTGAAAACTTTGAGTGGGATCTTGCATGTGTTTCAGTATTAATGCAGAAGGATGGGCCTGACAGAGTTCAAGCTTGTGTCCCAGTTATAGCAGATATAGTTCAATGGGTCTGGTCTGGTGCAGCATAGGGGGAGCAGCATGACCCAGCTCAATTAAGTTTTGCAGGTTGGAGGTATCTTTTACATTTCACTTGAAAGACTTAAAACATGTAAACACCATTTAGGTTCCTTTTTGCTCATCTCTGTTGGAGGCTGCTGAGGTCTCTTCTGCTGAAAGAAATGATGATTGCCTGTGGTGGATAGCTTTTCCATTAAGAGATAGTTAAAGCATGTCAGCAAGCTTTGGCTGATAGCAGACAAACCAAACTCCTCATGTGTTCCCTCACACAGAGCCTTTAAGCCTTGCTGACATGCCTGGAGTTGGAAAAAGGCAACTGATGAGCTGTGATAATAGTTTGTAAACACAGAGTGGGGCCACACCTTGCAGTGTCTACAGCCTAAGGGAAGGGATCTGCCAGCCTAGATCTACCCTTAAATGCCAAGAAACAAATAATTGGTAATAAAACACAATGGCTGTTCTCCTGCTGCAACCAATTTCTGTTTAACCAATGATGTTAAGTAGAAAATAGCCATGGGCATCTCTTATTAGGTCCTTGAATAAACAATAGCTGTAGCTCAAACGTTTCCTTGACAGGGAGGGAAGCAGGCACCAGTCCCTTTTCCAGGTATGAGTAGTTCCTGCTGGGGTTTGCATGGCTGCGGGCAGGCAGGAGTGGCCCGCGTTACTGCCATCATCCTTTGCTTGTGTGACAAAGTGAAGCTGCACGACCTGGACAAGTCTGTTGTATTTGTAACAGCAAGCAAGATCTGTAACCCAGGGAAAAGAGTAAGTCTTTCTGCTAGTTGCAGGTGGCTTTGGGCTCAACCACGAAAAAGTCATCTGGGGGCAGGGAGATGTTCTGGGTGCCTGGGGGAAAATTATGGAGTTGGGGCTGTCTCTAAGTTTTCAAGCGTGGAGCATGAGACAATGTTTTCTGTCTCCCCTCGAGCAAACTTGGGGTGTAGCTACTGCTGGTGTTGCAGTGCCTTGAGCAAGCTGGTTGCATATAGACAAGATGTTTTTACAGGCTCAATAGGAGAGAGAGGTTCAAGATATAATGTTGGAATTGGAGTCCAGTGCTAAAGCTGTCAAAAGCCGAAGGTGATGATATGAGTTTCATTTGACTGACCAAAAGCCATACACAGATAACACCTCTCAGCTTTTCTAGGCTGAAGGTTATTCACCCTTTACCTTAGGGGATTTTTGTGTGCTATCTATAAATTACAGAACCCAGCTTTCTGAAAGTGGACATTCTGTGCTAAGTATGCATACAGGGCTTGGCTGTTCTCTTACAACAAAATACCATGCCAAATAAATAATCCTGAGCATAAGGAAATCTCATGAATGAGAGAAGGGAGAAAAAGAATAAAATTAAATAAGGCTCCTTAAAAAATATTCTGGGAAATGAACAGACATTATGAGCAAGTAAAGATATTATCATTTGTAGGCAGGCTGGTGGATCTGTGACTTTAATGGCATTCTAATGCTGCTATTGCTAAGAAATGCATGTATTCATGGGACTTAAGTAAATGCTAGATCCTCTCGCTATAGGATTAAAGCCAATAAAACTTTAATGTATTTTCAGTGAGCCGCTTCACTTCTAGCCTGCTCTTAGCTAGTTTAAAAAAAAAAAAAATCCCTGGAGGAAAATATTTATGTTCATTTGGAGTAACCCAAAGCGTTTAGTTTTGTAGAATCATAGGATTTGTTTTTGTTTTGAAAGGCAAATGTTTACGCTGGGTCTGAGCCTCGCCCGCAGGAGCTGTGGCTGGCCCATTAACCTGCACAGGCCGGCTCACACATGCAGGCGGCTCTCAGGGTGGCCTGCCCCACTATGCTCAGCTGCTTTCTTTGCTGAGTGTGTTATACGTTGGTCTTTCTTGTGAAGATGTGAATATTTCTGGCTTTGATTAGGTTAAAGAAGCTGTGAAGGGAAGGGGCTTGGTTTTGTTCTGGTTTTCCCTTTGTGCTGTTCAGTGCTAATGGCTTCAGCCAGATCAAAATCGAGAAAAGCAAAAGGGATTGTTCCCTGACTTCCCCTCAGTGTCTGCTTCTGGCCCTGAAAAAGTTGGTTCCAAGCATTAAATGTCAGCACTGATCTATTCCAGCCCTTTTGTAGGAATCTGTGTTTAGTTTGCTCTTCTGGATTCCCCACTTCTCCAACAGAATAGTCCTAGTGATCATGCAATAGGGATTTCTGTAAAATGGCCATACAAAAACTGCTATAGTATTTCTCACATATATTATCACAAGCTGTTATCGTGTATATTGCTACAGAGAGTGTTTACTTTGGCTGCTTCTTAACGTGAATCCTAGTGATCCATATACACACTGTGGTGACCTTATATAACAGTGAAACGTACCAACTAGAGGCTGTCTTCAATTGGGCAAGTCAATATTAAACACTTGTAAAAGGAGTCACCAAAGTTGTAACAGCCCAGCCCTTAAATACCTGGTTACTCAGCAGCTGATGAATGTGTCCCTGGGTTCTCCCTTCTCTGCTCCTCCTTGTAACTTGGTGATACCTTCTCTGTTTGGTCAAGGATGTCTTAATCCATAATCCAAACTTCAGCTAAATGTCTCCTTCAGCTGTATCTCTGATTCTTGTTACTCCCCAGCAGGGTAGAGCTTGAGGTGGCCCTCATTTACACTTTGTCATACTTGGAAAAGAGAGAGGACTAAATTGGCTTTAAACTTGTACCTGGCTGCAGTGTAGGAGTTACTGGGTTGGATGCAGGCACAAAACAGAGCGGGCTCAGACTTTTTTCCATGCTTTGTTTTGTCTGCCAGCATCTCCTGAGGACTGCTCTATCATGTGAGGGTTGTTAGGGGATGGACTTCTCACTTATGAGTTGTCCCTGAGGCCTTACTCCTGCATTGAAGAACAGCAAATGCAGGAGCTGCTCCCAAGACCAGGCTTCCTTGAAGGATTCCTTTAGATAAAAAGTGACCTATATGCACTGATGAGCTACTTGCACAGCAGATGGGAAATGAATGGAAAGCATACAAACCCCTCTATCGACACTACAAGTTTGTATATTTTTGCTTCCTCTTCTAATCCAGTCTAAAGCTTGTGGGTTTGTTGTTTTTTTTTTCTTTTGGAAAAAAAATAAGTCCAAGCACTTGATAATTTTCTTCAAGATCCATTATAAGGTACCAAATATCTCCATGGTAATTTTTAATGACCTAAAGCTCTGTACACAACACTTCTGTTGTTGGGTGTATTTCAAGCAGTTGCTAGTATAGGCCTTCGTCTTCCCATATTTCAGTGGAGGGGAAAACAAACAAGCAATGTCAACTGGAGGTAGAGGTTATAGATGGAAAACTGTGGCTCCATGAATGAGAGTATTATTTGTGGAGTGACATGTAATCACCGAAATCCAGGCTGGGAGAACTGCTGCTCAACTGAGGCCATTTTTAAAACCTATAAGGCAACTTGCTTTCCTTGTAAACTAAGGAATTGGGTATAAATACATTTTATTGCACCTTTAAAGTACAAAACAAAACAGATGGCCGAAAGGTTCTGTGCTCTCTTGTCAACTCTCACCCTCTTTACATGGACTTCCTCCAGCCCTCCCAGTCCTCCTTTGTGGGTTTTAGTTTGTTTTTTTTTTTTTATTAATCCCATTTTCCCTCCCTGCTTGGCAAGGAGCCTTTTCCCTTGCCAGTCTTTGCTCAGGCAATACTGCTGAAGCCTGATTCAGAACCTGCTGATGATGCCAAACTTATGATTAGCTGTTTGGAGACCCTAATAATTAGGCTGGGTGTATATGTTCAGCTGGAAGCCAACAATCTCGTGCGGGAGGTCAGGGGATGGGGATGATTCACTGGACAAGTGTCACAGAGCCGTTCAGTTTACTGTAGTACAAAGCATCAGGGGATCTGCTGTGAAAATCCCTGGTGACACACTGGGATGCAGCTGCCTGCGCAAACTGGGTGGGTCAGTTTTGTTGCCTGAATTGCAGAAGTAGATAAAGCACTGAGGGCTGAGTTAAAAAACTTCAAACATTCTCTATACAAAAAATAATTGAATGCTGGGATTCTTGCAAAATCTGTGAGCTGGTAGGGTACTGTAGAAACCAGCAGGTACTCTGAATCTTGTGCTACAGAAAACGTATTGTGATCTGGCAGTGCTGGACAGTGGAAGGCTTATAAGGATAAAATATTAATGCTGTGTGCTTTAAGGTGCTGCATGTCAAGAGGAGGTACTTGATTTATATATAACTTGCTTGGGGGCCATCTGAGCCCACAGACTTGTTTCAGCTTGTTACTAACCGCCGTGCCTTGTTTCTGCCATCTACCTCCAAATGAGCAGCTAAGAGGACAATTTAATTTAGTTACACAGCTCCTCTGAATCCAGGCATGCGCATGGCGCTGCCAAATGGGTTGGGTTGTGCATGGAGGGCAAAATGCTGCCCTTGCCCTATTACTATGCAAGCGCTAAGATGGGCAGAGCTTAGTTGGCTCTTGTTTGGAAGGTGCTAGTGTGAGGTACAAATTATATTTCTCAGGGCAGGAAGGTTGAATTTTATCTTGCCTAGCTGAGAGCTAGGTATCTCTAGGGCTTATTCAGTCTAATACTAGTTTCTATTGACTGTGGAGAGAACACCTAGGCTAGATGTCTTTGCAGTTGAAGTGGATGCTAATGTCCCAGATCCTTGGGTGCAGGGCTGGCTGGATAAGATAGCCGAGGACCAATGGTTCCTTCTGTAAATCCTGAATATGGAGTTAGGGGATGTCTGCATGGGCAGACAGTGAGACAAATGTGATTGCCCCCTTTCCATTAACTAGTTGAGGATAGAGTGATCCTGTTCTTCTCTTTGATGGGCTATGAGACGTGTACTTCACCTCTGCCAGGCAGTGTTGCAAGGCAGAGACTTCCCTTCTCTCTTTTCGCTGAGAACTTTGGCCCAAGTGCAGGGTAGTGGTTTTGGTCAGTTCATGAGAGTAAGAAAAAAGCCATATCTGTATCCTGTTGCCTCTTCCTAGGCACACTTCAGGTGCAAGAAAGTCTGGGTTGCTTATTGGACCTCAATTTGTACTTTCCTAGAGAGAAATGAGGAGGGTCTGCAACTGAGTGTCCTGGCTGGAAGAAAGCAAAGTGTGCTGCAAGCATTTATTTACCTGCCTTAGTAACAGGAGAGAAGGGAAAGTTTCTGCTTAGTGGAAGAAAGAAAGTGAGCACAGCTAAAACCTTGCTAAACATAGGGAATGACTTTGCTGCCTTTTAGCTCCTGCTTACTCCATATGATTTGGCAATGCTCCATGCTGCCTGTGCGATTTCTTCAGTGTGACTGGGCTTTGCAAAAACCTCCTTAATCCAACACAGAAAGGTTTTATGCAATTGCATCCAACACAGTCCTATTTCACTTGATTTAAATGAGAAAGTTAAATCTCAGTCTAGACGGAGTGCTCTCTAGCTCCTGTGAATCTTGCACCCAGCGAGATGTATCATCTATGAGTATGTTTCTCATTTTCCAGATGAGCCCAGGGGATCTGCACCCCCTTCCATAAAATTCCTGTCTGTGCTAAATTGCCTTTTAGTCCTGGTTTATACCTCAATAAAACACATCATGAGAAGGAGAAACTATTTAGTTGTATAACTGACATGACTTACAGAGAGCACATTTTTGGTGGTCATTTATGCACTTACCTTCTTTCAAAGGGATATAAAGACCCATGACGTTCATTTACGGTGGGAATAGTAAGAGGTGAGGAAAATAAATGTGGTGAAGGACAAGGAGTAAACCGTAAACTAGTATGGCTTCTGGAAAAGGACCTCTGTTAAAAGAACCACTGAAAAATACGCATAGATGGAGGTTGGATTTGTGATTTTTAAGGGGTTCCAAGAAAAACTTCAAGATTCCTCCTGTCCCCTATTAAATTAAGCCAGAAAACAACTTTATGTTGGGGCTGTTTGATGTTGAAAGTTGGAAAACGTTTCTTTTCTCAAAGCAGTAACAAGTGAAGAAATCTCCTTTTATGTTGTTTATGAAATCATTGATTCTGAGCTCTTGTTTGATTTCTTTCACCCAGACCCCTTTCAAAATTGTGCTGTGGTTTTTTTTTAAAAGAGTTTTCTCAAGAGTGAATGTAGTGCTAGAGACGTAGAGACAGGTATTCAAGCCTGTCATCAGGTTTCAGCTGCAAAGTTTCTACTGGCAATCTTGTTCTACTGATGACAGGCACCCTGGCAGCACCTTAAAAAGGTGTTCAAGCAGCACATGCAGGAAAAGAAGACACCAGGATAATTCAAAATGGGTTCTTTACTGGGAGGCTGGCATGATTTACTTAATTACATCATAAATGTGCTTCCTTATCTTTTCTATCACCTGTGTAAGGATGTGGTTTGTAAGATGATTCTTTGGGGGTAAAAGCTAAGGAGCAAAGTTAGCTCCAATTTGGTGTTATTACTGATAAATGCTTATTATGGCCTGGAGTTAGTGTAGGCATGTGCTTTGTTCTGCATGACATGACTCTTGCCTCAAGGGCCATCTAGACTTCAAACACTGGAGAGTAGGTGCGTGGTGGTGCATGGACATGCCCATATATTTGCGTATTAGAGGCTAGATAGAGAGGAGAAATATTTACTTCATAAATATGTTAAGTCAGCAGTGTTCTTATTTCCTTGTCTTTCACCGTCTCAGTCCTGAGCCTACCTGTGGTGTTGTCCCTGTCATGGTTTTAACTCCGATAGCAGCAGTAAATAGCATGCAGCTGCTTGCTCACCCTCCCTCTCCCCCCATTATTGAAAATAATAATATATACGAATGAGTGAAACTGCTCACCACCAAATGACCAACGCTTAGCCTGTTCCTGGCTAGCAGTCCCAGAGCATAAAGAGTCCTGAAACAGCAATCCCAGAAAAGAGGAGACCGAGAGCCAACTGAGAGGGAGCAAACTTCCAGACAGATCCTCCTATATATACAGGGCATGACATGAATCATATGGAATATGCCACTGTCCAGTTTGGGTCTCAATCCTAAACCTAAGGTCGAATCCCGGGCTAGTACTTTGGGCTGTGCTCCCTCCCAGCTTTTCCTGCACTTGCAGACACTGGCACAGCAAAAAGCTGAAAAGCCCTTGGCTGTCCTGGCAGCAGCTATAAACATCAGTATATTATCAGCCTTCTCCTCAGCAGAAATCCAAAACATGGCCTCTTACTAGCTACTATGAAGAAAGAGTGTCCCAGCTGAAACCAGGTCACCTGCATGGGAACTTGGCTGCTGTGGTGCTACAGACTAGCAAATGGAGAGTGTGAAGTCAGAGTGGTGGGGTACAAGGCCTCCTAAAATGTCTTAGACTGTCCATAGGAGATGCTGAATTCTTCCTGTTGACCTCTAGAAATTTCCCTTGAATATGCAAAGTGATCAGCACAATCTTCAAAAGTTGTTCTTTAATGGAGAGATGGATGAAGTCGCTCATCTTCATACTTAAAGGCTGTACCCCAGTGGGCTGTACCAATCCCCTGAGACATTGTTCACTAGAGACAAGCCTCCCTCTTCTTCACTGGAGAAAATCCTCTTGGCAATATGTTCAGTAAAGATACATTTACTACCAAGGCTTGCAATTTTATTCCTACCCAGGGTACCAGCTCTTGCTAGCTTGGGCACCAAGAGTGGTTTGTGACCAAGCCTGACAAGGAGCGCTCTGCCTGACCTCTGAATGATGTGGGTGTTTGATCAGCCTCTGAAAAAGAGTATTTTCTTGCTGAACTAAAAAGAAAGGCAGTTACACTTCTACTAAAACAGCTTTTGACTTTGTAGAAAGTGAAACTCACCATTATCCAGTGTTTTTGGCATGCACCTACAGTATGTTAATCGAAGGAACACAGGAGCTTTGTGCATCAGCGATGGTTATCTCCATAGGAAATCCAGCATTGTGGTCACACCGGCTGTTTTTTTGCCTTTCCCAATTGTAGGACTTCTTTTCCCTTGCAGGATTTCCTTGTTCCAAATATTTCTTCATAGACCCAAGTGCTTTTTTTTTCCTCTTCTGAAAGAAAAGATTAATGAAACAAAGGTGAGCAAAGGAGGAATATGTCTTTCCATTTACTTACTGTCCTGCCAATTCAAACAGCTTCGTGCTGCACAGGGTTTCCCTGCATGCCTCTCCTGATGATGCACTCAGGGGAAAAACTCTGATTCTCTCTAAAATATTATTAAATAACTTTGCCACTGTCAGTGATATCTGTTTTCAATCAGTGGCATGACCTTTTTTTATATCCCTTTAAAGACTAAGGAATTTTGGCAGGCATCATAAACTGATGCATGCTGCGTGGCCTTACTTTACTGCTCCCAATGCATTTATCAGGAAGGTTGATATCCAGAGTTGTTCAATAGCTCTGGAATGCTTATTCCAGGAGTTCCTTCATCTGCAGATCTGCAGCCTAACATTGCAGCTTTGTGCTGGAGAACAAAAAGGTCAAACGGACCTCATCTGGGGTACAATCAGCTGCTTTGTGGGCTTCACAGAACAAGCTTTGAGAGAAATGCAGCCGGTAAAGCAAAGCACAACCGATCCACAATTGTGGAATGAGAATATGGTATTTTATGAGTTTGAATAGCTTAGCCTTTTAAAAAATATTTCTTTTGCTCTTCATATTGGGACAGTGCCTAGAGCCAGACCACCATATGGATTATGTAAACATAAAACAAAGAGTTGATCTCTATACTGGAGATCGTTAATCTAGCTTTAAAATGACCAGTCGTGCTTTCAGAGGTCATTTTGGTTTATTTTTTAAACCTGTTTGTTGTCTTGAGTAACTAAAACTTAACATCACGGAGGCCCTGCCCTTATTCTGATAAAGGACACAAAAACTGCTATCGAGTGTCCACTGGTAACCACTTCCTCCATGTGAATATTCTGAGATGCTTTTTGTTTCAAAGAAATACCTGAACTTCATGATTTAAAACAAACAAACAAAACCCCCCAAACAAACAAACAAAATGCAACCAACAAAAACCAACCCATAAGAGTTGTCAGGAAATAGCTAAGTAAGTTTGTGAGAAAATTGTGAGTTAAAGGGATATGCAAAAAATTTATGCCACAGGTGAAGGGTGTAAAGTTTTAGATGGGCTGAGGGTACAGCTGCAGTAAGCCATAGCATAATCCTTCTAGTATGCGACGTGCAGGATGATCTAGAGGTTGAGTAGAGTTACTTGGCTTTGGGATCTTTTCTGTTTGCCAGGAGACTCAATCTGAAGGAAACCTTGGAAACAGAGTACACTGACTTTTTTTGAAGAGCTCTGTAACTTTTGATATTTGTACTTCCAAATCCAGAAAAGTGGTTGCCACATATGACTCTGTTTCTCTTGACTTGTCAGGAGGGTCTCTGAGGTATGACAGTGGCTCCTGAACTTCAGGGTGCTCTCACTATCCTCTTGGTAATATGTGGGAACTCAGGAGGCATGACTTCCCCCCTACCCACAAATTCTTCTAGACAACATTAGTGCCTTGTCCAAAAATTACAGAGGACACAACTGCACAAAATGAGGCAGAAATGACTGCTGACTTAAAATATGCTCACATCGTGGCACTAACACCTGCCCCTGCTCCCAACCAAAACAGATTTATAACAAAGGCACTGAGTGAGCTGTAGCATCCTTCATCTGACAGCGAGACTGCTGGTAAAGGTTGCACAGCAGTCTCCTTTCTCTGCTCCCAGCAAATGAGGAAAACTGATCTCCTGGCAAGGACTTTTCCTGTCTGTCTGGGTCTTAAGCACAGAAGCAGAATTTCCCAGGGAAGAAAAAGAAATTATAATTTTCTGTGCAAATAGCAGCCAGATGCTGGTTGTGGTTTTTTGTGGTTGATTCCCCCTTGCTCCCCAACTTCTAAAATGTGTTCAACGTGTTGAACCCAATTTCTTACCCCTCAGCCAACCTGCAGAGGATTTAAACAACAGGATCTAAAGCTTCCATACCTTAAATACGGCCAGAGGCAACTTGCTGCACCAAGCCTGGTGCATTAACTCCATATGCATCCAGAACTGTGACCAGACATTGAGCCAAAGAGTTTGTCCAAATGGGAGACAACTTCAGGGGGACTTTTCATGCAAGCAGCACATGCTGCCTTGCTGCAGGACCACTGGTGTTGGCCTTGCTTAGTTCATCTCTCTGGTCTCCGTTTTGTAGAAGTTTTAGCAATCGCTTTTGCTCTCCTCTTCCTCCTCTCCAGCCCCTGTGGTGTGGCCACGTGCTGCTTGTGGCTCTCCCTCTCTGAGAAGAGGGCAGGAATATTATTTCCTATCTGCTTTCCCACCTGTCCAACTTGCCTTCTGCAAGGTACAGCCTTGAGGACGGGCAGTCTGTGCCTGCCTCATCTCCCATCAGGGCAGTGATGGGGTCAAACAGCTCATGCGAGATTTCCTGTTCCTGCTGAATGTGTGTCTCTCCTGTGGCAGTTTCTTCGCTTGTGGATCAAGAGTGTAGTTCAGGCTTTTTGATCTATTTCTGAAGCAATAGCTCTTGAGTATGGCAGGACAGGCAAGGTATTTGATCCAAGCAGTGCCCCTTCTTTCCCAAGATGTGTGGCTGACCTGCTGGTGCATACTTGGAAGGAGTGTATAGCCTGGGGGAGTCCCTAGCTGAGAGATCCATACATCAGAGTAAAGCAGGATGGCCTTTTGCTAAGGGCATCAAGTAAGAGTCTGAAGTCTGTTGGCATGAGATTTCATTTGTCGGTATGGGGGTTTTTTCCACTGCCCAAGAGTGAGGCATGAAACCTGCCTAGGAAGTGCCTACATCGTTCAGCCCTCTTGCTTGCTTAAGAGAATTTCAAAGGGAGTTGCATTACTTGCTTTCATGTTGGGCAGTGGTAACCTCATACTAAATCCCCTGAACCAAAGGCTGCACAATACTTGAGCCTTCAGCCAGCTCTTGACTTCATAGCTTAGGCACCAAATTGTACTCAGAAGTAAAACAGTGTTTCAATAAATTTGTCCATTTCTGTAGTGCACTTTGAGACATACAGAAAACATTTGTTTTGCCAAATGGTACCAAGAACAAAATTACCCTTCTGTGATCTGTGTAGTTTACCAGGGTAAATCATAGTACTAAAAAATGGTGTAAAGATAGATCCAATTAAAATCCTTTTAAAAATAAAAACACTACAGCAATCCTTGTCAGCTGTGTTTAAGGAAGAAAGGCAGGCAGACATAAAATCTTAAGCCCCCCTTCTCTAAAGAAGGACAACATTGTACTGAAGGGGCTCTGTATACTGCATGCTTTTACTGTCTACCCTTTCATAGCACTGAGGAAAGAAAATAAGGTACAACCCACATGCCTTCCAGCTCTGCCATAAGGCATTTCCCCCCCCTCTTGCTCCAGAATGAACAAATGCTCTGTGCCTTTGCTTCACAAACAGCTTATTTATTGCTTGACACTGAATTCCCCTTTTATTTGCTATATTATTTTCACCAGTGTATTTTGAAAGTTGCTCTTTCACACATCTGCTCTTCTAGCACTGAAAAATGCCTTTCTGTGCTGAACGAAGTGCTACAGGAAGTTATTAGTTTCTAATTAGGAGAACAGCCTGAGGGACAGGCTGCACAAGCAGTCCTTGTGACCTGAGCAGGTAACTGAGGTGAGCAAGCAGTGGTATGATGACCTGGAGTGACTTGTACAAGAGCCGGGAGGAAGATCTGTGGTGGCACTGGGAAGAGAGTCTGCATTTTCTGCATCATGGGGGGGGGGTGGTGGTGTCTCATCTTTGACAACTTTGGATGGCAGGATTTCCAGGACCCCAGAAAACAGTCACTGTTGTAGCTGAAAATAACCATCTAACCTGCTCTGCCCATGAGGGAGTGGGCTGGAAGGGTTCTTCTGGCTAGATGTAGAAATGGAGAGGAAAGTGTTCATTGATAGGGGTGAAGAGCAGGGATAGATGGCTGAGGCATACACCTTGATTGATGGGTGCTTGGTTTTGCTGTTCAGAAAGTGCATGGGAGCTGGGAGGTTTCAGAGGTGCATTTAATTTAAACTACAGGGAATGTACCCAAATTCCTGCGTAATCTGCAGTGAGAATTGCCTGGTGATTCTCGCTTGGAGAGATGCTGCTTGAAGGTGTTCACATGTCTGCTGGGCTTTGACAGGGTTGGTTGATGGCTTTGGGGTCAAACCACAGGCACAGATCCTGTAACCAGCCCCAGTGTCTGAAGGGAGAGCCACTCCTGTTGTGGCTGTGTGGGATGACTGCTACTCGAGGGCAGCTTTAACCACCACACTTAAACCGTAAATACCTCCCAATCTATTAACTAAGCTGGAGGGTAACTGGTTGAAGAGTGTTACCCCAGAGGTCATTCTCCTTCGGCGCTTGCAGCAGAGGTCTGGGCTACATTTCCTTTTTCTGCAACAGGCTGCAAGCCTGCTGGGAGCTGTTTCCCTCACCTGCTGGGAGGAGGACCGTAAAAGGAATAATGATGGTCTGTTGCACTGGCTCTAGCAGAGAGGTGTAAACCTCGCTCACAGGAGTCTGTCTTGTGAAAAAAAAAAAAAAAAAAAAAGGTTGCCCAGGGAGGTGGTAGATGCCCGGTCCCTGGAAATGTTCAAGGTCAGGTTGGATGGGGCTCTGGGTAACCTGATCTACTGGAAGATGTCCCTGCTCACTGCAGGGGAGTTGGACTAGGTGACCTCCATGGTCCCTTCCAACTCAAACAATTCTATGATTCTATGAAAATCTGTTGTTTCAGTATTTTTTTTGGTAAAATATTAAGAAAGTGATGCTAGAAGAATCCTATTAATGTTGTGGGATTGGTGTTTTTTGATGACACTAATGGTACTTTTAAAAATTATTCAATCCTGAAGTCAAGGTCATCTGTATGACCTTTACTAGAGGTTTAGTTGCTTAAGTCATAAAACTTTTCTCCTTATCACTCAGTATAGTCACTTGCTTTCTGTTTCCTTTTCATGCTGCGCAGCTCCACGTGTTACCCAGTATATACTGTATGTCCTCAGCCCTGGGCTGCGTAGTTATTTTTATGTTCGGCTGGCTGTCAGGTAGTGCTGCTGTTGTAGATGTCCATACCGTGTTTATCTGCCTAGTGATGAGAGGCGATATTTTGGAAGGAGCAGAGAAGCACACAAAGTTAATTCAGCATCATCCAGGGCAGGATGTGCTGTACCTGCCATCAAGGCTTCTCATCTGAGATGCTTCTCAATGGATGGGGAAAGACATTTCTAAGACCTCTTTTCAGCTGAAGTCTACTTCTTTTATAATTATTTGAGGAGAAGCAGGAGGAGAAAGATACAATGCAAAATCTTGCTTTTCATTTCCATTTAAAACATGCTTTTTATATCAAAATTTAGATACCTGTGTTCTTAAACTGTTTTGTTTTGGAAAACAGTAAAGCCAAGTGTTTGACTTTCTGATAACACTTGCTGATAGCTATTTTCTGACTTGCCTCACTTAACTGAAAACTAGATTTGTTTTCAGGTCAAAATGAACTGTGAAATGGTGAGGAGAAAATCCCAAACCCTTCTTAATTGTACATAACATTTTTCTTGTACTAGCTGATTAATTTAAGTATAGCCCTCCCTCTGCTTTCGGTGGTTGTGCGTGCTTGCCATTCTAGCAAAGCAGGCCAAAAATATTTCAGTGTAATTAGTTGGAAGTAGCTGAATATGAAGTATCTCTTTTCAAAACTGGGGGTTAAATAAGGTAATAGGCATTTTGTAGGAACTGTGCAAATGTTATGGATGCAATCTGAGACTATGGAAACTTTTTTTGTACAAGAGCCTGTGATTTTTCTTTCAACAAACTATGTTCACTACTTCAGCAGCACGCTATGACTTTACAACAGAAAAAAGCAGGGGCCTTGTAGACAGGATACTTCCTAGGGCACAGCCCCTGACTGACACGTAAAAGTATTGCCACTGAATGAGGCAGGGGATTTATGGAAAAATTGTATGTGATAAAATGCATATGGGTGAGGACTAAAGCTAAGAAATACAGATATAAATGCTATTTGTGTAGTCTGGATTCAGAGTACTTGTTAGCTATGGGATGCCTTTGATTTGTCATCATTTTGGATGCTGGAAGTGCTGGACTGCATGATGGCAGACAAGCTGCTTGGGTCAGTAGCACTCCCCTTGCAGTGGAGCTTCACTTGGACAAAGTAGAAGAGCAGTTTGGGTGGCTGCCTGTGTTATTTAGCCTTGTTAATTCACAAAAAAAACCCAACAGTGGACAGCACAGATGATGCTGATGCAAGGTGCTTAGTTCTGGTGACAGGTTGCACTGCCTTGCCTGAGTTGAGCAAGAAGAAGGAAATGAAACCAAAGATTAATTTTTCTAGCCTTTTGCTCCTGGGGGTGCATGAAATTTGTGTTTCCATGTTAGATGAGCGTGGACGTGGCAGCCTTGGCAGAGTGACCACCACTGATGCTCTGTTAACAGCGTGTTCTGCAGCTTCTGAGTTGAGCTCTGTCAGCTCTCTGAGCAAACCGTGCCAGGCCTGTTGTTAAGTAACGCTAGTTGAGTGCTCAGAAAAAACAAGCTGGGCTAAGTCTTGGGAGCGTTTGGCGGCTTTTTTTCCCTTCTGTCACAGAGCGGTAGAGAAATGTTGGGAAATCCAGCATGGGCAGTTACAACAGAGGGGTGCAAGCTCTGAAATACGCTTCTGTACTTTGCAGTTTCACGAACTTTCAAGTGTAAGTTGTTGCTTTGGGCCCCTTTCAACATATTTACAAATAGGGAGGAAATGTTAAAGAAATTGATAGGGATCAAATACTGCACCAGTAAGCGCTCAGCACGCACCAGGCTGCTGCACTTTCTCTGTTCAGTCACATCACATGTTGGGAGGTACAACCTGGTAGTGGGAAAGCTGGAGGCATGCCCCATCGCTAGGGCTTAAACCGTACCCTTGCTGAATGAGTTGTCTTGGGAAGATTGTGACATGTCTTCACGTACTTGCTCCTGGGCAAATCTGTGGACTTGTATTATCCCATTGGCATGGTGTTTGCCACCCAACGAGTCTTTAACTGTGCATGGGGGTGGGAGGAGGTAAGTCATACAACACAGGAGGTAATAAAGAGCCTGATGAAGAGCAGCCAAAGCAGACATGAGTTAATGTAAAAGCAGAGTAAGTAGTGTAGTTAAAAGCTGGAGGAAAATAAAGCTTTGGCTGTCGTTTTGGAAGTACGTATATCAGCAGGAGTCCCCATGTTCTAATTTAAGTGAAGAATTAGTCACAGGCAGCAGTGCAGAGCCTCAGGGAGGTGAAACAATGCCCATCACTGCCCCCAGAGCCCCACTCCTCCCATGAGCATGCCAGGACCCCCCTGCCCGTATCTGCTGGTGGGCAGACAGGCGTCAGCCTGCATCCTTCTGCAGTTTCTGGCTCACAAGCTCAGTTTATCAGGGACCAGCTTGGTGCCAGGAAATAAATGAGCAATAAGGGTTGACATGGCAGTGGAGGGGAGTTGCAGGTGCTTGTCGGGTTCTGCCTGGGCAACTGTTAGGAGATGGTGTTCCACCCTGTGCAAGCCCATGTGTTTGTAAGGGGAATGGGAACACTCTGACTGGCACCTGTGGCATATGGGCAGGATCCTTGAAAAAGTAATTGTCACAAAACTCCTGTTGCCTATGTGAACGTAACCCAGAATTGCAGCTGTGATCTTCTGCCTGACTGTACACTAGTTTACTCTTGCTGCATGCTGCGCTGAAGTCAGAAGAAAAGGTTACAGGTCAGTAGCTTCAAAGCTGATGCTAGAAAGAAGTGCCTTTTCCCACCCACCCCATCCTTCAGTTGACCATGATGAATAAACCATTCTGAGTTAAGGAAAGACAAACATCAAGCACTTAAATTTACATGCATACCCCTCCCAAGTTTGAGACATGGCTTGCAGTTCCTCTCAGGTTGAGCTGCAGCACCAGATGATGATGTTGCCATGCTGTTGTGCCCAACCCCTCTGCTAGAAGCTACTGCTACCATGGCAGAGGCAACCAGAGAAGCAGCATGCTCCCCTCTCCCCAAGGCAGTTTGCAGCCTCACACGCTAACATCAGCTGAGGTCAATGCCAGTGTGAGGGAAGATGCTGGGCTCCCATGTGTGTGGGTGAGAGCCATGCTTCAAATATTTCTGTTGTAGCAGTGGTAGCTGAAGTTTATCCAGCCCTTTGGCAGGTCAAGAAGCAGCTTTCAGTCTATAGGAATTGCAAATTGCTTCTGAACTTGTCTGGTCAACCTCAGCATTTCTATGTTATGGGAGGTAAAGTAATTGCTATACAGACCTCTTCCCCAGCTCTGAGGCACCCACTTTGTCATTCCTGCTCAGAAGTCATGTGTTAGGGGGTATCACTGAGATCCAGTCTCTCATCCTGCCTTAAAAGCTTTATGTTCCTAAACTCCTGTGGACCTTCTGGTCCACTTACTCCCCATATTATGATTCACCTCTTCCCAGTTCCTGTTTTTATTTGCTTTCTCCGACTTTCTTTGGATTTCTTGTCTGCCTATGTCTGTACTCTAGACAGAGCATGTAAGAAAAATGAGCAAAACCACAGCAGAGCTTCCAAGTTTAAAATTTATCATGGCTTTGGGTAATTAGCAATTACATTGCTTCAAGAACTATTTTTACAATTGCCATTGAAAGCTCTCATTACAACTTGTGTTTCTTTTTCAGCAATGATGCACCAGCTCATTGAATTACTAGTTATAAATGTAATTTGAACTTGACAGGAGGAAGACAAACAATCTAGTTAAATAGTTTGGTTGTAAGATGCTGGGGCTGGTAGCGATCTGGTCTAATATGAACTTTCTAGGGGCAGACATTAGAACGATAAAGAAATGTAGAAACTGCCATAGTTGGTAGGATAATAATTAATCTCATCACTTGGCTAATGCACAGTTTTCAAATTTGGTACCTGCATTCCCTCCACGTCAGGTGAACTGGGAACCTCAGCTCTCCTGGTTTTGCCCTGTGTCACTGATGACTTGTTCTGTGGCTCTGGCCTAAGCGCTGGGGCACTGGTGGATCAAGGGACTGACCTTGCAGACGGTTAATATTGAGGAGCTGAGAGCAGACCAGATGAATACTCCTTCCTCCTTTTCCCACAAGACTTTACAACTAAGGTGGTTTAAGTATGTTCACAAGAGTTGAGGCATGGGTGATCAAGTGAAACAGAGGAGCAGAATTAAACATTAATTTCCCTGAGTCGCAGCTGAGCTGTAGGGTACAAAGAGAACCACAGCCTCTTCCACTTCTGTTTTATGCAAACCTGTGAGTAATCACTTGAGTTCTCAACTAAACTGGGCCTCTTGGACAAACTAGGCAAATGAAGTCTTTGTCTGTGGATCCCTTCTAAGTCTGAACTTGAGCATGCCAGCAGGCTCTTCAGCTGCAACTTTGCTGGCCAAGATGTTTGCCACCCCTGCTTTGCACAAAACCAGCTGCCATAGTGACAGGATATGTTATACAAGGTAGACAAGGGTCTTGGCCAGTGAAGTCCGTCTTTCAGACACTGGGTGTTACCGTGGAGTACCTGCCTTTGAGCAAATCCTCCTAGACGTGCAGACTGGCAGAAATTTTCTGGTTCCCTCTGCTGCTGTGAATTATTTTCCATATGAGGTTAAGAGACTTTCCTGGACTATCCAAAAAAACTGTAAAATTAGTGAAAGGGACTAGCATCCAAGGTGACAGCAGTTTATTAGTGACATGTCTCATGTGGTGAATGATTGCTAATAAATTCAGTTATGGCTTGAACTGTCAGGATGGTAGTTGCAGACAAAAGGACTAGTTTGGACTGTCACATGTCAAAAAAAAAAAATCCCAAGCATATCTTTTTATTGAAACCAAATGTGTTTATGTGAAAGGCAGGAGTTACCTAAGAAAGAAAGACACATTTAAATGTTCCAGTTGTCAACTACTCATTTGAAGCCCTATAAATAGTAACTCGTCCATTTGTGTGTTATGAGATGTGTATATGATAGTTGGAGGTTATCTTGGGTATGCTTTCCTCTTGGCATCAATCCAGTTCTGCTTCAGGAATATCAATTCATTCCCTTTTATGCTTATTTTCCTCTGGCTTACTTGCAGCACTATCAAATAATCAGAGTTTGAAAATTTGCCAGAGGTTAATTGTTTTCAGCATTGGGATAAATATGAAAACACCACTTGTGACTTTTTAAGCCGTTCGTTTTTGTTTTGTGTTTTTGTGAGTTTTTCTTCCCCCAATCACAGTGAATTACATCCCTAGATAAACATCTCGCTAGCATACCAGTTAGATGGTCATCCAAGCCCAAATGTATATGTTGGGTTTGCTGACAAAAAGAAGGGCATACTACTTGGCAGCAAAAGCTTCTCAAAGTTCAACAAGCCTCTAGCGTAAATTTATATATATATATATATATGGGGGTTTTGTTTGGTTAGGGTTTTTTTTTTTTTCCAAAGTTCTGGAAACCATTTTCCTTAAACTCCAACAATAATGAAAACCACTTGTTTGTAGCGATGTCTGCACTGTTGCATGGGAGGCTCGCCTGGAATGCGCTGGCTCGGGGGTTGGATGAGCTCACGGCAAAGACGGGGCAGTGAGCATGGGGCGATGAGCGGACCCAACAGCCACCAACAGGCAGGCGGGGCTGCCCGCACCCCAGGGAAACGCGGTGTGTTAGGTGGGTGAGCAGCTCGGGCACATAACCCTAGTGTTCAGAGTTTTCTTACATATAAAAGCAACTCTTGAGACTTTCATGCTCCAGCAGCTCAGCTGCAGAGCGTAGCACCTCTAGGAGATGGTATGAGGAACTAGCGGCCAACCTTAACATGGGGCTGCTCCAGGGGAATTCAGCGCACGAGAGCCCTGGCCACGTCGCAGCCTGGGACTGCTCTTGCCCGCAGTGGTGCAAATCTGGAATCACTCAAAGAGTTCAATAATCAGAGTATTTCCCTTACTGGGTCAATAAGCCTATTTCACATGTATGTTGGCAGAATTTGGTCTTAAGGGCTCAGTCCAGTGGTGTGACCCACAACTCTAACCAGGAGCTAGAAGTCCCCTGCTACTCTTGTGGGAAAGGACCAGAGGAGCTGTGGATGCTGCATCCCTGGAGGTGTTCAAGGCCAGGCTGGATGAGGCTTTAAGCAACCTGGGCTAGTAGGAGGTGTCCTTGCCCGTGGCAGGGGGTTGGAACTAGATGGTCTCTAGAGTCCCTTCCAACCCAAACCATTCTGTGTTTTTATGACCATCCCTGTCATTTGGTGTGTTCGGGACCACTTGCAGCCATCTTATTTCAAGAGTGGGAATAAGAGTGGTTGTATGTGTTGCTCTGATCTCTGGGCCATTTCGACTCAATTTGAACAGTAATTTGTGTGTGGAAGAGTCATTTAATGCACTGTGGCTCATGGCAGCAAATAAATCTGGTAATTGATCAGTTAATTGCTGTATAATTGTGGAGAACTAATCTCAAAGAGGGTGTCATGTCTTCATTGTAAATAGTTCAATGGAGGAAAAAGTCACCTCTTGCAGCACTGTGGAGAGTTGTGTTTTCCCTCCTCCAAAGATCTGTCTCTGGAAACTGTGTGTTCAGCTGCAACTGAGACTGATCTCAAAGGAAAAATGCCAGTAGCAAATGAAATTAAAAGGTGGCAATGTATTTGCTTCTCTCAGCTGCCCTGGCTGCACCTGTATAAATGTGTAATTGTCTTTATATGCAACAAATGGGAAATGGGTCTAGATCGCCAGTTCCCAATTTTTCCCTGAATTGATCCCCTGGTTCTATAGGGACCATCTCCCTTAAGAGGAGAGAATCCCATGGCTTCTGCCAGCTCCATCAAATCTGGCAGTGGATTCAAACCTTGGGAGAGAGGACATGAATTTGTCCTTCATCAGATGGCACATTTTTCAAATGTTCTAAGTGATTAATGCTGGACAAGACTGGGATCTGTAACCTTCGGGTGGCCCTGGTAGTGCTCTGCGATGCATGCAGGAGCATTCGGAAAGCAGTTTCGGTGTATCTGCTTCAGTTTGAAAGCAGTTGTAAACTCAATGGTTACATATAGGCATTATTTTATTGGACAGATGATGGAGGAGGAGATTGTGCATTCAAAGAAGGATTACAACAGGTCTTTTTTTTTTTGGTTACATTGGAACGTGATTTTTTAAGCGTGGAAGCTGTGGAGGTCAGAGGAGTCTCTTCCTGCTTTTGCAATAGCAGCAAGTTTCAGTTTACAAAACAGTTTCCCTGGGAAACAAACAAGGCATTTGACAGCCTTGTTAGAGAGAAGCTCTTTGGGAATGTTTTTCTCCAGATCATTTTTATAACAAAACAAAATCCTTCTTTGTCTAAAAATAACCCTTTTGATGAGAATAATTATAAGAAATTCAGCTGTAAAAAAAGTCAGATTTTTTTTTTTAATTTAAATGCCTTGTTTTGATATTATTGGGTAGAAAAATTCTTGGTCAAAGTTACCTTCATTTTAGCACTTGACCTAGTTATAAGAAAGCTGAAGCAAGAAAAAAATCAAAATATTTTCAAGTGCTCAAAGCCTGAAAAGAACCACAATGGGTGAAAGAAGGGATAAGTGTTTTTTTTAGTTTTTCACTTTTTAAAATCTGGATTTTTCTTTAGAATAATTCTCTCAAAACCCTCACATAGGAGAATTGTTTCTAGTCAGTTTATTATGGATTCAATAGTAAAACTGTGTCTTCCACACTAGATAATCTTACAAATACTGCTTGAGGAGGGAAGGAAATCTGACCCAGTCAGTCTCTTTGTGGAGTTACTCAAACCAGAGGCCTTTCCTATGCGATACTCTGGGTACCTGCTTTCTCTCTGATGCTTTCCAGACAGCACTCCTAAAGAAAAAAGGATGGCATCTCTGAAGAGAGGGCTGAGGAGAAGTGGGAGCTGTATGGTGGAGCACTGTTGGACGCATAAGCATGTCCCCAGAGGCTGGGCAAAATGAAAACTGAGTTTTGTTGAGCTCCACCCTGATCCTACCTCCACTGCTTTCTTCTAGTGGCTCTTTCCCCCTCCATCCTTTTCAGAAATCCTCACCCTACAAGAACAGAGAAGAGAGGGAGGAACTGGGGGTCCAGCCATAATAGCTGTCCCCAGGCCAGAGCCTCTTGTGCCATGCTGAAGAGTGGGGTGAAACAACTGGAGGTGTTTCCCAGTAAAGATTCATATCTTTTGAGATCTCTGGTGATAGCCGTAATGCTTTTCAAATAGGCTGTAGTGCCAGCAGTGTCCCACATTAAAGTGTTTTCCATCGATCCAGGATCACTAAGCGGGACTGAAATAATTCCCCTTCCCTACCCACTGCTTGTCCCATGGCCACCAGTAGTCCTGTGTGGTCTGTAGGATTGCTGGCACCACTGGGAGATGAGAATAATCCTGAGGAGATCCTAGCAGTGACAATTTGTTTGCTGACAGGGGGGGAAGTGGTGGAGGTTGACCTACTCCTCTGCCCTCCCGCCTCCTGTAGGACACTTTTTCAAGAACTCTCCTCTCTCTCCCTTTGCTTTGGTGCTTAATTCCCCTCTGTTTCCTTCCTTCAGAGTTTTATTGTTGCCGTTTTTGTCCCCTCTGCTTTCCACTGCTTTTGTGTTTTGGGAGCCAATTATGAGAATAATCACAGCCTAGGACTTGCTACGAACAGAACCTGAGCACATCCACCCATGGCTGCAATCATGGGCTTTTTTATTATTTGTTTGTTCTGTACTGAAGTTTTTAAATTTAAAGTTTTGGAGGAGTATCTGAGAGGTGGGAGGATGGCAGTAGAGCCACTGGGGAAGTCCCAGAGAACTTGAGATGAGAAGACAGCACAGAATGGTTTGGAAGCAGTTTTATGCAATAATGATTTCTCTGCCTTCCCCTGAAACTTCAGATGAGTGGTCCTTGCCCTTTCCTACATTGAAAAAGCCAGACCAGAGAGGTCCTTTCCAGCAGGTCAACATGCCTGCTGCTTCTTGATAAATGTCCTTTGTGTCAGACAACTTAGCTCAGTGCAAGTTTTCCCTGCCCTGAGCTGCTCTCCTGTTGCGATAGCTGTTGCTGCCCTTCCTGCTGGGAGTGAGCATGTTCGTCAAGGGGAAAATGCCAGGGCAGGTTGTGGGAGAGGAAGCACATCCCTGATGAAGAGGAAGAAGCGGGTGGAGACTGAGACTTTTTGCAAGGACCCCTCCCAAAAGCCCCTTAATCATCTTGTGTCACAACCCTGGTGCCTTCTGTTTAATGCCAGGAAGTCCTTAACTCTTACCTAGTTTTCCAAATGTTGCCATCAGCAAGAAAATGGAGTTTAAACCAAATGCTACTGGGGCCTCTGACAACCTTGAGTTGATCTTTGCTGGCTTGATGCTAGCCAAGGCGTAGTGGATCACCTCTTGAAGGCTGGTCATCCTCAGAGTAGTCCCGTAGGCTAAACCCAATGAGCAAACCGGTGTGGAATGGCTCCACGCTGCAAAGGCTGTTTCATGTTGTTTTAAACTCAGAAGTTGGGAAATTCAGGGCCAGCACTAAATATTTGTTCCACTTTCAAAGCTGAGCATCAGGGAGCCATTCCTTAAATAGTGTATGTCTGTTCTCTGAGCCCAGATGTGCTTATAGCACGGGTCTTGCCAGAGATTTCCCTTCCTCCTGTTTCCCACACGAATGTGCATGCAGCTTTCTAACCATCCGCTTTTACCCTTTAAAGGTGGTGTGAAGGGTAGCAGCTGTTCCTTCTTCAACACAGGTGGCAATAACATTGCATGAATTGTTTTCAACCTGAATCAGTAAAGCTTGCCACACAAGTGATCCTGTTTCTTGCCAGAATCACAGAATCACAGAATGTTAGGGATTGGAAGGGACCTCGAAAGATCATCTAGTCCAATCCCCCTGCCAGAGCAGGAACACCTAGATCAGATCGCACAGGAACGCATCCAGGCGGGCTTTGAATGTCTCCAGCGAAGGAGACTCCACAACCTCTCTGGGCA
>WKFP01014555.1:213312-251309 GCA_011057875.1 Pterocles orientalis | reverse complement strand
GATGCTCCATTCCCTTCATCATCCTCGTGGCTCTGCGCTGGACTCTCTCCAGCAGTTCCCTGTCCCTCTTGAACTGAGGGGCCCAGAACTGGACACAATATTCTAGATGCGGTCTCACCAGGGCAGTGAGAGCAGAAGTGACAAATTGGACACAATTTTGGAGCAGATGAAATGTTAGACAAAATACATTAGTCAAAGACACTTCAGAGTATCAGTTACTTTCCCATGGTATGTAAGCAATAATTCAGTTCTTAAAACCTTCCACCTGGATTTGGAAGGTCACCTGAGCTCCTGCTGCAGGCATTTAGCATCAAATTAGCGTGAGGTAGCAGTGCAAACGGGGATGTGAATTGAAGGATAGCGTTGTGTTTGCCATTTACATAACTAGAAACAGCAACAGGCTCCAGCCTGGAATCCAGGATACTGGTCTCTACTAATCCATCTTACTGGGCTCAGGCTGGGTTGTTCCTGTCACTCGCTATCATTTTACATGCAGCCAATCTGAAATTATCACAGCTTTATCCCTTCTTTAAATAGAGGTAATCCTGAGTGAACCAGAGCAACCGAGCTGAGATGCTTAGAGAGGGAAGCTTTTTCTTTCCATAATGCTGCTGCCACCTTTCCTTACCCTGAGTAAACCTGTTGCTCCTCTTGGGGAAAGAAGGTGCTGAAGGAGGGCAGTTGGGTTGTCCACTGGTCTTGTGCACTGTAGTACTGGTGAAGGGATCTGTCGCATTGGGCTTTGTTTGTCCTAGGTGCTGCACAAGGCTTAACACATGGTGTGGTTTGATGTCATGGAGTTGCATCACTTCAAGTAAACTCAGTAACAGGTTGATGCAAGAACGGGTAGATTCTGCCTGCAGGTTCCTTCCCTGACCAAAAGAAGGGCAAAGGTGAATGTTTTGAGAGTTTTAACCAGGTTTTCTACTTTATTTTTTTTTTTTTTTTTATAGCAACCATGCTTGTGTGTAGAAACTTTATTTCTAACCCAGCAGAGCAGACAACGTGTAGAGGAAGTCAGAATGGACAGGACAAAGTCACAATTTTCTCTACTGTGGTCTGATGAAAAAATGTGTTCTTAAGTACCGCACCTGTACTTCCATTATATTTCAGCACAAGAATCGGAAAAGAACAAAGTCGGTGGTCAAGACATTGAAGCTGAGTCAAATAAGGAAAAGATGGGAGGGATGACTCAAATAATTGAAGAGCAGGTGGTATTCTGATAAATTCTGAGGGAAATCACAGGAAGGCTGATAAGAAGGTGGAGCTAGGAAGGGGTTAGAACAATGTAATAAAATTTATGGTAATCAGTGTAGTTTTATGAAAACTGTTTTGGCAAATAATTGCAATGTAACTTTTGTAAGATGCCACCTGTTTGGTTGGTAGAGGTAATGGTTTGGATATCTACTTAAACATACTTCTATTGAAAGAAGGCATATCGTTTTGTTTCGCATGATGTTCTGAGTAAAAACCAAAACTATAAATATATAAGACTAATTAAAGAAATTAAGTTAATTGCAGTCTGGATAATTGTCCCATATTCTAGAGTAATTATAAATTAGGAAGCATTCAGAATGGATGTTCCTGACAGATATACCGAAGGGCTTATTCTTAGGCTCTGAGCTGTTCAGTCACTTGGTTTTTGACTTGAGAGCACATGTCGTATTTCATGAGACAAAGACAACAATGATGATGCAACCATTGATGAACCAATAAGGTCAACGCCAAGGACAGAACTGTTCTTCAGGGTCTTCTGGATTGTCTGGTAAACTAATCTAGTTAAAAAAAAAATCTGTATTTAAATCTTCAGTCAAAGTCAAGGTACTTACAGACCAAAAATGGACTTGTAGAGCTGCACCTTTTGACTGGGAGATGGTGTTTTGGAAACCAGTGACTCATCAGGCTTGATGTTATGATGGATAATCAGCTGGACACGTGCTGCCCGTGTGATACACTACACCTGAAAGCGAATGCACCTGTCTCGGATTAGAGCAGATTGCTGAGTAAAGGTCAAGAAGGTGATATTTCCATGTGTACAGCACTAATAAGACCATTACTGAAATACCGACTCTGCTCCCGGGTGTTTATGCTTTTAAAAGGATGTTGACAGGCAGGCAGAGAACAGAGAATGGCCCAGCAGCACCAGCGTACGCTGAACTGTGCCAGCTAAAGAGACGCAAAAGAAGCTAAATCAATTTATTTTGTTGAAGATGAGATGTATATTCTTCTACTAGCAGCTGAAAGCAAAGAGATAATTAATAATAGAAAACTATGTCAGGATATAGCAAGACCTAATGGTTAGGTGCTGAAGGTGGACAAATTCAGAAAAGTGACTAAAAATGCCTTTTGCTTTTGGTGTCAGCAGCTAACCACTTAACTGAGGCTGTGGGGCTCACAGGTTACATGAAGTCCAAGTAAGCACTGAATCTTTTGTTAACCAGCATCTTATCTTTTCTTTAAAAGAGTGTGTGTGAGGCACAAATGTTACGATGAGAATACTATGGCTGTTATAATTCAAGCAGGCCAGGCTGGGTGAATTTACTAGTTTCAGTGGCTCTAGACAGAAGGAACTGATTTCTCCCACATAACTGTAGCAATTTGGAGTGAAAACACAGGGAATGCCTGGAGGGTAATCTGCAGTAACAATGTGGGAGATTTAAGGGAGGGAAGTCTTGGCCTGTGAATGCTTTGTGCTATTCTAGTGCTTAAATTCCCTGGAGGGGGAGGGTAAACCAGGCTTTGGTCAGTATCTCAAATCTGTTCAAAGCACAAGCAAGGATGAAATGAGGATCTAATAATCCCTTTCTCCTGGGATTGACAGCCTCCTCATGGATGCCAATTATTTTTATGGTCCCACAGCCAGGATGTTAATGTTGGGTTTGTTGTACTTCTGAACACTGCAGATACTGAGTAAAGGTGAAGCCCTTTCACTGCAGTTTTTGAGCTGAAGACAGCCTTTCAAGAGGGCAGTGAAAGGCCGAAGTTTTAATGCCAAGGAAAATACCACGATGGCTCTTTCATGGGTCCCTGAGGCAGTGAATATTTATGTCAATTTACAACTGGTTTTTGAATTTGGTCTATCGTCAGAATATAAATAATGTAGAACACCATATTAGGCAAACAGTGCATGAACACATTAAAGACTGCAAGGTAACAGATGTACTGTATGTATATATGTAGGTGGATCAGATCAGGCCAAACTTCTTGGTCTGCTGTGGGATCTGAATCCTAGATTTGGGACAGCAGGAACCCGTCAGTGACTGAAAGTACTGGTTTGTATGTATACGGAGTAAGAATTGCCATCACCAACCTCCTCCAGAGGTACAGCAGGAGCAGAAGTGTTAGACATTTGCCTGCCCTTGCATGCAAGAGGAGACATTTGATCTTAGGTAGCATATGCAGCCTGAAAATCTATTCCTTGCTAATTTAGGGGATGGAAAGGAGTAGGCTAGCAGGCACTCCAGTCCTCATGATGTGGTTTATATAAAGTAGTTGCACTCTGGAGAGTGTGATGTGTGGTGGGGGTGAAGTAGGAGCGAGGGGCAGGGGTTCGCTAATCTCTCAGACAGGGAGACAGGAGTTGAAGGAGAAAGGCATAGAGGGTCATTCCTCAATGTAGAGATAACTGGCTTTCTCACAGATGGTCTGCCTCCACCACCACAGAGGTCAGCATGAGCAATTTGTGAAGCTTGTCTGGCATTTGTGAGCTGCAATGGTGCAGTAAAATGTGTGTGTGTGTTTGTCCTGTATGTGAGTGCTTCATACCCAAACACCCTGCTTAAGGTGCTGTGGGCCAGTAGTAGGTGCCTGCAGCACAAATACACTCAAAAAGCCTCCCGATTCCTTCTCTAAGGCCTTCCTGTCCCAGCACACACACTGCAGAGCAAGGCTTTCTGCACAGGCAGTGAGTAACACATATCGTGTTTGTCAGATGTACCTTGACTTCTTGGGAGGCTGGAAGAACCTTGACTTTACATCCATTTGTAGCTCAGATTAATTTTCCAAATGGAATAAACTTTACCAGCAGAGAAGAATTTTTGATGTTAGTATGAGTATGATTGTGTCTATACTGAGGCCTTTGCTAAGATCAAAATTTTTGATGATTTTTTTTTTAAACTTATTCATTTTCACAGCTATGCTAGAGCCAAAGTATAGGGTAGGTTTAAGGACTGGGGTTCTACATATGTTCCTTTCATAGCAATGGCTTTGCCCACATGTTTGTTCTACTTCATGGGACAGATTTAGAAAAGGTTGTTTTGTTAAACTGCTTGCTTGCTTGGCTTGGCATTCCCAAACACCGTGTCAGCTTTCCACAGAGCTGTCTTGTTGGGGTCAGTCAGGGAATTCAACCTGCAGCTGGGCAGCAGTCAGCTAGCAAGTGGGATGACTCAAGGAGAAGATAATTGGCTTTTTTTTTTTTCTGAGCAATTACACAAGAATTGGAAAGCTACTTTCCAAAAATGGAAAGAGAGGGTCTGAAATGGATGTAAATTTTCTGCTGGGTGTTTGGGAGCTGAAAGCCACATTAAGCAGTGGCTAATGATGGTAATTGCAATACTTTCTTTGGGTGGGGTTTTTTTCTAGATGTGTGTCTTGTCAGTGTGTGTTTTTCTGTGGCTATGTCTGCAACACAAGCCACAGGTTCTTGTGTGGCTGCTGACAGCTACTTAGCAAGTGTCCAGGGAGCGTGTCTCATACCAGCAGGAGGAAAGGGAGAAAATGTGCAGGGAGAAGGCTGGAGATGAGACCTGAATACTGAGGGACAGAGGTGGTAGGTGCCTGAAGGTGGCTTAGTAAACAGAGGAAGAATGGAGTGATCAGCCACTATAAAACTAAGTAAAATAAAATGGAGACATGGACAGTGGGAGCTGGAAGCTAAGTAACACTGAAAAGAGGGGGAAGGCTGATAAAGGTAGTCTAAAATTTCTAGTAGGCTGGCATATTTCCAAAGAGAAAACAAGTAAGATTTCGGCACACAGCATTTCTTCAGACCTGTGAGCTTGAAAGCCTGTCTGTTGGGTTTTTAATTTTAGTTTGCCTAACGCAAGCTATTGCTTCTCTGAGACCTGTTTGTCATTTACATCCTTACGCTGCTCCAGCTCTGCCTGTCACTAGGATGCTGACAGAGAAGCTGCTTTGCAGGGAATGCTAACAGTGGATGGATGCCAAAGGGCTTCTGGTTTGGGCATTGTTTTATTTGTGGAGGCAAAAATGCTGAAGACCAAAGAAAATAAGTGAAATTAAGAGGAAATAAAACCTCATTCTAATTTCCAACCTAAGCATATTAATGACCAGGACAACATATTTTCAGGGTGTTGAAGCAACACTGTCTTTCACCTTTGGTCATTCACTCTCTTCTGCTGTGTTTCGACTGGAGGTGTTTTCGGGCAGCAGTCAGACCCCCTCCCACCTTCTCTCGCCCAGGCTCAGCTCCTCAGCTGGCTTGATTTCCACCACAGCAGATCCCAGCCAGTGTGACCTGGTGGCTGCCAAAAGCAGCGATCCCACCCTTCATCCTGCTCCCGTCGGGGCCACCATTGCCTCTTGGGCATTCACCCTGCTGTGAGCAGGGCTGGCCGCTGCTTTTCTCTCTTCACCCTCCAACCTCCTTCCCCTCCCACGCCATTATTTTTAACCCAGATCAGCATCTCCATTCACTTCAAAGGGTGAAGTGAATCCTGCCAACAGAAACAGGCTGTGAAACTACAGAGTTAACCCCAACTTCTTCAGGCTCCCTGCAGCCCTTCTCACCCTGGGCAGCTCATCCCTATCTCTTCTACTAACATGGAAGATGGCACCAGCCTTTTCCACTGCTCTGGTATGTGAGGATAGGCTCGTGTTGTTGCCTTTGTTGCAGACTCAGGAAGAATCCCAGCATAATGTACACAGGCTTCAGTGAAAAGTTATTGGATCCCACAGTACATTCATAACTTGTAAGATGTGCTAGTACAGTTGGGTATTTTTCTCCTCTGCTTTCCTCATGTTTTTCACTAGGAAATTTCACCCAACTTCTTCTTCTAGTCCTCAAGACTGTTCCATCTGTGATAGTCAAGAAGGAAAATATCTCCCCAGTAAATACCTGTTACAATTGCAAAGTTGTGGGAATAAAGCTCTAAATTGGAAATTTATGTCTGCGTATGTATGTATATGTTTGTATACTTCTGAGTCTGACTGTGCTGACCTTGATAGGCTCCAAGCATAGTCCAGACCCCCCACTGAAGTCAATAGGGGTAGGATCCCTTGCGTCTATAGGTATATAGGTAGCTGTATCTGGAATAGTCAGACTCTCTTTGTAGTCAGGGGACAGTTTTGGCACTAATCAGTCTGCTTTCTTCCCAAAAGACTTGTCTTTTCATTGAGACTGCACTTATCATCAGCAAGTATTCCAAATCCTCAAAAGATGCTAAAACAGCTGCCTGAAGTAGGTCTTCCCCTTGAGAACCCAATGGAGCCCTAGGCCAGCCACAGACTGATCTAGAACTTTCAAGCGAGCTAGAACCTGAACAAGAACTTTCAAGCAAGCTAGAACTCTATCTAGAACGTATTCTAGGTAGTAATCTAGAATATTATCTAGGACATGGTCTAGAACTTTCAAGCGAGCTACAACATTATCTAGAACCACCTCCCTGCCAAAACCTCAATTCATACCTGCTCTGACTTCACCAGCACCACCCCAGCTCTACAAACAAGTGACTGTAAAGAACTAACTGCCTGTGAAAGGCCCTGATAAGGGAAGGCCTTGGGATGTCTCAAACATCTTGGTTGTAAAAAAGCAACAGGCCATCGTCCTATTCCTTTCTGAGAAGAAGCAGCCAAGAATGCACCAAAGGCTTTACTCCCCTCACTAACCAAGGACAAACTTTTGCTTAACAAGGTCATTGCCCCCAACTTGGAGGTGCTAACAAGGTGTTCAAGAAATGTGTAGAGGTAGTGCTAAGGGACATGGTTTGTGGTGTTGGGTTGGCAGTTGGACTTGGTGATCCTTGAGGTCTTTTTCAACCTTAATGATTCTATGATTCTAATTCAGTTGACAATAATGAGTTCAGGTTTGGATATCTACATCTCAAGTCAGCTGATATGTACCCTCAAACTTTCCAGTCACTTCACTTGGCTCCAGACCAGGTCTTGGCAGATCAGAATTTAGCCATGATTAGTTATAATGATGATAACCTTTGAGTTGTTGCCTCAGAAGGTCTTTAAGTAGATGGATATGATGCTATTGGAGAGAAGGCCCACAGGTTATTATAGTTCAGCTGCCCTGTGTGCTCTCAAGAGCCATTTAGTGATGACTGACAATGTTTCTATACCTTTAATGACAAATGATAGTTTACAGTAAGAGAATCTCAGAATAAGTCACACAGGGAAGGGACCTCTCGAGCTCACCTAGCCCAACCTCCTGCCCAAAGCAGGGCCAGCTATGGGATCAGCCCAGGTCACTCAGGGCTTTGTCCAGTTGGTCTTGAAAACCTCCAGGGATGGAGAATTCATGGTCTCTCTGGGCAACCTGCTCTGCTGCTTGGTTGTTCTCATGGGGAAAATTGCTTCCCTCACATCAAGTCAGAAACTCCCCCATTTCAATGTACAACCTTTGTGTCTCGTCCTCCCACCGTGCACCTCTGAAGAGTCTGGTTCAGTCTTCATGATAACCTACAGTAGGTACTGTAGGACTGCTGATAGATCACTCCAAAGCCATCGCTTCTTCAGGCCAAATGAGCCCTGCTCCCTCAGCCTCTCTTCACAGGTTAGGTGCTCCAGCCATGACCATCGTGGTGGCCTTACAAACTCACCCTAGGCTATCAGTGTCCCTCGTGCATTGGTGTGGGAGGATGTGTGTGTGAAACTGGAGAGTGTCTAGATGTGCTCTAATGAGCACAGAGCAAAGGGGGATAACCACTTCCTCATATCTGCTAGCTGTGCTTCTGCCAGTGCAGCCCAGTGTTCTGCTGGCTTTCATTGCTGCTGGTGTGTGCTGCTGGCACGCCTGTGACCAGCTTTCTGCCAGGGCTCTCACATCCCTTGCAGCAGTCAGTTGCTCCCCAACCTGTACTATTCCATTAATAGGATTTTGTCAGAAGTTTTAGAGTAATTGAGAGCTATGCTAAGATGTAGCAGTCACTTATTATTAATTATCGTTGAGCTATGCATTTAGGATAGCTTCAAAAAAATCAAAAGTCCATTGGTATTTATTGGGAATACTTCCATAAAGCAAAATGCTCACTGGGATTCATTATTTAGCTGAATCTTGATACAAAATAGAAGGAAGAATCTAGTGCAGAAACCCTCAACAGCTCAAATAAAATCAAAGCTAATTACGTTTCTGGGAGATGCTGGTGCTGTTTGGAATGCAAACTGTGAAGGGGTGAGGTGCTCAGGCTGGATGTGTAGAGGCTTTTTATTTTCTTTCCAGGACTTGGTAATGCACTGTGTGCACGACGTGCCCCCGCTGTTGTGTTCAAACGTGTGAATCCCTTGTGAATGAGTTGCGCTCACTTTTTAAAAGGGAGAAGCCACGGGGCAGAAACCCAGACACCTCTGAGCTACTTTGAATTGTCAGAAAATTAGACATGCAGTCCCAGGCTAGCAATCCACAATCCTTCTAGAGAGGCAGAAATGGGTCCCTCCAGAGGTTCCTGGATTTCTTCTCTTCCATACTTGTTTCAGGGTGAGAAATGGCCTGTCTGTTTGCAGTGATGCTGGCAGAACCTGAACAGTCAGTCTGAATTATTAGTCTTTAACTGAGACTTGGGGCTAAAATCCTAGTTAAAGCTAAGCCTTGGCATTACCATTTAAGTGCTTCTCCCCCAGACTAGTCGCAGAGAACTGTGAGTGCGTCTAGGTTTTCCTCCAAATTAAACAAAGCCTCCAGAGGGATGCCATGGAGATGGGAGGAGCTGAGGGAGATGGCAAACAGGGTATTCTCCTTCTCCTTCCCTTCCTCCCTCACAGCTTTGGCGGGACATTTGCCCTCCATTGGTGTTGGCAAGGGTTTGTTGCCCGTGGGGTGAAACTTGATGTTTCCATTCCCATCCCATTGCATCTGTGGAAGATGCTGGCAATGGGGACAGAAACTGCCCTCTGCTCCTGTTGAAAAGGGACCTAACCTATTTTACTGGCAAAAACACTGCCATTTAGCTGCCAGAGTGCTTGGAGCTATCCCGAGTTATTTCAGCAGAAATGGCATGAAAATATTTTCTGCCCCGTGTCAGGATCTTTACTACTAATTTCAGTGACACAGTTATCACAGCTGAACCGCTTGTTTTCTTCAACACCTCTGCAGACACCTAGATGAAACCCATCTGCTAGTGAGTTTTGCTGGGGGATGGAAAGTTTTGCTATTTGTTTTGTACCGTTCTTGAGGGATAAGCTGAACTCTCATGTTGGGGGGAAAAAATCACCCATATGTGTGCAGCACAAAGCAAAATGACAGCACCCTGGGATACAAACCACCTGTTTTATTTCCAGTCTGTGGGGTTACACTATTCCCAGGTCTAACTAGGAGAGCACTTCAAACAAAGAAACTTTATTACCGAAAAGAAACTTTCCTTTTTCCTGAGTATTGAAGGGCTCTCTTGCACAACCAGCTCACAGCAATGTGAAGCGCTAAGGGTGCCTGTCCCCGTCCTTCCTCAAAGGTGCCCTGGTGCTTTGGTTAGAAGAATTGTGCAGTAACCTAAATGACAGCAAGCCTCAATTAAGATTTAGTTTGGAGGCTAAAAACTGTCCAATGATGCAGTCTCAGGGATTAAGGAAAACAAAACCTTACTGCCGGCTGGATAAAATTCACATTCCTTTCAATTGTGATCATCCTACATCAAGGAAATGTTTGAAATGTTGGCAGTCTCCTATGATATGCCTGCGAAAGTTATTATATTGCTTTAAGTAATTTAAGAAAAAGGAACCAAGAGCTATAGCACAAATGTGTTATATAAATCTTCATTGGGATCACTGTTGTTTTTACAGAAATAGTTTGATTGATGTCGGGTCCCAGTGGGTGACCTTTAAAAGAGACCACATAAAATGGAGGGGCAGAGCTGCAGCTCTCCACCCCCATGCTGGCTCTTCTCCTCTCTTCTGCTCACCAGAGTGCCTCTAGACAGCTATGTCATCTCTAGCCATAAAATAAATTGAAGAATGTCTGCCTCGCTAGAGGTGAAAAAGGAACCCTTTTCTCATCTCCAGCCCTAGCTGGGCTGCAAACTGAGCTGTGTACCTGCATGGGGGCTTTAATTACCTTAAAATTTCCTCCTCCTCCTCCTCCTCCTTCTTTGCCTTGGATCAAGGTGTTCTGGGTTAAGAGGAGTGTTTTTGTGGGGTCTGGGCAGGCAGTGACAGGAGTTCTAGCTCTGTGCCACCTTTAATTTGCTGCTTAATTGGTGTGGGAACTGCATAATTTGTGACTCGTGTTTATCAACATCAAACTGTTAATGCCAGAGGAAGGAGTAAGTTTGATCTTCAGAGGGGCTTTCTGAAGCACAGCTCCTCCAAGGACATACATGTGGGATAGTTCATTATCAGTGATGCTTCTTACGCTGAGTACTTATGCTCAAAATAAGTGTTCAGCACAGCACTGAGGGTGTGTAGCTCACAAATTTCTTATCTGATATTTGAACCGGGCTGCAAGGGTCAAAACTGACCAATTATTGTGGTAGAAAACCTGCTTAGGCATTTTCTTTCCTTTTTGTTCAACAATGGTCTGTTTGGTTGCAGCTTAGAAAATCTTTTTTGTACCACTTTGAATCAGAAAGGTGAGTAGAAACAATCAGTGCTATAGTTACACAGGGTGTCTTATTTTTAGAAAGCCATACAGGAGTTATATAAGGCAAAATAAGGTCCTGCTGAGGTGTCCTGTGTGAGACATTTAGAGATGCTGTATTGGCAATCAAGAGTTTATCTACTCAGGTCAAAATGGCACTGGTAGAACTAACTGTTACTCAGGGAGGTGAAGCATTAGTGAAAGTGGGTTTGTTTCCTTGTGGCCTAGGGGCGAAGGAGGGAATAGGGATGTGGGTGCTTCATGGGCACCTACTCCCCTATGGCCAAGTTCCCGCACCAGGCCATCGTGTGCCACAACACATCACGTGAAACGTATGAAGAAATGACACACTGGTGCCCAGCTGGCCAAGGCAGCCTCCCTCGACCTATGAATCAGGGTAACAGAGGTAATTTCTTTCAGTTCAGATGATTTTATAAAACAAGATTCCTTTTCCCTTCATTAATTATTTTCATGACCACATGAACAAATATCCTCTCCTCAGATGTTTCAATCCCTAGTACTTACTTCTTGTCACCCTCTAGAAGAGCCCTTTAGTCCCTCTTTAGTAGCAGACAACCAGCGGAAGGACGACAACAGATATAGAAGCTACCTTACAGAAGGGGAAAATGTCTCAGAGCTTAGACCATCTCTGGTTTAAACATCTCTAAAAGGCACAAAATCCTTTGGAGCTTTCTCTGATCATGCTGAATACATGGATATTGCAGTCATTTCCATAACAACAAGTAAGGTCCAGAAACCAAGATTAGGCTTTCTGTGAAAGGCACAAGACAGGAGGATGTTGATCAGTAATTGGATGGAAGGAAGAACGCGAATATGCGTCTGGGTTTGATCCCTGCTTGCTCCTTATCTCAGGGAAGATGTCTATGCAGTATGTTGAGAGTCTCTCCAACCAGAGTACAGGGTGGATCAATTATGGGGCATGTTGCACTTACAGCTTTTTTTTTAGGCCTGCTGTGAGTTTTAAATCAGAGGGATCACAAAGATTAATTGAAGAACATTAGTTTTTGCGCTATAACATACTGGTCTGCCTAAATCTTCTAGGACTCTGTTTAGATCTCTTTTTGTACTGCTGACAGAGGAGAACTGTTGATTTGGTCTTAGATGGGATGTCAGAGGGCCCAAGCACAGCCAACTACATGCTTCGAACCAAACAGTGGCGTGTATTATCCACTTGTTCTACCACTCACAGACAGAGAACAGCCTCAGCTTTTCAGGCTGTTCCCCAGACACTGTTGGGAGGGTTTGAAGTATTTGGTATTCATGGTTCATTCAAATAGTTTTTTCACTGAGTGGCAAGAACAATAGTTTCTAGTTTCGATTCTTGAAAGTGTGACTTTAAAACTTCTTTAAAATGCCAATATTTGCTTAAAATATGCTGCTTCTGATAAAATGTCTGCCACTAAGCCTGAATGGTAGAGCACTCAGAGAACACTTTGCTCTGTAAGAGCAGATTTAGATGAAAGCTGATGAAAATTATTTTGTTTAAAAAAAAAAAAAACCCTGTAATCTACAATCGAAGATATTCTGAGTAGTTATGGTATCATCTTAACTATCATCATCAATTAGCCCACCATTATTACTGGGGGCAAACTCTCCAGGAGCAGAGAAAGCCCATAAGTTTGGACTTAGGAGGATAGGCTAGGTACAGAGTTTAGTGCTTTAGGGGATGCTAGTGCAGCAATCAGTTGTTTTTACGTCATAACCCCCTCAAGTTTGTGCTCTCTGTGGGGAGCCATGCAGATGGAAATTCTTGTTGTTGCGGCAAGGAGAAAATTTATTTTTGGGGAAAGGGTAGGCAGGACGGCTGGTGGAAGGAGTTCATGGGGATTGTTAAAATGATGATGGAGCTGGATTTCCTGGCTTAGAGAGGGCTGTCGTATGTGCAGCTGGTACATATGGACTTCTGCAACCTGCAGTGAGGTTGCTGAGGGTTGCTTCTAGTGACCTTTGGCCACTACACAGGTGTCTCCAGCCTTTCCTTGTCCTTCTGGCTGCATGTGGACAGGTCTCAAAAAGAGAAGTACAAGGGAATGTTCAGTGCAGTACAAGAAATAATCCCTCTTTAAAAATTCAGTGTTGCAAATTACTTGGCTGAATTTACTCAACAAACATTTTATCCAAGCATATTTTTTTAGCCCAGGAAATGATTCCTTCAAATAAGTCAAAAGAGGACAGAATGATTAATTTTCTGCTCACAATGTGACCCAAATCATATCCTCTTGTCATATCCTATCACACCCTGGATGCTGTGTCTCAGAGAGGCTGGGCTGCCTGGTGCAGGTCACCATGGAGTATTTCCTGAGTATTTGTCCTTGCTCTCTGTACAATCAGTTGTGAACAGCTGCGGAAAATGAAAGAGAGGGGCATGTACTGCTGACACAGCTTTGTGGTCGTTATTCAAATAATGTTCACAGGTGCTCTTTTTTTCCACAATATTTTTTGCTTCTTAAATGCCACCAGCATTAGAAAACACTTTGCCGAACGCCACACACTAACAAAGCAGCAGTCATGCTACGTTCCTCAGTCACTATGAGTTGCCTAAATAAAGCAAAAAACCCTGTGATTAAAATTCAACCGTGTGAAAGCCTATAGGCTAGAAAGCCTAAGAATGAATAGGAATGATCACCTTTGGTGAAATCTGCACTTACAATGAAGGATCTCTTTTGTCTTTAAAACTCTATTTTAAAATTATCGTTGAGCTTTCTCACATCCTAAACCTCTGTTTAGAGAACTACGAGTATGTCCTGATGCACCCATGACTGACTGAAGCAGATTTTACTGTATATCCAACACTGAAAAGGAAATTAGACTCTTCCTGTCTGATAAACATAATCTATGACATAATTAAGAGCTGACAATCTGTTTGGTAATGCATAGCTTCCAGTAAGGATGGGCTTTCTCCAGAAGAGTTTATAATGTGTTTCCTCTTGGCAAATGGCAGGTACATGGATTTTGGCCCCTTCTGGAATAGGAGTGGCAGCTCTACAAATAAACTCACTACCAGCCAACTTCCTGGTTTGCCTTTGGAAACGAGGCAGGACTTCTCTGGTTTCTCATTAACTGCATCTTCATTAAAGAACTTAGAGCATCCCAATAGTCAGAGGAGGTAAATTGCAATGGTCGGTTATCACAGAGAAAATATTATTTCCATTAAAAAAGCCCATGAGGGTAAAATGGCAATTAATTTAGCCTTTAGCAAGCACAGAGTTCAAATTAAATAGTAGCATTCAAAAAAATCAAGAATGTTGCCGTATATTTAAATGAAGAGGGACTCAGCTATTAGATAGCAGTGCCTCTCTGAAACATCAGCAGTCGCACCGGAGGGGTTTTGCTGGGTGGCACTTACCTTTCCTAGGGACGCCACTCCTAATGCCCTCCGCCAACCCTTCTCATTGGGTTTCTTGCATCCCCCATAAAGGTTAACGTTGCCGATGTCTGCCTGTTGGCTTGTTAGGGAAGGCTTGGTTGTAGGAGTATGTTTTTACTCTGTCTCCCTTCTTTCTTGTAAAAGAGAGAAACCACAAATATTTTTCTTCCGGTTTTAGTCATTTCCTCTTCGCTTGGCAAACCTTCTGTTTTGACAGGCCCTCTCAGATATTCAGGCTGAGTACTCCTTGAGTAAGAGGGCTCATGGGGAGACTTCAGTGGTTGTCTGTGGCTGTCATGTAGGTATCAAATTCAGTGGGACTATGCTGAGTAATAATTTCACTTTATTACAGAATCATAGAATGTTTTGGGTTGGAAGGGACCTTAAAGATCATCAAGTTCCAAACCCCCTGCCATGGGCAGGGACACCCTCCACTAGCCCAGGTTGCTCAAAGCCTCATCAAGCCTGGCCTTGAACACCTCCAGGGATGGGGCATCCACAGTTTCCCTGGGCAACCTGTTCTAGTGTCTCACCACCCCCACAGTGAAACATTTCTTCCTAATGTCTAGTCTAAATCTTTCAGCTTATACCCGTTACCCCTTGTTCTCTCACTGCACTCCCTGACAAAGAGTGCCTCCCCATCTCTCCTGTAGCCCCCTTCAGGTACTGGAAAGCTGCTATTAAGTCTCCTCGGAGCCTTCTCTTCTCCAGGCTGAACAACCCCAATTCTTTCAGCCTGTCCTCATAGGGGAGGTCCTCTAGCCCTCTGGTTAATTTTGTGGCTCTCCTCTGGACTCTCTCCAACAGGTCCATGTCTTTTTTATGTTGGGGGCCCCACATGTGAACACAGCACTCCAGGTGGGGTCTCACGAGAGCAGAGTAGAGGGGGAGAATCACCTCCCTTGACCTGCTGCTAATGCTTCTTTTGATGCAGCCCAGCACACGGTTGGTTTCTGCGCTGCAAGCGCACACTGCCGGCTCATGTTGAGCTTCTCATCCACCAATACCCCCAAGTCCTTCTCCTCGGAGCTGCTCTCTATCCATTCTCCGCCCAGCCTGTATTTGTGCTTGGGATTGCCTCGACCCACGTGCAGGACCTTGCACTTGGCCTTGTTAAATTTCATGAGGTTTGCACAGGCCCACCTTTCCAGCCTGTCAAGGTCCCTCTTGATGGCATCCCTTCCCTCCAGTGTGTCCACGACACCACACAGCTTGGTGTCATCGGCAAACTTGCTGAGGGTGCACTCCATCCCACTGTCCATGTCTCCAACAAAGATGTTAAACAATACTGGTCCCAGTACTGACCCCTGTGGAACACCACTTGTCACTGGTCTCCACTTGGACATTGAGCCATTGACCACAACTCTCTGAGTGCGGCCATCTAGCCAGTTCCTTATCCAGCGAGTGGTCCTTCCGTCAAATCCATGTCCCTCCAACTTAGAGACAAGGATGTCATGTGGGACTGTGTCAAAAGCTTTGCACAAGTCCAGGTAGATAATGTCTGTTGCCCTTCCTCTATCCACCAGCGCCGTGGCTCTGTCGTAGAAGGCCACCAAATTCGTCAGGCACAATTTTCCCTTGGTAAAGCCATGTTGGTTTGACTCAAAGGGAAATTTGAGAAATTTGTTAGTCAGGACAAGATCCAAAGAGCTCTGTCTGTGAGTGGGAAAACTGAGCCAGACCTGAGGTCAAAAGCAGTGGGCAGAGAGGGAGTGGGAAGTACTGGGGTCTGACTGGCCACTGTCAAGAAAGCTGGAGTTAGGAAGAAGAGGAGGAGAGGAGAGGAAGAGGGAAAGACTCATTCATTGCACTTCAGCTTTGTAGTCTCAGGGCACACGAGTGGGGTACTAGCTGAAGCGTTTTCTCAAGGAAGGGAGTACAAAAGGTAAGGTTATTAATTTCTGTGTGCCTCACAACCACCAAGAGCCTTCTCGATATGTCCCCGGGTCTCTTCTGCTTCAAAAGGGATAAACAATCAAAGCTGACTGATAATCACCTTACAAAGCAAGCACTGTTGACGTTTTTATCTTTGTCTAAACTGCCTGTTCACTAATCCAAACTTTTCCCACCTTTTTTAACATTGTCAAATATTTCTGATCTCCAGACTAATTAGCTGCTCACCTACTTAACTATGGTTGTTAAATTGCTTGTAGAATATTTTGCCAAAGATCAGTCTTCACATCTGAGACAGGAGGACCAAGACCAAGCTCTGTGCTCACTAATGGCCAGCAGCCAGTCGTGCTGTTTTCCTTCCTGAAGTTGCATTTTTCCTGTGCTTCATGGGCCAAGAAGTTCCATCAATACTATCTGCTAATTTATTTTGAGGTGGCAAGATCAGGATTTCAGGTGAACAAAAAAGGATTATGTGCCTTGCTTGTGGTCCAGAGGTTATCACCTCTGCAGATACAGGACCCTGGATAACATAGCTGCTCCTACGCTTCCAGGCACAACCATGTGTACCAAAGTGACTGGCATTAGCTTCAGCCTGGCCACGGAGTGTATTAGCTGAGCTTCCTGGGACGTGATCCCTGCTGCACTGGGATGCTGCAGCTGAAGTGGGGGCAGGCACCAAGCTCTAGCGACAGGGACCACCCCATTTCCACAGCTTCACCTCTTCAGACAGTGAACCAGAGCCTGCAGGCACCTCAGTGCCTCTGTGGGCTGTGTTCAGAAAGCCTGCGTCTCATAGAAACAAACCTTCTGTAACAAAGAGTTGCAGCCATGTATTTGTGCTGTGGGTGTGTGCTACCTCCAAAAGAGTAGGGGGGGTGGAAGGCAGAAAGGGTGCTCAGGCATTTGGAGACCTTACAAAATACAGATAGACTACATCAGCACTGAACAGGCTGGAGTTCTTATTCTGATGAGATAGGAGTATTTTTTTGACCTATGCAGCCCTCAGGGCAAACTGACACACTGACAAAAGATGCCTCTTACTAGTGAAAACTGTCATCTTTTTGAGTGCGTATGTGAGCCTCTTCATATTAATCTCACCTGCACTGGGAAGATTGCTGTTTTCTTTGCCAGTGGAGAGATGAAGCATTTGCCTGATCCTCAGAAGTCTCATCATAGGTTTGTAAACTCTTTGCAGTAATTTCAAATAGGAAATCATAGGTGAGATGTGGATAAATGCTACTCGTGAAGTGAAGTAATAGATATCACTGTAAATCCAAGGAAACACATTTGAGGACCCTCCTTCATGCAGAAATGAAAGGTTAACTTTAGACGAAAGGGGAGAACCAGATCCTTTTGCTGCACTGTGTTGAGCACATAAAAATAATTACTTGGGTTTTCCCATCTCTTTCAAGTCAAGGCCTTCATTCCCAGTTTCTCATTTTCCTGAGCTGGACAGACTGATGCTGTGTGTTCAGATTGGTGATTCTCCTTTTCAGGTATGACAGCTGTGTGTTCTTATTTGGAATGGACATGTAAATCAGTTTGTCCTCCCGCATGTGAGATCCCTTATTCTCCAAAATTTTTGGTTGAATAATGGTTCCAGGCTTACTTGTCTCAAAAATAAATTTAGCAGTCCTTCCTGATGGTCACCAAGTTGGTGAAAAATGACGTGTTGCTAAAAACCACAAAAGAAAACAGACTCCTCTTTTCAGGCAGCTTCAGCGTGTTTCAGACTGTACCCACCTTACAGCCACCAGCTACTGCTGTGTTTCGACTCGCAGGACCTGTTCCTCCCAGAGAGATTCCTGCTATAAACACCAGTGAGTTCACTATTGAACGATTTGCTGTCTGATAATTCTTTTACTCTATTACAGCTTATGGTGTGGCTTAGCAAAAGTAGCTTCCAGAGGTGTTCCACCTTTAGAAGAAACCTTTTCCCTATTCAACACTGGTCCAACGGGTCCGTTTATTCTCCCAAATAGTAGCTTGTACCCCTGCTATAGCCATCTGTAATGATTTTCCCTACATCCAGTGGCCATCTCTTTCTGTTTTTCTAAAGACAATTCTCTCGTCAAATCCTCTCTCAACAGCCCCATGAATCTGTATGTTTATAGCCCCCTTTGAGGTAATTAGTGCCTTGTTTAGACTCATCAAGTTTTGTCTGAGCTTCAGCCCTCAGAGCTGGCTAGGTGTCTGCACCCCAGTTCCCCAGGAAAAGGTTGTTTTATATAAATTGCTTTTACCATGGCACAGTTGTTGCATGAAACAAAACATGAGACAAATGTTGCACTAAAAGTTGCAGCAGGCTTGGGGACCTTTGCATCTTGCTGCTTTCCCATTCACACTGTCTCTAGATGTGGCCGGCATGGCAGACAGCCCAGTTTAGCCCCATGCTCCTCTGAGCCGGGGTCTGCAGACCCTGAGCTGCTCCTGGAGCATTTCTCAGCTAATTCAGTTTAACAAACCAAGCCTCTGGGTGTGGCTTTTTGTGTCCTTTTTTTTTTTTTTTTTTTTAGCCCCCCAGGAGTTTCTTTGGTGTAAATTTGCCTGTGATGAAGCTTGCAAGCAGGACAGATGCTCAGGGAGAGATGGACGTGCCACCCCAGTGTAAACTGAGGGGTTCACAAAGGTGGAATAGCTGGTTAAGGCAGTGGACTGAAATCCAAAATGCTTGAGGCTCTATTCCCAGCTCTGCCATGGAGTGTGGTCTCTGATAAGATATTCTGGCACCCTGTTAATACCTCCTTTCTCCCCTTCTCCTTGGCAACATGAAGTGCAGAGTGTCTTTGCATCAGGGTTGGCTTTTGGCTTATGTTTTTCAGACCATCAAAAGCTGCTTCCTCTTTCCCCAGCCTGTACGTTAGATAGATACATTTAAAGTGATCCTCAGTACAAACCTCAAATAATAACAGCAATAAAGAAGAAGGAACTAGGGAGGCTTGGTCCTGAGAAACATGAATTACAGTTCATGGGTGTCTGCATTTGCATCAGTGTGTGTCAGTGAGCTCCTGGGGACAGCTTCGTTTGCTTTTCCTGAAAATCTTTTGTTTCAAACAGATCTATGTTTCAGGGGTTTCGGTCTGACCACACCAAACACTCCAGAAGGCCCTTTCCTCTTTCATCAGAACAAAAATCTACATTAAAAGAACCCCAAACGTAGAGATATTGAAACCAGGCAAAAACTGTCTGCCTTGGGTGTCCCCCTCATTTCAAAGCACCGAGTTAATTTCTCTGCTGAGGGAATGAATTTGTCTTGAAGCGCCAGCAGATAGCAAAAAGTAAAACCATCCACCGAATTTCAGCTGGGCTCATGTCAAAATTACATGAAATGATAAGTCTCATTGGGCTTATGAGTGAGACTAGAATAATTGCTCAAAATTGTGCTCAGAGCATTAGAGATTTGCTGGAAAATTCATGGCCCAGAAGGAGCCTTTTTACAGTAAATCTGCTCCCACATCTGGTTTGACATTGCAGTCTGAAATGGGTACAATTTACAGAGTTTTGTGTCTTGCCAGAAAGGCTGTAGCACAAAGCACTTTATATGTTTTTCACCCAGTGGAAACAGAATAGTCCAGACTTCTGTCGGTTTGGATGCTGACTAAAGCTGTGGCTCTGAGAGAAAAGACAACAGTGACTCCTGGGTTTTTTTTTTACAAAACTGAAAATACATGTTGAAGAGGCGGGTTCTGGGCATAGCCTAAGCAGTCATGTCGAATGACATGCTCTGGGCTATGAAAGGGTAAGCAGGGTCTGTTCTGATGCATCTCAATGCCAAGGTGACTTAAACACAGGGGCGGTTTGCATGAAAGAGTGCAGATGGTGCAGAGCACTCTCAGCTCCATGGGGCTGCTGCTGTGGTTAGGAAATGGGACGAGGGTGGGACCAGTGGGGAAAGAAAGTATAGCACAAGCCAAGCCATTACAACTGGCCTTGAGAGATCCATTTCAGTTATCTTCAGGGTCCTGATTCACCTCCCACCTTTGGGATGCTTGCAGTCAAAAGAAATAATAGAAATAAACTACTGTAAAATGGGAGACTGGAATCAACTTCATAATTTGTGCTCAACTGCACTTTATTCTAACGGAAGGCTTCTGAGGCATGACTTGGTCTCAGGGCAGATAGATTATTGCACTAAAATTTCTCCAAGATACTTTGTTTATCTGTGCTAAGGTTAGATTGCTCAACACACACTTAAGTAAATAACATAAAACCCAAGGGCTATCTTTAGCTACTGCAAAATGTTTTCCCTAAAATAATGAAGTTTGTAATTCATTGCTTGAGCAAGCATTTATTCTACGGTTTCAGTATTTTTTCGTGTAGTAGGATGAGAGCAGAGCAGTGGAGAATATCTGGGAGCAAAGCACTTCTTTTTCTTGGAAAAGCAGCCAAGGCTGGCCCTGAGGCAGTAGCAAACCTGACACCGGGGATGAGTGAATGCAGAGGCTGATGTGTGTGAGTTGTTCTGACAAGATGGTGGTGAGCAGGGTGGGTGGCAGGGCTGGTTTTGGGGGAAGTGTCAGATAGTAGTGTGCATGGAAGAGAAAATGGGAACGATGTAAATGTCTGTGGGATGCTGAAAACTGGGAGGTGCTCACAGGCAAAGATTTGTTTTGAGTGGAATGTCCTACCAGAGCTGCATTTCTGGGCCAAGGCTGGTGTAGGGGCTAAGGGGAGTTTTAGAGGAAGGAATTAGTGGGGCAGCCTGAATGCGACTCATGCCATCTCTATGCTTGGTTTTCTTACACCAGGAAAGATGTGAGTACACGAGTTGTGACCTGCCCTTAAAGAAAGAGAAGCGTGATCTCGACATGAATTGCCAGGAGGGCCAAAGAAATGTCAATGCTATTTTGCAAAGCACCAGTGACATGTCATCTACAAGTCTAGTCACCTATTTCCAAGAAAAACCAATTCATACTGGGACAGATGCAGAGACAGGTCGATTGGTTTATTAAGTAAATGATGAGGGGTTGCTTTTTTGTTAGGGAAAGGTATTAAAAAGCCAGCTGGTTTGTTTGGCTTAGCAAAACAAAAGCTTCAAGAGGATCCAATTGCTGTCTGTAGACACTTCAGCAAATACACACTAGAAAAAGGAGAGAGCTGTTTCAGCTAAAGGAGAGCTCTGACACAAGAACAAATAAACCTCGAGTGGTCATGCCAGCCCTGAAAGGAGACCTCTACCCTCAGGATAAGCAAGAAGGGAGTATTAGTGTGATAGAAACAAACCTCATTTGAAGGTGCAGATGGAAAGGCGCTGTAGGGAAGTCCTTTCCAGGCTTACATCCCCGTTTGCAGCAGGGTTTGCAATATCTGGTGGTGAGAACAGAAGCTTTTTAGTTGGTGGGCAGTTTCACGTGGGAAGTATTTAAGATCTTCGCTCATGTTTCTATTGCCTTGTGCTTGCAGTTTTTTGGTCCTGTGCAGAGCTGTGGCATGCCATTGTTCTCACAAACTTACCTTTGCTTTGGGTTTATTTGGACAAGAGTAAAAGTCTGCATCAAGGCTGAGCAATTGGTTCATATGGAGAACAGCCGTGAAGAAATGGAGAACTCTTGTAAAAAGGCTGAAGTATGCATGAGGGCACTCTCAGCAGTTCTGTGGGTTGTGTGTCTTGTTAGTCTTGCTGTTTATTTCCTCATTGTTTAAAATTAATGGGAGTTTTATATATCTTGTAAATGAACATATAGGATCATTTCCAAGGTCTCTGTCCATTTATTTCTCTCCTAAGTAGAAACTAATGAGATTTGCAGAAATTCTTCATGGTAAATAAACTCCTTGACAAATATTTGAATGTTTTAGGTTTATAAGTTAGTTGTAAATATTTTTGTCATCGTCCAATTGTTACCAGAAATAACTCTGTCCTGGAATTCACTCCCTGATAATATGTTATATCTTCCTGGAATAACTGCATTCCAGAGGTCACATTCTGCAAATAACTTTCCTAACTTAAATTACTAGCCAAATAGTCTGAAGGGCCCTATATGACTGCTATTGTGAAACCCAGCTTTCCTGCTAGCCATCTGCATTTAACCACTTTCAGGCAAAAAAAGTTACATGCAGTGCTTTTGGACCAATGTTTTTCTTTTGAGAGTGCATACCTGCAAGTATCTTCATTATTAATTTTTTATGTTCATGTGAAAGATGTTCATACCTCCCATTCCCAAAAAACACAGTGAGGTGCTACTAATAATGACCATTCTTCAATGTCAAGTTATACTTTGGCAATACCTTCAAAATTATCACTATGGTGCTATAAGGAAATGAGGAATATGCATTTGGGCTTTCTTTAGAACAGAGTGCTGCAGTTTCCATATTTGTTCTCGTTTCTATAATTTAAGAATTTCCAGGCTCAGTAAAAGTTAGAAATCAACTGAGAGTCTGGAAACAGCCCAGGTAGCAAAAGGAAAAGTTATTCCTTAATTCAAACTAAAGTTATTATCCTTAGGGCAGGACTCAATTGGGAGGGAGAAGGATGAGGGGGAAAAAGAGATGGATGGGGAGCACAGATGGAGTGATGTTCTTCAGGAGACTTCATCTGAATTTAAGAGAACCATTTCACCTCAGATCTTCAGCATAAAAGATATTCAACCTGCTAAAATAAAACTTTATAGGACTAAGGACCAAACCCCCTTACGCAGTTATGGCACCTAGTTCCTGCAGCTCTGTGAAGTTAGAGTGGAAACTGGAAGGCAGAAAGGGCTTTGCCACAGGGGCGAATGTGGCCCCTGAGAACGGAGCACCACAGAAAAGCATCAGTTAGAGCAGGGAATCGTTAGTGGAAAAATACAGAAAATTCTTCCTGCAGTCTCCAGGGAAAAAGGCTTATTTCAAGATCAGAAGAAAGCAATTATCTCTATTTTCTTTCAGGTTAACAAAAACAAACAACACAACAAACACTTCCAGAATTGTATATCTTCCTTTTTCTTCAAAGTATAATTTATCGTGAATGTACAAGCAGAAAAAGGGCTGATTCTGAACAGCCTACATAACTTTTTTGTTTCCCTGCTAATGGTAAATTAGTGGTATGATCCTGACCATTTGAAGAGAAGATAGAAAGGTGGAGGGTCCCTCTAGAACAGAAGCAACTTATTTTTTTAATATTTTGCATGGAAAACACTGAGTTGGGCAGCGTATCAAAACCTGCAGTATTTTGGCTGAACTTTTTTGACTTTGGGAGCATATGGGATTTTTTTTTTTTCCCAAATGGTAACATTCTACTCTCTAGTAGATGTACATGATGGATAATTTAATTCAACTAAACCCCTGATTTTTCCATAGGAAACCATTTGCAGTGGAAAAAGGTTTTCTTTCAGCTCAAAGAGCAGGCGATGGGCTGCACAGCAGGAGAACCAGGTACCTAATGCAGCCTTGGTCCCGGTGGCAGGGCTTGTGGGGGGATATGTTTTCCTCGTAAGCTTTTATAACCTTGGCGGTGTTTCTAACAGCAAGCAAGTAGCTACCAGGACTCAAACAGCTCTCTGATGGCCGTTGTGTTCCTGAGGCTCTGCTTGACTGCAGCACGACTTTATATAGCAATTTATTCCTTAACAGCTTCAGGGATCGACTGCATGGAACAGCATCATCAGAGCCAGCACTGCGCTGGCTCCGAGCCTGGGAGGCCCCCTAATTTCTCCTGTTACTTCCTGAGGTTGCTCTCTTTGGAAAGCCCAGGCCTGCCCCTCCGAGCTTGGTGGGATCGATTACAGGGCAGCTGCAGCCAAACATCTTCATGGGGCTGCTCAGGAACTAGTCTCAGAACAGGCAAGGCTTGGTTTTTCTAGCAGAGGACTGGTGAGGAACTGGTGCTGGACAGTGCCCACTGCGAAGGCACAATGGACTTGGACATAAGGAGAGGTTTCTTGGTTGTAAGCTGAGGTTTATATTGAGCACCAGTGTCGCAGGGCACTACACATCAGGCTTGCAGTGCACCCTGGGGGGGGGCGAGTTAAACCTTCAAGTGGTGGGTGTCCTCAGGATCCCATTTACGGGGGTACCAGGCATCTGTCTCGACCTGATGGGGGCAGTTGGCTGAATCCCCTCCTGTAATCAACGTGCAGCATGCAGCAATGGGCAGCACTGTTAAACCTGCTGAGGCCCTGGACCACCTAATGCTATGTTTTGTTGTTGCAAGTCTACGTGGAGCAGTCACCCATCAGTATGTACTTGATCCTCACCAGGGAAGGACACACAGTGACATTTGGGTGTGACATTTCAAGTCAACTAGGACAGTACAGGGTTTATGCTGGTTTCATGCTCTTATGGTGTCTCTGTCTGATGGCAAGGTCTGCTCTGGTGTTAATCTTGCCAATGCAAGGTTAACCATCAACAATTTTAAAACAACTTGAGCCAGCAGAATGGATTTCTATCAGATCAGTTTTTGCATCACATGGCCTTGTGGTTTCACACATGGGACTAGCAGTACCTGAATGTACTGTTTCTCCTAGACCGTGCCCTGCCTGAAAAAGCAGCTCTGCTGGTCGTCTGCACTTGCAGAAAGGATGGGGAGGAGGAGGGAGAGAAACAGGGCAAGTTTGCCTGCCAAAATTGAGGACCATGCATGAACTCTCAGGAGAGAGTTAACCCTGGAGCTGAGCCCTGGCCCTCCCTACAGGGCTCTCCTCTGCTTCCAGAGAGACTTGTAACCCCTGGATGGAAGTGTGTCTGTGAAAGATGAGGGAGGGCAAAGGGAACATTTATTTAAGCAGCCTTTCCAGAAAACACTGCCCGCGAGATTATTCTTTTGCTGTTTAGTAACATATGTTGCAAGAGAAAAGACCTCCAGATTAGGGAAAAGGACTTTCTGTGTTTTGAACTGATTCAGAGAGGCCCCTCACAAAGACTTCAGAACAAAACTAAAAATATCTTACTCCATTAATAGCAAGGAAACACCTTTTTTTGCCAAGAGACTGCAATCCTATTTTTTATGCACACTGACTTTAGAAATCAGACTTACAAGTACCTTTGTGTCAGGCCTCTTTCTGAGTGAAGAGCATCAGGAAGATCAAGGTTGCTTCGTACTTTGTTTGAAGAGCTATCAAATAGCTGCAGTATCAGATAATGTGGATTATCATTTTAGAGCTCTCTACAGTTTTAAGTATTTTAATTACTGGTACAGAAGGAGTTCTGTGGGACATCTGAGGCTTAGAAACAGACACTAATTAAACAAGCAAAGTGTGCTGAGGTCTCTGTTTCCCTGAACTGTATCGACAACAAAATTCTCTCACAGGTCAACGCAAACTTCTTCCTCCCCCTTTCATCTGAGCTGTGCATACTGAACACTGTAATGTTTTCATAATCATCTGATTTAGATAACAGCAGATAAACTCAAAACACGGGAAGAAATTGGGCCAGGAAATCCACAGTGGCCATTCCAGTAGCTTTCCAGAATCCCTGACAAACCTCACATCAAATCCCCAGCTGCAGCTTTACATGAAGAAAGCCCATTTTTCCCTGTGGATCAATGCTGTTATGAAAAAAATGTTATTAAATCATAGGTAGAAAGAGTGATCTGTTCAGGGCAGCATAGGAACACATCCAAGCTCAGCCTGGTCCCACTTCATCTTCCTTCCAGTAGGTAGGAGCTGGGAGGAGCATTAGTGCAAGCTAAGCACAACTTAGAGACTTCAAAGATCATTGACTACTTGCCTAAAGTCATCAGGAAGCTTAACAGCTGGCCCTGGAGGGGTGGAAAAGGGACACTAAATCATGATCCAGGATATGCCCAGATTATAGGAATACAGGTGAAGGGTTGGCAATTTCTTCTAACCACTCTGTTCTTCTGACAAAGTGATAATATTTTAGCTCTTGTCTGGACTGCTGGCTCTGGGCTGGTGAACAGGGCTGGTTTTATCGGCCATTTTCCATTGAGTTGCTAGCTGCACACTGATTGTAGAAACCCAAGCACTAAATACAGTTGCTGAACCCTCAGCATCCTTTGTCTTATTCATTCCCTTCCTTAGCAGAGCAGAGTCCTTGGGGTCAGTTGCACACTGTTGCAATGGGTATTTAACAGCACGTGACCTGGCACAGAACATGGCGATATTTCCAGGAAGGGAGCTCTCCAAGGCAGGCGGCTTCCTGCGTGCACATATGTGCCTGTATTGTGTGTGTGCTGGCCATACTCTTCTCCAAAGCAAGGAGATAAGAATGGGATTATCCCCTATCCGCCAACTACAGGCTTCTCAGACATTTCTCTGAAGCATCTGGTGCTGGCTAGCATCAGAGACAGGATACTGACCCTTGTGTCTAAGCAAGTCTGGCAATTCCCATATTTCCAGGCACTGGACAGGAACAGACTGTTTTCTGGTAGAGGGTGGCTCATATTTCTTGCCAATGCTGACAGTCAAATGCTGCTTTCACATTCTCTCTTACTCGTAATACACAACCTCAGGCTGAAGGTCAAAGGGTAGATCCTGGATGTTTCCATGCAAGGAAAATCAATTTAGATTCACAGAAGACAGAGCAGTCAGTGCAGAAGGTCACTGCGTGGTCTCAGTTCTCTTTGGGTTTAGAAATTTGAATGGGGAGGAAGGAGGGGGATGTACAAGGATGACCTGGTGGACCAAGGTTGCTTGCAGACTGGCGGAACAAGAGCATGAGCAGAAGCATAGGCAGAAGGGCCATCTGCAGTAGAGATTGACCCATCTCACTGTGCCAGGACCTAGACTATCCCAAAATCCATAGTTGTACTTTGGCATCAGTTCGTCCCATTGTGAAGCAGGATGTCCACCAAGTCTGGATTTCAGATTCGACTGGAGACTTTTTATTTTATGGAGAAGTTTGATACCAGATAGTTTGCTTTGAATCAAGCAAGAGACTCTCACAAACAGAGAATGAACCAATTCCTTGCACAAGGATTTGAGCTTAAAACACTGCTCTCCTCGTGTAGCAGGAAAATCTGCTGAAAACAGACAATTTGACCCCATAGGAAATCAGAGCTGAGAAACATTCTCCAAGGTGTTTTGGAGGATTCATTGCCTTATAAAGATGCTCATTTCCCCTCAAAAAATGACGTTGGCAAGAGTCAATGCTTTTTGGAGTGGCCACAGCAAAAGAATTTGAATGAAAGGCAATGGGGGAAAGCAACTCTTAGGGCAATAAGGCAGTGTGTGTGTCTCCCCCCAGCACAGCATGTGGAGGAGGTATTGGTCCTCTCCACCTCCATCCCCTGCTTGCCTTTCTGCGTTCAGGCTGGTGAGTGTACTGAACGGAGCCGCACTCCACGTCTCACCAGGAGGTGCTTATAGCTTGTATGAGGGACACTGGCAAACCGATTATTTCATCATGTGCAAGCTAAGTTTCAAAACCGAGACGGGCTGTTGCTTCTCTGAGAACCTAATGTCACAATTCAGTAAAAAAACACCCAACAAGCGAATTCCCCCTTCCGCCTCATTAGGTTTTTGAGAGCTGCTCAGTAGTAGCACCATGCACGGCTTCAAATTTAAGCACCAAGATCCCTACAGACATAGGCTGCTCTGCAGTTGTTGTGTATACAACGGAGCACGACAGCTCCCTGAGGGCCAGCCCAGTGCTGCTGTTTTCATCTGGAGACAGATTCCTGCTGCAGAGCCTAATGCCCCACCGGATTCAGTGGGGTTACATCAGAAGTAGAATAGGAATCAGGATCTTCATTTGTCCTTTGGCCTTTAGTTCATATTTGGCATTACTATAAATATGTCATTTGGCTACTATTCTTATTTCCAGATTTATTTATGTTTTTAACCCCAGCTACACTTTTTTTTTTTTTTTTTTTAGACCAAGAGTGTGTGATGAGTCTCAGACTTGGGATTAGAAAGGGCAGATAACTGGGGCATGGCTCACTCCTGTCCCAGGCTGCCTTCCCGCTGTGGGCAGAAAAGGGCCAAATGATGCAGCCACAGAGGGCTGCTTTCAGTTCCTAGGAATTTAACCTTCTGACTTTGACCTTTGACAAGAACACTTAACTATTTCCAGCTCTCCAGCCAGGTCATAAACTGGCCCTTTAAAAAAGTTTCCTGTTCTCCATAAAAGGGAGTTCTGGGCTCCTGTCATAGCAGAGTTTACATTCTTTGAATGGAGGGGCTTCTTGAATCAGCGGGATACTAGGGCTGGGTTAAAGAGTTCAGCAGTTGGTTTTGTTTTTAACAGTAGATGAATCCGTGTTCTGAAATGTCATCCTTTGTCCAGATTTTGTATCTCCCAAAATTTTCCTTTTGGCTTTTTTTTTGTTTGTTTCCCCGGATTCTGGAATTTGATATTGTTCCATTATAAAACTGAATTTGTCTGCAAAATCAGAATAAAAACTGTTTTGCACTTTTCTTATCTGCAGGCTCACACTTGAATAATAACCAGTATTTTATTAATCCAAATACCCAGCAGTGACTGCCTTGTGTTCCTGAACCTTTAAGTTTTAGCAACAGCTTATGAGTGTATCTCTTCCCTTGGCTGACATATCGAGCTGCATATGGCACACTTTCCTCATGAGGCAAGAAAAATTTCTCTTTTTACCTTTTTCTGCAATGCTCTCCATGCATTCCAGTTTGTCAGGGGGACATTTCTCCTTCAGTCAAAAAATAATAAATGCAAAACATTAGTTATGCCAGATTATCCATTAAATTGGAAGGCAAGACCCCAGCTGTAGCACATCATGCCTTAATGATGAAGTATTTCATCCCATGCTTTCTCTGATTTAGGTAAACACACAGCGATGCACTGGGGAGTGAAGAGACTCTTCCTGGCAGCCTTGCAAAGCTCCAGAATTTTAGCAACCCAAAGACAGGCTGGTGGGGTGCCTGCTGACCTGGTAAGGAGCTGCTGAGACCATTGAAGCCTTGCTGAAATGACAGCAAGGTTTAACAGAGAGTGTAATTCTGCCTTCCCACTTAACAGCTTTACCAGTAAGTTGCTGCTTTTTCCTTACATGGGGATGTGGTTGGTGGGGACATTCTCTAAAAATGAAAAGGCGGCTCTTGGTACCAAAAACCACTTGCCCACATTTTTAGCGTAATGCAGTGTAAGGCAGCAAAACAGAGCTGAAAAGCAGACTTTTACTGAAACACCTATTTTTAGCCTGATTTCCCAGTTTTTGCAGCCCCAGGCTCTGCCTGCTGGATCTGAGGCAGAGCCCTGTGCCCCCAAAGGACACAGTAGCTAGAGCTGGCCTGAAGCAGGCAGCTCTGGTCCAAATCTGCATTTTGCATCAGCCCAAGTGTGCAGCATGGGATAGGACTGGGCTGAGGAATCGCTTGTAACACCTGCAGCTTGTGAAGCTTTGGCCAAGCCTCAGCTGCAACCAGGAACCTCCCTGGTGCCACCATGCCTTTACCTCCAGGTTTGGAGTGGCTGAGACCATGACCGGCTGCAGGACCATCATGCAGATAAAGTGTGTGAGATGTAGTGAGGACAGGAGTGAACAGGACCCTTTCCTTGCCTCATTGCGGGGAGGGGAAATGGTAATGCATGTGTTAAAGATCATTAGTGGTAGTGGTGATTGCATTTCTTGGTCTGCAGAGGATAAGAGAATCACAGGATGGTTTGGGTTGGAAGGGACCTTCAAGATCATCAAGTTCCAACCCCCCTGCCATGGGCAGGGACACCTTCCACTAGCCCAGGTTGCTCAAAGCCTCATCCAGCCTGGCCTTGAACCCCTCCAGGGATGGGGCATCCACAACTTCAATGAATTAATGTAGGTAGTGACGTTATTAAACTTGTCTTGGAGAACAGAAAGCGTCTTTCCTGCTCTGAGGTAGTGCCCTGTGCCTCTCAGAAAGCTGGATTCCTGAGTGCGACCTGGGAAATTCCAGCTCTTCTCTTGCCTCTGGGGTGCTGCCAGCTTCCACCTTGGTTAAATGTGGGAATCCAGCCATTGCCAGGCAAAGGGGGGAGTGGGGGGAAAGCAGAAAGCTTTATGGGCCACAAGCCCTCAGGAAAAGGGCTGCATTTCAAGAGAAGTCCATAGGTCAAGCACAAATGGCATGTTTGTAAAACGGTGCAGAATCTCAGTTGCTGCAAACAAAACAGAGATTAGCAGCGATGCTGGAGTCAGTGTCTTGAAGGGTTTGTCTTTTTTTATACTTTTGTCCCTTCACAGTCTCCTGCCCGTACACAATTTCCTGAAAATGCCTTCTGCTGCCTTACCCTCTCCAACAGCATTTTGCAGCAAATGAATTGCATTTTCTTCTGTCTTTTCTTCAGTTCAAGCCTGAAAACAATTGACTTTTTAAAATTGCCATTCCCTGCTGTCTGAACTGAGTTCTCACCCAGAGGCAGCTTTATACCACTCCAGCAATGCCAAACTGATGAACTGCCTGTGTGGTATAAAAGAGACCTGGACATTAAAACCCATCCTCTCATGTGTCTAGAATATTTTCCATATTCTACAGAAATACGAAGTACTTCTGTTTTCTCAAAAGAAAAAAAAAAAGCACTCACCCATTTAATATTCCTCCTCCCCATATATACCATATGGTATTTTAAATACCACCTTTCAAGGCCATTCTTTTTTAAAAGTAAAGAAGTTTTATGGCATAAATACTTTCCCTGTGAGGTTAGGAAACCAGTGTGTTGGACACTATATCTTTTAACAGTTACGGTATATTAGATCATGGTCTTTTGTGGTTAAGTATGACATCAGGTTACCACAACGCCATACCAGGAGAATCACAGTGGGGAAAACATATCAACTTAATAACCTTCAACATTCAGGGGAATTCGGAAAAGCCAAAACCTGGGTATGCAGAATAATCTGTTGTTATTCTGAAAAAGTTAACCTGAGGTGACCTGCAAGCATGTATACTTATAAGAAGTTTAGAGGAAGACATAAGGTGAAAAGAATTACTGTTTGGATACTGCAACTGCAGTGAAAAAATTGGCAAGGCAGACATGCCAGCCACCGCCCCTACTTGCCCTCCAGTAAACCCCTGATGATCCACCTGCCATCTGAAGCTCTTGGTACCAGCTTTCTTAAATGAGAAAGGCAGCCCAGACTGCTAACAGCCCCAGCTCATGATCTAGTCCACCTCGCCTACACTTTGGAAATGTTTTTATTTATCTATTCCACCTATCTGTTTTGTTTTTTCTTTTCTTGATGCAGCAGTGCAATTCTTAGACCTTTCAGCCATCATCATGAGGAAACACACAAGAAAAATAACTTTTCTCAGAAGACAGATCTGCAGGAGCAAGTGCCACAGTGCTGATGGGTGGCTGGAGCAGCGATGCCTCAGGCTGGCTGGGAGTGATTGAGGTGCAGGGGGAGCTTGGGACCCAGCCCTGGGTGGATATAACCTGTTTTGTGGGATTTCCCATTTTTGGACTGGGTTGTAGAGCTTCCATGACGTGTCACGAGCGTGGAGGGATCAGCTCCTGCCTGTGCTGCCCTCATTCTTCTGTGGCTCATGCCACAACTTCTCACCCCCCAGAGCGGCTGGGGAGCATGGTTTTGCTCTCGCTACCTCTGCAGCCACAGTCAGTGATATCACAGAGCAAGGGCCTCTCCAAGGCACAGAGCATCACTTGGGAAGGAAGCAGATCTCGGCAAGGTCTGCCCCTGCAGCAGGCAAGTGACCATCTACAGAGATTTGCATCAACTGATGAGGAGAAGCCATTGCCTCCACGGAGCTCAGATCCCAGGGTTGTAGAGGTTTATGTTTGGTTTTGGTTTTGGTTTTGTTTTTTCTTTTTGCAGAGCAAATGCCTGCAACTTGATTTGGGAATTTGCTATTTCTGCTTCTGACCCATTAAAGGATTTGTCCGCCTGGATGGTTTTCTCCTTTTTCTTACTATTCTAATTGGGATAATGAAAAATATTTATTCTACCTGTAAGCTTTGTCTTGTCTAGGACCTAACTCCATCCCTTTCCCAGCAGATAACAAAGTGCAGTTCCCACTGCTGGCCTCGTATGTTGAAGGACAGAGGCAACACTCAAGATATTCTGCGTCTCCAGTAAGCCTTGGAGAACTTGAGTTACAAGCAGTCTCGTACTTGATGTGTGTACGTGCCTGCATACGTAAGAGGAGCTGTCTCAAACTGCAAAGGCAATCTTCCTATTGGCATTTCTTAACTTTTAAGCCCTCAGCTTTTTTAAGGTAAATATTAGCATAGATTTGCATTTAGGCATGCAATAAAATGCCTTCAAATGCTGACATCACCGATTATTTTATATCATTCAGACTGAAGATTTATTGATACAATGGTGCATTTTTTTGTCCCTGACATGGAAAAGGCAAGAGGGACTTCAGATGCAGGTGTATTTTATATCCTGATGTTCAGAAGCTCTGCTACTCCTGCTCCATGGTCTGCTGTCACCGCTGCTCCTGTCCCTGTTACAGCAGAGAAGCAATGTCAGATGCAGTGGTAGGAGCTGTTTCCAAGTTTCTCTAATTTTTCTTTTTGAGGAGGGACACGGCTCCTACACCAGTGTGCCTTATGCACTGGAAAATACATTAATTGCTGGGACTGCTCATACATGCAGGACTCTGCTGGGAGGTAATCCATTGACACTGATTTCCTTTATAGCATATATTAATTTGATGTCTATCATCAGTCAAGCCAGCAGTATTTTTAAATGGAAAATTACTATTTTATTATTTTTCACCCTTGTAATTTTTATATAGCTATTATGACCTATTCTTAATGGGGCTTTTCTTTGCAACATGCAGCTGAGAGTTATACACAAAAATTATTCAGAAACAACTTCATGTGATCCATCAGGCGATTCGGACTTAACCAGCCTGCCTTGTACTCTGGATACTGACTGTTCATGGCAATGTGATTACAAAGGATATACAGCTCGAGGATTCCTGTTAGAAAATTTTAGGGAAATCATGCTTAATAAAGAACTTAGATTTATTACTTTCTCAGACAATCTACAAACTTGGTGAGGGAATAAGCTTGTGGACTGCATTACATGAAATTGTAGCAATTATTAAGCCGAAATTAAGCAAAGTGGATTGGACTTTGACTTCCTTCTCCTGTCATTGTTCTTGCTAAACAACTTGTACAAAAGCATGGAGAGCAAATTTCACAGAGCGTTTCTTATCAGCCCTTGCACAGGGAGATGAAGAGAAGATATTTCTGATAACATTTAAAGCTATTCTTTTTTTTAGATTCCAACACGTTCAAAACAGTGTAGAAAAGGAAATCAGAGTCTCTGACTCTGCATGTGGGACAAACCCCCAAGAGCCGATTCATTTGATTTGCTCACAGCGAGCTGCTGCTCTCCACTTTTGATTTCGTAATGGTTTGGCACTAGCTTAAATATCATCCTTTTTAACCTGCTTTAACATGCTTGGGGTCTTTTTGTTGTTGTTTGCTAGCTGGTTTTGGTTTGGAGGACTTCTGTGGTCAAAAGCTCTGACATAGGTCTAAAAATGTGCATCGCTCCCTCTCCTTGCAGCCTGGGGAGAGCAGCTGAACCCAGCCTGCCCTGCTGCTCTCCTGAGTGACCAGTCGCAGAGGGGAACTGGAATTCCATTTCTTTGCAAAATGACAGAAAAATACAGCAGGCTGAGCTCCTAGGTATGTCCTTGGGTGCTGCACCAAACACTGTAGCTTGCCCCTAGTTTTTTAAAGGCGCTTTCCTGAGTGGGGCTGGGGAGGGAGCTTCACAAACGCCTCAAAGCCTCGTCCATAACAGCCCCCAGCTTGTGGAGAGGTGGGGGGAGCCCAGTCAGAAATCCAGGTATCATTAGACCCTTCAACAAGGGCAAGATACTCAGTGTTTCTTAGTGTTGGGTTGGGCACACCTGCACTTTCTGAGCCCTTAAAGAGAGGGGAATGCTACTTCCTCGCCTTGGGTTAGTGCAAAACACAGTTATTAACAGCTGACAGGTATTTATCAGAGAGTAATAAGGAACTTCCTGACTTTTCAGGGAAACGTTTATCGTGCCTTTGCTGAACCACCAAAATTAATTATTATGGCTGTGGTTTTCAAAGCAAACCCTCCACTAGGCACTGAAAAGAGAGACGTGTCGGTGGTTTCTGCAGGCTGGTAGCACCGCACGGCTCCCCTTGCAGCCCTGGGGAATTAGCACAAGGAGCAGCAAAGCAAAGCCTCAGAGAGGCACCTTTGTATGCTATCTGCAGATGTTGTTGAGAATAGCACTGCCCGGGGATGGCCTAAAGAAAGAATTTGTCCCAATCACAGCAGAACCTTTGGAAATTAGTGGAGTGATAAGGTTCTTTGTCAATCTAGCAGCAAAATCCTCTCTCTCCTGCACTCTGTGACAAAGAATAAATATTCTGTGCTGGAAGTTGTACCAAAAGAGCCCTTAGAAGTTCTGCAGTCCCTGGTTTCAGGCCATTAGCAAGGGATTACTTCAAGCTGTAAAAAAGGAGTTTAAACATTCCTCGTTAACCTCTTTTCTTTGTCCTGAGTCTTCTGATGTCTTCAGCTGCTGCATTCATGTGCTTCCCCAGCTGCAAGGGAGCCTGGTGCAGGGAAATTGAGTCTGTAAGCTCTGAGACTCCCTCTCTTACAGTGTTTGGAGAGCAGGGTGAAAGGTTAGAGAAAAGTAGTGGTGGCTTTGCCCTGGGCTGTTTTTCGCCCTTCTTATATGCTCTGCCCCCAAAAGCTGAGAATTGCTAGCATAAAGATTGCCATGCTGGTGGTTTTCCATTCCTAATGGAAGGTTAAACTTTGTGCTTCTGACTGGTGCAGTTCATCGCAGCTATCAATAAAAGCAACGGAGTAAGGTGACGTCCTTAAACTCTGCATTGGCTAAGGTCTGAGTCTTGTGTCTGCTTACATTGGTGTGGTACAATATATTATAAACCTCTGATCATAAACAGAGGTTAGATAAATACTGATGAAATGACTGAGTCATGTGGTAATTGCCATGGGGGGGAAAACATCACAGTTGTTTGTTGCTAGGATGGTGTGTGTCTTTTAGAGGAGGAAGTGGTGTCTTTTTTCTGATGCTGACAACTTTCCCTGGCAGAACAGAAGAGAAATGTGACTGGCACTGCGTAAAACCTGTGTCTCTCATTCATGTTCTTAGACTAATATGCTAATCCCTTTGGAGCTGGGTTGTGCATGAGAAGGAAGGATTTTACTTGTTATTTTTCAGGCAGCTATTGTCTAGTTCTGGGCGCACAAAACACAGAGAGTCCACAGAGTCCACAAGACCCTTTCTCCCCTCCCTTGCTTGTGAGGAAGATGGACTGGATGTTGTAGAAAGGCATGTTTTCACACTGTAAGCAAGCTGCGGTGCCGTTCACACCAGCATGGTTAAGAAAAGCAATTTTTATTCACTCTTTTATTTGAGAAGGAGTCACAGATTTCCGTTTTCCATTTAGAAAAAAACCTGTTTCTCTTTTTACAATGGAAGGAACCACATAATGTACCTAATACTGGGCTAGATGTTTGTGATAATGCTTCTTAGGAAACTAAAGTAAAACCATTCATAAGGCTGATGGCCAAGCCAGAAGCATCAGTTTGTTTGATGGGGTAAGAATCTGGGCTGGAAGGGATTGAAACACCGAGCTAAAACAGGCAACTTGGGGCATCACCTGAAGCAACATATGTTGCAGTACCATTGAAGGTCCTGGTGAAGACTTTTTAAAAAGAATGAGGGTGAGAGGAGTCACCCTTCTGGTGCACTGTGTGGGGTATTCTCTGCAGCTGAGGATGTGATAATTTGCTCTATCCCTTTTCCTACCTTCTCCCCCATAGCTCTGCTGTGGGTTGTTGTACTTCCATTGCCCCATAAGGTTGCAAACAGCCTTTTGCTGGGAAATGGTAACAGATGGACTCTTCCAGTGTCTCCTCCACCCTCTGCAAGGTCTCCGTGTCCTATGGCAATTCTGTTGTGGTGTTCAGCAGTAGGATCATATGAACTTGTTTATGGTCTGTTTTCATTCTGATAAGAGGGAAGATGGGGCCATCTAAACATTAACTGTTGGCTACGTGTCTGATGGACATAAGGACTAATTATACCACCCGTGACTGGTTTTGGTTTAAACAAACAGATTCTTTTGTAGTTTTTTTTTAGTATATATGTGATAAGGGAAAAAACTATTTTGATAATTAAATTAATTATGTTCAAAGCATATTACATTGAAAGCACAAATCTGAAGTTGAAACAACCTCCTTGCCTCCCTGCCACAACAAAAGAGAGTATCAGGATTTTTAGACTGGAAGGTTACTGGTGGGTGATAAAGGAGCCCTTTGTTCTGCCCTTGGCCGCACTTCTGGCTCGCAGGCTGACCTTCTGCGGGCCAGCCTCTCTCACCCCATTTAAAAAGGGAGTGTAATGATACCGACCTATTTGGCAAAGTGTTTTGAGATCTATCTGTGAAAAAGTGCCAGAGGTGAGTTGCCTTTGCAAACTTTGACTGTTTTACATCGGTACACTGCTTCAGCTTGGAAAATATTACTTGCTAAGTTTAGACAGGTTTTAATGTTAGTGATTCATTTGCAGGGAGTTCCTGACTTCATCAAGCTCTTCCCTTATTTGTAGGTATTTGCTGACTAGTTTACTAAAAGGGGTGTTCTGAGGCAGTTTGCTACACTTGACATAACTTATCCCTCCGTGCAACTGAGTCACACACCACCAGGCCTTATACTAGCGTATGGCAATTAAGATAAGGTAGATGGAAGCAAAATCAGAGCTTTAAGCGCAACCTGCAGCTTGGCATGGTGCAGTGGGTGGGTGGGGTGGCAGCTCCACTTTCCTGCTCCTGGACTCTGTAGGCGTGTGACTCATGGCTGGCTGAGCAGGCAGCAGTGGGATTTCTGGCAGGTCAGAGGCTTGATAACAGCTGAGGACAAAGAGGAGTTGTTATCTGGTGTGCACGCAGAAGTAGTCTCAGTGCAGACGGGGTATTTGGCACGTAAAATCATGAGCTAAGCACTACACGCAAAAGGTAACTGTAACAGAAGTATACTGAGAGCATTTTGTTCGTGGTTACTTCCTGGATAAAATAATCTGCAAACTGTGACGGCTCTTTCCTTTAGCAACTTTCCTGTCTCCCCTAGCTCCTATTTTAAGAATATTCCTATTCCATATTCTGAAAGAAGTGTTGCATTGTTTTGAAACGTCTTGCAGGGAACCAAGGTGCAGTTACAACCTGCTCATGCTTTCTCATAAATTGATTTAAAACCTCATATGCGGACAAACTGTGATCTCAACTGGTTCTCAGACTGATATCTTCCATGAAAACACACAGCTGTTCCTTAACAAGAGATTAATGATTCAATAAGATGTCTTTTTATTACTGTTGTTGTTTTCTCACTAATGAAACAGGCTTGTGCTTTATGCTATCTATTTAATTACAAATTACATAATGTAATGACTTGGTACTTTTTTTTTTATTTTTGGAAGAAAATGTAGCTGTAAGTTTTATTCTATCTGGTTATTTCATGGCTTCAGAAATTTTGTCCAAGTTCCTCATTACTGCAGCTGTAGAGAAAGACTTGAAAATCTGAATCTCTTAAAGTTCAGGAACATGCCAGAGAAGAGCCCCCCCACAGGTCATACATAGTTTGCTCTTCTGGGAGAGAAGGTGAGGAGAAGGAGATAAAAAAGCTGGCATTGGATATTTGCAGCGAACAGTACTGTCAGTGGGGCTGCTAGCACTGTGTGGCTCTTGGGGCTCTTTGGAAAGTTTTCTCTATTTAGCCTCTGAGTCTGAATTCTTCCAGCCTTGTTTAGTCTTTCTGGGCTCCCTTAAAGGTCAGCTGAGAGAAAACATGAATTGGCTCTTCCAGAAGGGGCTGCCTCTTTTCTTTCTCAATTTGGCAATTGTGGCGGGTTGGCCCTTGGCTGGCGGCCAAACCACACACACCCGCTCACACAGTCCCTGCCCCCACCCAATGATAGGGGAGAGAATTAAAGAGGTAAATGGCAAAGAGGACTCGTGGGCTGAGATAAGGACAATTTAATTACTAAACTACAATAATATTGGAAATAATACTATATACAAATATACAATGTGATACACAGTGATACTGCCCCTCCCCACCTGATGACCAAAGGCCCAGCCCACTCC
>WKFP01014555.1:197727-212352 GCA_011057875.1 Pterocles orientalis | reverse complement strand
AGGCACTCACGGAATGGAGATAACAGCCCAAGGGTCCCAGGCCGAGAGCTGACCGAGGCAGGGGGAAGGAAAAAAAAAACCTCCAAAAAAACCCAGCTAATGATCCCCCTGGAGAGGGAGAATACCACAACTCACGGAACGGAGATAACGAGCATCCCGGGCCGAGAGATAACGGCGCCTGTAGGGGGAGAAAAGGCCTTGGGAGAGCGAATGCAGGACCCGAAGTGAGATGATCCGGAGCCCAAGGGAAGTGAAAGAGAGCGATCTCCCGGAAGGGTCCTCATCTATAAACTGAGTATGACGTGCATGGGATAGAATAATTGGTCAGTCTACTTCTCAATCTTAACCTAAAAGCAAATCCCAAGCTAGAAGCCAGACTGTCTCTCCCCCCCCCACTCTGTCTGTGGAGAGGAGAGAGGCTGAATGTATTTGTCCCTGAGAGTATCCTAGCAATAGCTATAAACGTTCCTTTTCTTATCAGTTTTCTCCTGAGCAGGAATCCAAAACATAGCTTCTTGCTAACTATTTATGAAGAGAAGGAAGAAAGAAAAGAAAAAAAAAATTAACTCTCCTCTGCTTAACCCACAACAGCAATGCAGGGAAAGTGTCTAAAGCATGATGATGTGAGAGAAATGACCTTCTTTTGCACTGTCCCTTCCCCTGTAGTAAATTTTGTTCCCTAAATGAATGAGCCAGACTTAGTACCAGTTTTATTCCCAACAGTCCTTGATACGCAACCTAAAAAAAACCCTCAAAACCCACACATATTCCTTGTAGCCCACAGCTTTTTCTGGAGCTGTTGAAAAACAGAGCTGATGTCATAGGCTATTTTTACAGTGATGTCTAAAATACTTGATTTTTGTAATAGTGAATGGCTGCGCTGTACTTGTAAGTAAATTACTTCAATTTTATTGTTTCCATCTATGTAAACTGACAAATATCCGAGCTGAACTCAGATGAAGCAAGTCCTTTTTTTATTTTTCAAATTACTTTCAATTTTGTAAGCCCCACTTCCACCCCATCCTCTTCCCCCAACTCTCCTCCAATGGCAAACACCGAGGTAACGCCTGCCAGGGGTGGGCTGAGCCCTCGAGACAGTGGCCTTTGGTCTCAGAATAAGAGCGGGTGACTCATTGCACGCTCACACCCCCCCGACTGGAGCAGTGAGTGCTGCAGCGGAGGTGGCACATTCATTCACAGTCCCTGGAGGGAGATGCCGTGGTCCTGTTGGCCCCGCTTCCTTGTGCTGTCCTAGCAGCTGTGATAAGCCAGCAAAGCTTCTCAGAGAAGTTCCTGAGATGGTGGCAAAAAGAGCAAGAACCCAACTGTCCAACTTGGATGTACAATGAATAGTTGTCATTAGCCATGTCACATACAGGCTGGGTGTTTTTCCAGTTTCTGGTTTTCTTCTCCTTCAATGGTGCTGAAGTGTTTGGGCAGCCAGTCGGCTCCCTGTCAACTCCCACTGATAGTTTTTCCTCAAAAGTAATATTAAAAGTGCTTGTGTTTGGTTTTTTGTTGTTGTTGTTTGTTTTTGTTTTTTGGGTTTTTGTTTTGTTTTTTTGTTTTTTGGGTTTTTTTTTAACTACCAAAGAGTAGCCCAACTTGCAGAGTCTTGCCTGCCGGAAATTAAAATGTTTTGGGTTTTATTCAGGTCCTACTTTAGCAGCATCTGCCTTACCTGGGGAAAACAGGTGTGACTAACGTGGTAGACAAAGGGCTCTCTTCCAAAAGGATTCAGATATCTAATGTCGGTTTGAGATGCTTCTGTCTAAACACAGATCCCCAAAACCTCTTTGCTGTCTTAGAGGACCTGGAAACCTACCTCCAGGCATCAGCAGTTACATCAGAGCACTTCATGAAAAGGTGATGGCTGTTTTTTATCATTTTCCAAAGGGGAGATAAAAACATTCATGTCTCTTTCCTGCCCAAGGACATGTGAATTTATATCTCTGACTTCCACGGAGAATGTCCTAAGCAGCTAACTAGAGACTATCCTGAAGTGGTACGTGCATTGTTACAATTCTTTCCAGCTTAAAATAATTAGATGTATAATTACGAAAGCACACATGCAGACACACAAAAGAATTACTCTGTGTGGTGGTTAAATACTCATTCTAGGCCCTAGTTCTTACTACAGGGATGTTAAGGTTTGTTTATATGTTTATTTATATAAGACTAGTATTCAGTGAATTGGTCAGTTCAGAAAGGAACAAAGCTTAGTGAATCTTCATAAAAGCTTGTATTAATTCAGATCCAGCATTTGGGTCCATTATACATACACAAACACATGGACTCTAAAAGAAAAACTCCAAAATCTTTAACTGAGCAAAACAGTTTTCAGGCAGCCCTGCTCCACTGCAAAGCGACTACTGGCAATAAACACCAGCCCACATCATAGAAAGGAAATACTCTTGTTGCCTGCCCATAAGCAGTTGCAGCATCAGACTGCAGTGTTTTCATAAATAAAATGTCATACTTCTCTGTTACATCTGCGTCATTTGAAGAAAAATAAAAGGATAATCTTCTCATTGCCATCTTCTCTGCTTCTAGCTTTCTGAATTATTTTCACTGATCTCACAGCAGGAAATGCTGATCCTGTGTTGCAATATGTAGCCCAGGCTGGAATAGTAATTGCATCTTAAATATTCAAGGTAGAAAACGTATTCCATGAGCTTCTTGCCACATTAATCAACTTTATCTTCTTCAAAGCTTTCTCAATTTGGTATTATATGATTTTTCCACAGTTTTTCATTATCCCTTTTTTTTCTGACCACTTTTACACCATCTCTCTCTGGAGTACCAATAATTACCCCAATGCTGCACTACTCTTGCATATTTGTAGGAAATCAGTGACTGAAAGCAGCTGCTGAAACCCACGGCCTCCAAGACAAGTGTGCTGAGCTTTCTCCAGACAGCACTGGGGAAACTGCCTCCATCCCCCAGCTGCTGTGGGCCAGGGAAGGGGAAATCCCTCTGGGAGAAATGGAAACAACCTCAGAGGGTTTAAACAGTTTTGTCCACTGAGGCTGAATCAGTGACTGTCAAAGAGCAGACCCATCTGCATAATCAGCGAACAAGAAGGCTCTGCAGACCCAGGGTTTACGTGATTTACACAATCTGTCACATGCCCCATGGTACATGGCAAAACACTATTCAGAAGAAGCAGTCTAAAGCTGCTGCTCTTTGATCTTAACCACATCTTGGCCCCTAGAAAGGGGGCTTTTGCATTTCTAGTTGGACTTGCTAAGAAAATACAGTCCATCAGACAGATTGTTGTAACCTGAAGAGCCAGGACAAGCATAGGGTAAGTTGTACGATTTCAGCCCAGTGCAATTTCACTATGAATTTAGTAAGAAAGTCGTTGCCCTCTCAGGAGTTTATCCGTTTGAATGCTCAAATACAACCACAAAATCTCTGTCCTTCATGGGCACCTTGGAACTGACATCTGCCTGCTCTGTCTCTGTTCTGATAGAGCTAAGCATAAACCTGCGTGATGTGGCTGCCCTTATTTCTCTCTCCCTTTGAGATTCAGCAGCTATTTTATAAAGAGCCAATCTGTCCTTTTTCCAAGGCTAGCCCTTCTGCCTTGGAGAAGTGCCCTCTCCTCAGAGCCATGCCACCTTCCTCAGAGTGTTTATGTCCTCTCCCCAGGAAAAGCTTGCAAATTATGGTGTGAATGCATTTTTTAAAACACACGACCTCTTACTAGACAGTGTTTTTAAGTAAAACAGCAGGTGAGCTTGTTAACTCCATCTGCCACTCTTCTCATGGAGTATATGTTTTTTAAACAAACTTTAATATCCTCTGCTAAATTAAAGAAATGTTGTTTTCAACAGGAATACTCTGGGTATAATCATGATATACATATGTGCCCTTTAAAAAAAAAAAATACCATCTGCCGCTTTCTTAGTAAACATTGTGATATTACGTCATGAACTTGATTACGCAGATCATTGGGGTGTGGACCAGATGCTGCTTTTTAAAAATAAATGTTGAAATAAAGCTTTGCTTGAGGTGCGGCAAATCCATTACTGAATGTTCGTCAAAGAGACTGGGCTCATTTCAGCCAGCTGTGCATGTTCCCTTATGTCAGCGGGAAACTGCCTGGGCATGACTACCTTGTTTCTTCTTGACTCGTGTAGTTATAGACAGGGTTAATAAACGGCACCAGTTACTGTGAAGGCTATCCCAAGCCCTTATTCTGTATTCTGCTGCCTGTCTTTGTCCAAGCCTTTTGAGAAATGTTGACATCTTTCATCAGATCCAGTTCTGGCAGGGGACACATGCCTTGGGCTTGGTTTTAGAAATAGATTCATTTATTTAGAAAAACATCAGCCTGAAGGGCTGAGACACTGCTAGTACAAGGAAAAAAGAGGAGGAAAAATATAATTTTCTTCACATGATGAGAAAATTTGGTGACCCCCTTGAAGTCTGAGGTTGGAAGCCACTGGGGAATATCAGAAGGAAAGTGGGACTGAGAAAAGTGCTTAAATTCACTGACCAAAGGTGTTGGACGGAGATATAGAGAGTACATGAGAAGAAAAGCAGAGAAATGGCAAAAAGATTCAGTGAGCATTTAAGGAACAGGGTAAGGTCCCTCCACGTTCTCCACTAGCTCCTAAGAAATCACAATTTATTCATTAAAGAAATGGTAGAAACTTGAAAGCGAAGAACTCCAAAGTCAAGAGATGCGTGTTTTAATTTGAACCTTTTTAGATATAAACAATTAGAAATAGTTCTTAACTCTACACTAGGTATGATCATGCAGCAAGCAACATCTGCTAATTGAATGAAGAAAGTATATTTTAGGAAGGGAAACAAGTTATGAGACAAGAAGCAATCTATATTGCAAATCTAAGAGGACAATTGTGGTTATGATTGCTAATTTATTGCTCATGGGCCATTGAGTCATCTTCTCTGGAAAACCTACAGAAATCTACTGTGTCACACCAGGTATTACTCAGAAACGAATGTCATCTTCTTTTCAAGTTATTACTGGCATCAGTTTCAGCCTGACACTTTAAATGTCTATATACTGGGCTTATTTTACAGCCACAGAACATAGGGGTCAGACTCCTGCCATCCTGCTTCTGTATTAAATGTAAACTGATGTTAGGTTGGTACACCTGAAATGACTCCTAGGAAGCTTTAATATCTTCTTCCTCTCTTTTCATTTTGGCCAGTCTTCTTTCCTCTCCCTACCCAAAATGACCAGTTATCTCTTACTGATCTTCTGAGCGCTAATGTGGACAGAAGAAAACCTGTGTGTGGTAGCAGGGGCCAAACTGCTTTGATACACACAGCAAAACTCCTCTTGACTTCAATGGAAGTATCAATCCCTAGCCTTTCATTCTTCTTTTTCATATGTGTGTTTGGTTTTTCTTCCTGATATTGATTTTGGGTTTCTTTTTGGACAAAATGCAAACTGTGTAGATGTATCCATTGCATTCAGTAAGACACAAATAGAGAGCTTTATAAGGTTCCCGTGACCTGTTTATTATTCAGGAGGTGCCTGTGTTTGATGTGGGCACTTTGTGCCTGATTCGTTACACCTGTTCGGTTCTCAGCTGAAATCCACTGGTGCAAAACTGCAGCCCATTGTACGAAGCAGATTGGTCTCTTGGCAGGTTCATTGTAAACAAATGATATGTATCCCTCTGGCTGAGTAAGACCTTGATGAACTTGTATCAAAGGATTTTCTGAACTCCTTTGAGGAGCATGATGTGAATTATATGGAGCAGGTGTGAGTGCCAGAGGAAGGCGGAGGTTGGTGCCACACTTCCCAGCTGAAAGCCACCCACCATCAAGGCTGCTTTTCATGTGCTCTGCTGGAAACAGAAGGCCCTCTGAGGCTATATGGTAAGCCTGAAGGAACAGAGGGAGGAAAATCAAAAACATTGGAAAAATTCCTGCTTCAAATCAAGGTAATTTTTAGTGACTTGTAAGTCAAGACTAGACTGAAGAAAAAACATTATCATTTACAGAAATTCTCTCCTTTGCTTTCAGAGTAAGTAAGACGCTTTCCAGATCAAATCAGTTGCATCACTCAACAGCAGTAAAACAGAAGACAGCTTTGTAGAGAGAGCCGGTTACAATTTTAGCATTGTGGTGCTACCTTCTGCTAGGAGAGGGCCTGTGGTTTAATGTCTGACTGTGCCATGTTATCAGCAGTAAGAGAGTACTTTGGGGTGGCAATTGATTGTTGTGACCAGGAAACAGGACCATGCTCTGTGCCCTCCTTTTCCCCCAAAGAAACAGCAATACTTGGATTTGACCCTTTTTGTGCTATAGATGTTGGGTTAGAGCTACTTAACACATAGACTCTTTCATCTTGGAGATACAATGTCTGATGATGCCCTAAGGCTATGGGTAGAATGCCTGAAAAAGGGACAGCCTATGGCTTTGCTTACAGCAAAATTCGCAAGCCACTCCAACTGACAGAGCTTTTGTAGGTGTGGGGAAAGAAGTCTGTAAGGGTTGATAAAACTTCCTTTTAACAAATCAGTTTTGGATGGCTTCTAGCAGTTAAGGAATGCTTATATTGTATGTATCCAATAACATCAACTGGCAAGTTATTCTTGTCACTGTGTTTCCTGAGGCACTGTTTTCTTAATTGTTGTTCTTCTGATAATGCCCCTGGGTATCCAGTGTTAGATGCTGCAGGAGTCACCTAAGCCTACAGTAGAAATTCCCATAAATTTGATGGTGACTGTGTCTCTGGTCCAGCATAGGATAAACCCAAGTCATGAAGTAACAAAGTTTTGGGCACCGATGTTCTATAAGCTGCTCTGGTTAAGTATTTGGACCTTCTATTGATTTTTGTGTTTTTCACACTGGTTGGCTCTTCTGCTTTGATTCTCCCTTGAGGAAAGGAAGCCTCAGGAAAATAGTGCCATGGAAGGTTTCTCCACTGTAGTCCCTCTAAATTAAAATGGAGGTCCTTCACCATGAAAATGTTGTGCCTCCAGGAAGAAGTTTCACTAGTTAAATCTGACTACTTGCAGCACGTTTCCCAAGGTGTGCAGATCTTTACCCTCTGCCTTGAAGGGAGCTGGGAATGGAGGATGGCTACAACAGCTCTGATATAACTTTTTTTTGTTTTTTCGGTATTTGGAATTGGGGATGCTGGAAACAAACTGAAACATACCAGTAGTGGGAATGTAACAAGTTACTAAGAGTGGCAAAGGAGTCTGAAAGATTGTCATACAAAGCAGGCTTCCTGAAAAGCTAGATAATTTCTTCACTATGTTGGCACATAGCTTAAAAATTTTGTAAGTTTCCTTATATATTTCTGATTTCCTAAAAAAATTGGGGAAGATGAATTACAGTGTTACCCAATATCAGCATGCTTTATGTAATTCTATAAGGCAGTAAAGTTACAAATGTCAGTGGCTGTTTGATTTTATTTTTTTAGAAGATTTTGAACAGTACAATGTGTAATAACAGTTGTTACCTATAAAGGGTGAAGAACATTTTCTGACAGTTCTTAAATCAAAGGTTATGTTTGCAGAAGTGATCTTGGTTAAGGCTTTGCATTTCAAATCTGTAGTCTTCTCAAGTCACGCTCCTAGTAGAGTTGGGTTCTGTTGGTGTGAACTGTGACACTTCTATGTGCAACTTTGCATATAACAGTTAATGTTTGAACAAAGTTTCTGGCTGGACTGAAACCTCTCACAATTAGCAAATCATTTTTAAAAAAGAAAAAAATTCCCTATTTCTCAAAGCCAGCATAAACCCCTCAAAACCTTATTGCTTAAATAATGCAAGAGAAAATCTCAGGTAATACATTGACTTCTACAACATCTGCAAACTAGAATTAATTAATCCTTATAATGCACTTTTGAGAAATAATCTCCTTTACCACTTCTTGGTGAGTGGGCCTATGGATAACATCTGCTCCTAGTGGGAAGAGCAGGGTTAGCTCCCAATCAAGTACTACACTGGCAGCAGGATAGGACAAGAAGTAGAGCTGGGTTACCCAAAACTACAGTTTCACTTCTCTGTAGTCTTGATTTGGCAGCTTACTTTGCCCTTTGACCAGAGTCCATTGTGCCATGTGTTATCCTCTTGCTTACTCTTTGCAGTCTGCGAATATAACAAAGAATACGCTTAGTTGTCTGATTAAAATCCTCCCAGCAGGCCTAAATTAAGAGAATGTCACAGTGCACTCAAATTATCATTTGAACTAGCAAAACAGAAGTAATGGAATAGCAAAGTTATAGTGATGAACTAGGTGTTACTTGGCACCAGTAATAGTCTTGGGATGGTAGGCATGTTGACTCTGATTCTCCTGGTGTTTTATTAGGGAGTTAAGAATATGGCAGCAGAAAGGACTTCAGGCTGCTGTAAGAAAGAGGTGAGGGCTAATGTTTTTCCAGGCTAACATTTGCCAGCCAAATCATCTGCAAAGGATCTGTGAGACCATAGGTGACTGCAAAGGACACTTTGAAAGGCAATGCCTGAAAGAGGTTATAGGTACAAAAGCAAAGACAACAGGCCCTCCTTCATTTTTGCTTCTCCTGAGAAGAGTATGTGTAATGTGCCACCTCTACCATCAAATGGGCTTTGTATTTGTTTGCATTATTTCCTACTAGCCCCATCTGTTCCACCAATCTCCTCCTATGTGAATGCTTTTGGCTGCACATTTCTACTTTGATGGCAGGAGTAAGAACAGGGAGTGAGGACTGAATCAGAGGAGAAGACCTTTCTTAACCATTCTGCTGCATTCTGAAGTTCTTTTAATCTCATGGTGGCCTGGTTACCTCCCTATTTTCCTTTAAGCATTGAGTAATGTTGTCCATGATGGAAATCACAGATGTAGGCTGGTTGAACACCCCCTCCCTCTTGCCTCCACCCATGGTTTATGGCTACTTTAGTTGGGCTGGTTTGCCTCTTTTAATATAACAGGTGGCAGGTGCTGATGGCCTAGACTAAGGAAGTGTGATGTAGTTTTAAACATGATTTGGGTCTTCTAGCTATGCCTTAGATTAGCAAAGTGTATTCCCTCTTGCATCAGCTTAAAAAATAGTTGAAAACTATATATATATCCATCAATCAGAAGCAAAGTCTGCGAAAACTAAAACCAGGAATTTGACACACTTAGGCTTTATCCTCAAGTAAGCCTATTTTTTTGGCTGGATGCTGCTGAGATTCCCCCTCTGGACCAGGTATCATGGGTTTTACTCATTCCAAATCCTGTTTTAAAAGTAGCTCCAGTGCAGTTAAGGCATTAGTTGCACAATGGGCACGTAGCAAGTCACTGCTTGGAACAAATATGTATGACAGAAGCAAAGTTTTCTGTATCAAGTGTGTCAACATGCATCTTGTTGATATTTAATAGTGACTAAGTCAAAATGTTGGGGTGGTGAATACAAGCCATTAAACTGTCACAGAGCTTGCCTTGTCTGAGCAGATATAATGGAGTCCCCTTTACTCTTTCAACCTCTTCTGATTTCAGCTGGGTTAAAGTGGTGAACAGATATTGCATAATTGTTCGCCAGGAGTATGATGATCTGTGACAATTATAGTATCAGAGAAATGCCCAATAACCTCCTCAGCACCCAGCAACTATGCTGCTGCAGCACAGAGCATAACTGAAATGCTGGTTAATGAAACTGTTAATGAGGTAATTCTAAAACTTTTTTCCTACTCTCCTGCTGGGCAGTACAAGTGGTTCCTAACCATCAGTGGCATGGAGGGGGCTTTATAGGAACAGGGGAGAGGGAAGAGGAAGTCTAGAGAAAGGAGTCTGAGCGTGGAATCTTCCCTCGAACCTAAACAAAGATTTATTTTTTTTTCTTTCCTATAAATGTGAAAGTTTTGGGGTGTAGTTACAAGAAGCATTTTCTCTATTGGCAAGTCTCATCTAAGGAGACTACTGACCTCTTGCTCTTATGACTGTGCTGCCATATGCCAGCCTCTCAGCTCTGTCAGTGTGACCGTCTGTGGTGCTGCATGCTGAATAGTTATCCTGCAAAACAACAGGGAAGGCCACTGACCACCCCTGTGTGCAGCAGCAGATGCTATGTTGAAGAGCTTGTCAGGCTTTTCTGGATACAGTAATACAAAAATGGCAGCTGATGATGCAGTGATAGGCCGTTCAAAAAAAATGTTCCTCTTGGAACTTGGAGTAGAAGCCCTTAGGAGGGCGTGGAGCTCTGATTTCTGCTGCAGCTGGGTTATGAATTTTGGAAAGATCACTTTACTTAAAAAAACTCATTCCAGGTGACTATTCTGGTCTCACCTTCCAGATTTTCAGAAGTGCAAAATAGCACATTGGGATATCCAATGTCTCCTCTTCCTGCCTTCCCAATAAGATCCCTCTGAATCATGCTTGCCCCTTCTCTTCTCCTTTTTCAAGAGGCAGAAACTGTGCTTCACTGAGTTCTGTAGATATGAATAAAAGCTTAGACATGTTAAATGTTCAGCAAATTTCAGTTGCCCTATAGGACGAAAACCTGCCTGACTGTCCTCAATTCCAACCTTCCATGCACAGACTAGTCGTTTACAACTTCAATGTGCTTGCTGTAGTTACTGTGTTGATTAAATGATACCTGTTTGCTCATAAGTTTTCTAATTGTTCCAAAGTATAAATCTTGGGGGAGGGGAGATTGCAAATCATGCCTTAAAGAACTGTCAAAGGTTATGCAAAGTCTTTGATGGCCTCCTGAATAATGTAAGCTATACTTGCATTTTAATTAGAGTAACTGTCTACTCCTGAGCAAGACAAAAAGCAATTTGTGCCTGAAGGAGAGGTATGTGACAGAAGTCTATGTTCTTAGAAAGCAACACTAAGCAATACCAGCAATATCCTGTAGATCAAATGTTTCTAGGATCTCATATGTCTGTGAAATCAAATTGAACTGCTGGCTCCCAAGGAACTTTTAACTTGAGTGATGTTCCCAGCTAAAACACTGCTTTGTAAACCAAACAGCACTAGATGCATATTACATCTTCTTCATTGCTGCTGCTACGCATCCCAGCATGCAATTAATAATTCTAGCTAATTGTTAATTAGTGGCCTCTTAGGAAATGAAACATTAATTCTCCAATGTCATTTGCGATGCCAGCTGCAAAGTCAATGCAGAATTAGGCATATTTCTATCAATGTTTGGTTACTCTACCAAAGAGATTCTCTTGAACTCAATATCATTGTTGTGTTTACTAACTACCAAGTTGTCTTTCAGCGAAAGTCTACACTGGTATATGGAGGATGTCTTCCTTCTGACTGGTCATACAGGATGCCTAAGGCAGAGAATGAGTGTTTCTGGACCTGCTGTACACATCTAACTCAAGGTGTGTATATAGTCTGCCTTGAAATTTGACCTTTGCTTCCAATTATTCTGTGGTGTATCGTTAAGTCAGCAGAGGAGTCAAAATGAGTTGCAGCTGGATGATATGGAATAAAGGGAGTAAATGGTTATGCCCAGTGGTATAGTATGAGAAACAGAAAGGCGTTCAGAGTAAACTCAGGAGTCTGGCATTAAAACATCAAAAGTTACAGATTATAGGCACTAACTAGAAAACACTTTTATGAAGACATGTTTTGGACTGTGGATGATGTGCAATAATAATTGTGCTGTTAATTCTGCAAAGATCTCATTAATCACATTTGATGCACACCTGGCATTATCTCAAAAGTAATTTTGTAACAGAGATCTGCATGATCCTGAGTTTATTAAAACCAAGGCTGATGTAAAACACAGTAGGCTATGGAACAGGAAGACATGGAATCAATATGATAAATAGAGCTATTTCAGAAATGTACTTTTTTGTTTGTTTGTTACTCTTTTCATGAAGGATGACTTTTCAGCCTTATGTGGACAACACGACTAAAGCCTAGGTAATACTTATGTACCATTAAGCCCTTCGCTTTGGCTTATTGGAACCATTATCAGAGTAGTGTGATTTTTGGACTACTCGGTCTGGTGCTTAATCTCACCCTTTGCATTTATATTATTCTACTTTATTTTAAAAACCTGGTGAAAATGAATCTGAATATGCCTACACTCTACGTATGCCTCCCTGAAGCTCACCTCTTTGCATTTCTTATCTAGTTACATTTAAAGCTGCTGACACCTTTATGTAAAATTTAGTCCCATCTACCTGAAAGAAAAGACCAAATCTAGCTGTGTTCTGCAGAAAACAAGCACAGCTACTGTGACTTATTTGCCCAGATGGCCATACAATAGCCCATTATATTATGTGAGTTGTTCTTGTTGTTGAGCTTTTCCAATTAGCATCCTAGAACAAAAAGTTTGTATCGAAATACATGTTTAAGCACTGAGAATCAGTCTTCTATTTAATGCCTTGGCAGGGGAAGCTCCGTTGGGTAATTTATTTCACAAATAGCATCACTGTCAATACTGGAGCCTGTAACAGTGAAGTAACTGAGGTGTCAGAAACTGGCCTTCCACCACACACATTCTGTATTTCTTGTTGTATTTATGGTTCATCCTGTGAAGATTAGAGTGAGCAGAGGTAACGATGACATTGCAAATCATCGGATCAAACATCAGAATTACTTCCTGCTTGGCAAAAAGAGCGTAGGGATTCACCCTTGTGGAGTAGGACTGAAGGGATTATCTGCTCTGCTAAATCACATCCCTTGCAATCAACTGATCAAACCAAGTTGATCTCATGCGCCAGAGGCTATAAAACATCTCCCAGCACCTTGTAGCAACTGTAAGGCCTGTAGTGAAAGATGAAACATAACATAACATATACCAGCTGAGGATTTGCACCTTTCCCTCTGCCTGCTTCTTTCTTCTGGGTCTTTTAAGATTTTTTTTTTTTTTTTTTCCTTACTGAGTCTGGATATGATTAGCTTTTGCCACATTGTGACCACCAGTCCCCAAAATAGCAATAGCCTATGCTGCACACAGAAAAACAAAGTAAAGGGGATTAAGTTTAAATAGATCTAAATATAATTCTAATGAAAAATAATAGTCTTCATCTTCTATAAAGTACTGAACATAAACAGGGTAATACTGGCCTTGATCCAAAAGTCACAAGGTGCTTTCATTACCCTGCTTAATGTTCCTGCCAAATTTTCTACGTCAGACATCTGCATGGCAGCATTAGGTCAACCAAGCTAAGGTTGTTATTCTAAGTACAGGGTGAAAAAACTAACCGTGGCCTGGATTATAAAATGTTGACATTAAAGGTCTGCTGCTCCCTGTAAAGAGCGTGGTTTTGTAATTTAAATAAATTTGATCTCCTGCAAGTGCCCTGCTGGGCCTGCAGCTGACATCATGTTTGTCTGAGCTTTAACAGATTCAACAGGACTAGCATGATTAAAGCAACTTTCAGCTCCCTGTATTTTTGGAACAGAGCTGTGGAAAAGACACTTGGAGTTAAAGATGACAGCTCCCTGGAGATCTTGACTTCATCAGGTTCATTAGAAATTAAATTACAAAACTTACCGCTGTAACTGAAAAGGATCCAAAGTTTATTTGTGATTCCTTGGTTACTTGTGAAAAATCAGTTATTTTTTAGCTGTGGGCATTTAGGATCAGTGTGAAAGGTATGTGCCCAGGAGCACGTTACTACAAGGTAAACTAAGATTGCATTTATAGCCTCTAATTTAACCTGACGTAACTGGCTGTGCATGCATCCTTGCCCAGCTATAAAAGCATGGCAGCTACCTCTCAGCAACAAATTCATAGTGAGGCAGGGTAATAAGACATTGTCCTTGCTCTGTACTGATTAAATAAAGAGCAGACTTTCAACCCTGTAACTGCACTGTTGACATTTTATCACAGCCCTCATCAAGAAGACTTGGAAGGCCCAGAGGGAAACAAGCGCATGTAATTACTGTATATGCAAATAGAACAATTGTATGTATCTAGAGATAATTCTTATCTCCAAAGGTCAGCAGGTAGGTGCCAGCTGCACTACATTTGAATGCAGAATATTATCTATCATGTAGACAGGTGTATTTCTGCACATAGACCTTGAGTCTTGCTTTAAAGCAATTATCTTTTTTTTTGCATTCTTTTAACAATACTGTTTTTCAGTTATGTTACGGGATTTCTGTATCTCTGCCTTTCCCTTCAGCTGCTTATTTTGGTCTGCTTGAACTCCTTATCTTGATCATCGCCGAGATCAGCTGCTTCGGAGCTGACGCAGCTCCGCCAGATCGACTGATCGCGAGGTACAGGGCGGTTTATTTTTTTTGGGGGGGAGATTCCTCCGACAGGAAGCCCCTGCGGCAGCAGACTTTCCTCCCTCCCGCCGACAGCTCTCCCGTGTGAGGCTGACATGGCACGGGAGTTGCCGGGGCAGCCGCGGTCACCACCCCTCCCCAGTCCTTAAATTTTCGCCGGGAGGGCGGAGAGCGCGTACGCAAGTCAGGAGCATCACCTGTGGCTCGGGTAGTGGGTCGCTGAAGTTTTGCCGGGTGCAGAAGCCTCACAAGGCGGGCCCTAGGAGCCCAGCGAGCAGACAGGGTTCCTCTGAGGAAGAGGGAAGAACTAGAGACCAGGTGCTGCTGCGGCGGGTGTGGGAGGTTGTGCGGCAGGGCACAGGAGTTCTGCCCTCCTCGCTCGTGTGTCCAACGTATCTGTTTGTAGTCTGTGACTGCTGTTTCTGTCATGGTCTCCACCAGGCAGAGAGCTTGCC
>WKFP01014555.1:170697-195056 GCA_011057875.1 Pterocles orientalis | reverse complement strand
CCATTTGAATATGAGAAAAAACTTCTTTACAGTGAGGGTGACAGAGCACTGGAACAGGCTGCCCAGAGAGGTTGTGGAGTCTCCTTCTCTGGAGACATTCAAAGCCCGCCTGGATGCATTCCTGTGTGATCTGATCTAGGTGTTCCTGCTCCGGCAGGGGGATTGGACTAGATGATCTTTTGAGGTCCCTTCCAATCCCTAACGTTCTGTGATTCTGTGATCATCACAGCTCTCATCACTATTATTACATTTTTTCAAGATCCCTTCTGTATCTTACAAAAGAGAGCGCTGGATGCAGCTCACCACTGTGAGGCATCCGGTCTTGCCTGTGTTATTAACCAATGAGATCCCAGGTCAGTCTGGAAATTTGAGTGGTGTTCTAATTTTGCAGTGATCTCTTCATTTAGCAGTGATTTTTAGAAATCCCTTCAAAACTGCAGAATCAAAATTTAGTATAATCAGCAAACCCCTGGCATAAAAACCAGATTGTACTTGCAGAAGTCAAAATAAGAGTAATACTGCCAAAAAGACACAATGATCAAAGCACTGTCCACTATAAACCTTTAGGAATAGACTGCATTTCCAACCAAAAGATGCTTTAACTTTGCTTTAACCCAGGAATAGTTACTCTAGACTTTAAGATCTTCCACATGTTTTTAGATGCAGTGGGAGAGAGTGGGTTGCCTCTAAACATGTCAAAGCAGAAGAGCCAAAGGTGAGAGAGGGGTTAAAAATGTGTTCTGCATAGCTACGGAGAATTGCAGGGAGGACTCCATCCAAAAGGAAGGCAAACAGCAACATTAAGGTACATCTACCTTAGCCTGGGCAAACTGCGCGGTTATCAAGTTTCCAGTACCGTGCCATGCAGACTGGAAAGGAGCATGGGTGAAGGCGGGGCAGCTGTAAGTCTTGGGCAAGCGTCCGGAAGAGCTCTGGCAGAAGTGGCTGCTGGTGGATGGCGTTGAATCATTGCCCCCTGGGCGGCACAGCTCTCTTCAGCTAGCACCATCCGGTTTCTGAGCAGCACTGGTTTCCTTTGGTAGCTCTGGCTGCAGTAAGGTTGCAGCCACTCAATCCAACTTCCTCCCGAGACAGACAGTCTGTCTGGAAGGCTCCATGCCAGGGTTCATGCTGGCACAAGGGTTCAGCCCCTAGTTAGGAGGATTTTGTTACTAACGCATTTGTAATACTGTAGTACTTACAGTACTGTTGTGCTTTTTACAGAAGCTGTATTTGTTTGCTTCTGCATGAACAAGTAGAAACCAAAAGGGTATTTTTTTATATGTTATGTAGTGAGAAGTGGAAACCAGTGCTTAAAACATTTTCCCTGATGTCCTGACCCGCTGTGCTGTTTTACCAATAGAGGCTGACAGAAAAAGAGAACTTGGACTAATGTGTATTTCTCCTTGTTTTGCAAACTGACCAAGTTCCTCTTTCAGATGCGAGGTAGCACGTGTATACACACTGTAAAACCAAACTTCACTAATCCTCTGTTCTGGAATACATCTGACAAAGGAGTAGAATAGTGAGACATTTTCCTTTTGTAATCTATTGAAGTAAATGAAATTAAATCTCTTCTTGGCCAGTTTTAAAGACCAAGTCATGAAAGCCTGGAATAGTTCTGTTGTATACATTTCCCTTGGAAAGTATCTGCTTCAGCTTTTCTCTCTGTTAATCAGGTCTGAGACCTCCATCAGAGAATAGCTTATTCCCAGCGTTACTTAATATTTTTCAAATGTGCTGTATTTGTGTACATTGATTCCTGCTCACTCAGCTCTTAAAGATTATCTGAGGACAGGACAGCTAATGTCTACCTGAAACCAGTCAGACTTTTATCCTGATGTCAGAGTAGGCACAGGAAAATTATTGGTAGAAAACAACTTATAAAATGAGCTGTGGTCCCTTCTCTTTTGCAAGACTCTTTTTGATTTTGTGGGTTGTTTTCCCGAGTAGTGGATTGTTTAAAAGCAGATTCATCATTCGGTGCACGTTACAAGCAAGCCTGTTTAAGTTCTTTTGTCTTCGGGAAGTTTGTTCACCTTATATATTAGTTTTGTGTTATAATTTCTGTAATGACTGCTACCTGTGTGCACTAATTCTGCTGTACTTTCTGTTCCTTACCAAGTAGAAGGTGAGGAAAATGTTTGTGAAATGGTCTTTATAATCTTATCAGGATTTAAATTATTTTTAGGGCAGGGCCATAGCAACTGGTGAAGTCAAAAGCTAACATTGTGTTAGCTGGGAGTATGGCAGGTGCATTCTTTGACACTTTGGGTCAGATCCTGTCTTTCCTAGGAGTGATAAGTTTGTATTACCTTCTTTTTCTTTCACTATTGCCACATGAAGCAAGGATTTAAGACATACTTGTGTACAAATGTTTTAAAAGAATGCTGCTACTGTAACTACTCCTTCCCTCCCTCTCCTACAGGTACATTAGTTTTCAGCCCACTCAGCTTACTACTCTGGTCTCAGTGCATGGCTTTGCCAGTGCTGGCTCAGGGGAGGACCTGAGGGAAAAGTGTGAGATGGTAATTTTCAGTTTAGGCATACTTAAACTGATTGTGAAACTGCACCTCTAATTAGGGCTTTGGACAGAGAGCCTGGTTGTGAATGGGTGTATTTGTTTGCAAAATACTCCTGACCTGAGGCATTTCCATTCGAGCAGGTGCAGATTATTTTCATGGGGTTCAGCCTGCACTAGTCCTTGAACTGGGAGTGCAGGAGAATGAAATGCAGGAGGCAGAGCTCGTTCTCTCAGCCACATCCCCCTGCAAATGTGGCCACACTGCTTCTAGACCCAGGGTGGCAAGGGAGGGTTGCACTGTGTGGCCTTCTCAGTTCAAGTCTGTATCAGCTACGTGCTCAGTATGACCAAATGGCAAAATTTTCCTCTCCTGAAACAAAGAGATTTCTTACAGCAGAAAAGAGGGAGGCTGAGTCCAGACACAGTGACTAAGGTCATCCTTTGAATGGGAGAGCACACTTCCTGTCCTCACCTGACTCTTTTTCCCTGTTCTTAAGACTATTGAGTGTCATGACAGCCCACCTGAAAGGGACCAGAAGAGTGTTCTCTGGACAGGGTGTTAAGTACTGGCTCAACCAAGTACTTCACTCCACCCCCCCCCCCCCCCCTTTTTTTTTAATCAAATAGAGCTTACAAATCTAGTAAATCAAATATTTTTCCTACTGGTGGTATCAAATTGAGTGTGAAGCACTGTGGGCAGGTAGCCAGAACAATAACAAAGCAGCCTTAAAAGTATTTATCTCTGGCAATACTTTATACTTCTCATTGCAGTCTATCTGAATCTTTCAGTGCATTTTAAACTGTCAGTGAATTAAACCTTGCAAGTAAGGTTATCTCTCTTTTCCAATTGGAGAAACCAAAAACCAAAGGGGTTACAAACAGAATTTGGAGTCCTCTTTGTGTTTTGAGTACCACCCAAGCCCTGAGACCCACTGATGAGAAAAGGGCTATTCACAGGCTGTGATACTGTTTAACATGAATTTGGCCGTGTGAGTTACCTGTCAACATGAGGTTAGTCTAGAAAGAGATGCCGTGTCTCCTGATTCTTGGTTGTGCGCTTCAGTTACACTGCTGGCTTTTTCCTCTCTTTAGCAGTGGTGTTACTGAAGAGTCAGAGAATATTGAAGACCGTACAAATAGGCACTCGGAAGAAAGACTTTCTGTGTGTATGATCCAATAACACAGCAATTTTTTGAAGTATCAAGGCCTGATCCAAAAGGAATGCAAGAGTTTGCATATTTACTGCTTCAACAGTTACAGCTACCTGCAGTTCCATATGACTTTGGTTTTCTTTTCCTCAGAACAGTGGGCTCCCCTTGCTGCAGGCATGAGCTGATTTTTTTTTTTTTTTTTTTCCTTTTTGTCTGCCCTGAGTCATTTTGCTCAGCAGTGCAAAGGTGGATACTTTTGAAAAGCATAGTTGTGTGGCATATTTATGTGGTGAACTATGAACTAGGAGAGGAAAATCTAAAGGGGATGACAGGAATTCAAAGACTTGTTAAAACAGCTTGAAAATTCCAGGAATTCAAATGGGAACCTCACAATGGTCTGAACTCACATATGCTTCTGGTTGTGCCAAAAATTTCAGATTAACCAGTAAATTAAAATCAAGAGAGGAGTCAGATTTTGAATTTCATGGGATTGCTGTAGGGCTGGAGGAACCAGGGGAGCTAAAAAAATTATGGCAACACAGTTGCACTTTTTAGAAAAGGGGAAGGAGTGACCTCGAAGATATTGTCTGGAGTAGACTGTATCGATAAAATGGACAGTTAGGTTACATAAATCAGCACTGTAAATGTTGAGGTAATCAAGAACTGGGTAAGACTAGATAAAACTGGACTGTGCTATAGAGGAACAAAAATAGTGGCCCTTACTGACAGAAAGGAAGTGTTTCTTCCCTAAGGCAACTGACTCTAGAAACACCTGTAACAGTTCTACTAAGCATAATTATAGTTGTCAGATGAAAAGCTGATACGATAAGATCAGATAATTCCGCCACTCAGAACTGAACGTGAGGTCCACTGAAACCAAGTAGATATTTCTAGGTTACTTCAAGGGATGCTGGGTCAGTGGGGGAAGAGTGTGCTGAGGAACTGACTGTGGTCCTGCAAAGCACAGAAATGATTTGTGCACAGCAGAGCTGCCTTGGGGGGGAAAACTAGGAGTTTTGAGGAAACATCCTGCTTTGTGATGCTGATGTGTCACCTCCTGTCTGCTCAAGAGAGCTTTTATTGAGGAGCAAATAAGGAGAGATGAAGCTCAGTGGACAGGTGCTACAGATAATAAGTGCATACACGCAGGTGTTGTTTTAACTGTGCAGGTTGAAGTTAAAGGCATTTCAGCAAAATTTAGGTATTTTGAAGCTGAGTTGTCTTGAATTCTGAATCAGAGAAGAAATGTAAATAAGTATGGTAAATCAGATATCCCATTGCTTAGGATTGTGTATAGGAGCTATGCATACATGCCTATATACTGTCTGGACACTAACATGCATATGTGAGGGGTAAATAAAAATTAGTTTAATGAAGGAACAGATTCCTCTAGCAAGCTTCCAGAAGCTTCAAAACAATTTAAAAATAGCATATTTCAAAACTAGTAACTTGGCAATGTCCTTGCTAGCTAATGACCTAAGCATATGAGAAACCTGATGTGGCTGTCATGCATTGACTTGTTGACATGGATCTTGAGAGTCTAGTACATTATTTAAAAATATAAGGGGGGCAGGGGAGGTCTGTTCTAAAAGAAATCAGTCTTGCAGCAAGTAAGCTTTTTACATTTTAGCCAAAAAACCTTTTTTGAACATGGTACTGAACAAAGGATCAAGGATTGTTCCCCACTTTTACTTTATTCTTGACTCCTGAGACAATAGTGAAACTAGTTTCATCCATGTTTTGAAAGGTAGTTGTTTCTGCTAGCCTATTGCAAATGTTTTCTAATTACAGTTTTCATAGATAATCCTGCTTTCAACCAGCTTAAAAGGGGAAACATCAACTGTAATTCAGACTTCATGTGAACCCTGATAATATTCTTACTTATTAAAAAAGGTTTTTTTAGAAGTGTTCACACAGAGTAAAAAAACAAACAAAAAAACCCCCTAAATTTTATAAATAGCAGCATAGTTGATACTAACAGTAGTCCTGACTTGAAACTGCTGTGAGTATGAGTGCACACTTGTGTGTGTGAAGAGGGTAGGTGAAAGCCATATTTTTCTTAGTGGTGATACTGTTTGTAACAAATTTGTGGCTTGGTCTTTCAAGAAGTGCATACTTAAATTCTAAAAAATAAATTTAGATCCCATTTAGGCATGGGTTTATTTACGACAGCACTTCACAAGTCTTTTTAGATTAGTCGGTGGGACTTTTATATGTATTTCATGATGGGTCTGATCTTTAAGGCTTTTTAAATACATGGATTTAAAGGCTTAAAGTCAGTGTCTTTTACGGGGGGGGGGAGCACACTTGTTTGTTTTTTAAAAAAAAATTAAAAGTTTCCAAGTGCGGATTCTAGAGTATCCACAGGCATTGTGTTGAAATAATATTGCAAATAAAGTCATGGCAGCACGCGGGAGATGCTATCCACAGCTGCGGAAGTCCCGTTTCCAGGCTGTGTGGAGATCTTCGGTACCACAGCACTCCATCTACCGGTGCTTGGGAGAAGTTTCCTGTGCATCGCTGCCTCCCTCTGCAGCCCTGGAAGCCGACTCTGAATAATTGTGGTGTCTTAGATCAACCTGTGAGGCTGCTTTCATGCTGGGGAGAGCTGCAATATTTAGCCTGTGATATCACCGCACTTCCTTCCTCTCCTACATCGCTGTCAAGGTGTCTTCATCCATCATCCAGGCTAGGGACTGAGATCGCATTTCAGCCTTTTAAGAGCTGAGATTACAAGACTGACAATCTTTGGATGGCCCAGTTCTCAAACCACAACTAGCTGTGCTGCCAGCTCTTCTGATTGAGTAGTAACTGCTGTGTGTAAAATGGTGGTCTAAAAGGGGGGCGAGTATGCAGAAATCTTTTGCTAACCTCTGAGGTATTCCTTTCCTATCTGCACTTGGTAATGTCTTGTCAGTGACTTGGATCATAGGCTAAAAAAAAACCCTCTGAAGTGTGGGGGGAAAATGTCTGGATATCTGGATAGTGCTGGGGTTATCCATTCAGTAAAACCAGATCTCAAACAGATTTTTAACTGCAGTGCCAGTCAATCTGCAGGGTGAATGCTAGGTAGAAAAACTCAAGTGGAAATTCTTTCTTCAAGGGGACCAAGATGTATTGTTTGGATTTTGACTTTTTCCTGTGACAAAAAGCTGATTTCATGATGTGAAAATTAAATCTTTGTTTCAAAATGTGACAATACAGGATCCTTGGTGTTGTTCATTTCTCTAAAAAGATTTAAGAAATTGGTTCATTTTGAACAGCATTACCTTTGCAAGTGGAAAATGATTCAGCCAAGGGGTCTCCAGTCAAATTTATCATTATTTCTTCAGCTTCTGAAAGCAATACCAGGAGTTAGTAACAGCTTATATAGACGTATTTTAATCTTTCACAGGGCAGAGAAACTAAGCTGACCCTACTTTTCCACCTGTAAAACTAATTTCCTTCGACTGCAGTTAGGGTTTACAGATGGCTCCTTGCAGCGCTTCACATTCATGCAGCTCGGGGCAGTGTCTAAATCTCCCAGCTACCCTGAGGGAAAGGGGGAGCGGGAGTTACACTGGAAGGAAAGCGAGATTGTCTGGAATAAAGATCAGTCCCTGCGTTTTCAGGCGTTCCTGGCGGAGTTTTTCATCGCTGTGTTTGTACCCGCGAAGGCGGCCCAGAGTTTGTAAGGCTTTAATCACGGCGGGGTGCTCGGGGCCGGCTGTCAGACAGCCCGTGGCTGCCTCGGCCCCTGTACCTCAGCCCCTCACGCGACGCGGCCCTTGGCTCCCGCGCGCGGCGGCCGTTGGCCGGCAGAGGGCGCGGGGCGCGCGCCCCAGCCCCTAAACCACGGCGCGGAGGTGGAAACGCGGGTTCTATCCGTACGCCAGTGGCGGAGGCTTAATTGTGGGGTTGTTTCCCCTCGGCCCCGTTTTTCCTGCAGTTACAGGACATTCCGAGTTACGGCTCCTGCTAATTTCAGCTCCCGAGGCGGGTTCATCGGTGCCAGCCACCTTCCTGACCTGTCCCCGTGTCCCCTGCTGTGCCCATCCTCCCTGTCACAAAGTGCCACAAGGGTACGAAGGGTACGAAGTGGTCAGTCTCACCAGGCTCTTGCTAAAGGGCTACTTCTCTTTTTTTGACCTTTAATACCTTAAGGAACGAGCTTATCTGATTAAATACTAAGATAATGTTAAATTTTCCTTTTTTTTTTTTTTTTTTTTTTTTTTTTTTTTTTTTTTTTTTTTTTTACCTGCTTTATCTATCAGGGCAGCGCTGCCCCTTGCGATTTCTCCTCCTTGAGGCCTTTCCAGCCATCGCCTCCTTTGCTCTCCTCGCCCAAGCCTCCCTGGTTTATCCACTGCCCACGGTCACAGCTCCATCAGCACCCTAAGCCGAGCTACCTCAGCCCCGCTGGGGACCCCTTCGTGTGGTTGCTGTTGCTCTGCACGTTGCTGCCTACAGAGCTCATCCTCACCCCCACAGGGAGCTCATACTCTCAGGCCTTCCGTGCCAACACCTCCCAGGTCTTGCTGAGGATGAAATTCTGGCCACGAGTCCCTGCTCATATGAAGTTACAGTTTGGAGGAGTAAATTTTGGTTATTTCTGCTGCTTCATTCAAGGCACTCTGTTCTTCCAGCGTGGACAGGGAAATGTCATTGCCATGCTCCACCTTCTTTTGCTTTAAATAACAATATTTTCCTCGATGATCCAGTTAGCCTTGTTTTCATGTGACAAAAAAGTGTATTTCAAATTTGTGTCCAGCTCACCTGCTGGATGATGGACTAAGTGGAACCAAAGAGATGAATTATGGCCCTTTGTAAAATGAATCTGCCCCTTTATGACTTCTGCACCATCAACAGGAATTCTCCAAGTGCATGAGTGGTGGTTGATCAGAAAATGTTGAATTAATTAAGATATGGCATGCCTGAGGTTTGACAACCATTTTTAGCATCTCAGGTGGAGTTTCAGTGGAAGCTGGCCTGCGTTTTTGGTGGATCTCTCTTGGGAAGAAAGCCAGTTTGTTCTCCCAGGATCTTGAGAGGTGGAGCTGTGCTTCCACAGTCCCTGCACTGCTGCAGAAGGATCAGCTCTCCCTGGGGGAGGCCCAACAGGTTTCCAAAGTCTCTGTCTCTGGGGAGAGAGCATCTGTGCAACCTTAAAGGACACTCCCCAGCAGCTATTACAATGGTCTGCAGGCTACAGCGATATTCCTCAGAGTGACACTCAGCCTCCGTGTGAATGAGTTCTCTGTACCTCTGTCATAAAACAAGCTTTGTGGAAGGTGTTTTAGTAGGCTCTGGAAACAAGTGATTCAAAGCCGGTATTCCCAATGCATCCTTCCTTCTATGGAACACAAAAAATCTTCAATGTGCGGTAACTTGCAATAGTGTTTATAAGCCAAAATGTTCACAAAATGCTAGTTTTCCTTTTGTCTGGGAGTTGCTCTGATTACACCACAGTGTCCCATGGAGTATACTTGTTCTTAGGGCATTGGTCTACAATACAAACAGATTTAAGGTTGGGGATTTTTTAAAGCACATTGAAAAATTTTTGCTTTCTCCAAGTGCAGCACGCAGAGGTTAAAAAGAATAAACCAGAATAGCTGTCTAAACACTTCATTGTATGTTTCACATTCAAACTTAAATGATATGCTATTTTCTCTATTGAGTCCTACTCAAAATATGGAATAATTCTGCCCTGAAAATGAATCACTATTGTGTAATGAAGGAGACCGTTTCCTGTGAGACCTGATTTATACAACTGGAAGTTGCTGTGGTGGTGGGATTGCAGGAAGAGGGAGGGAGGACCTTTCCCTGACCATGGAAGGGAGAGCTGGCCCAGCAGCTGGGTTCTTTCTTCATCACAGTCACCCTATGCTTAATCAGTCAAACCCAGAGCCCTCTAGGGAGCCATTCACTGTGAGTTTCTCATTGCCTGGCTTGATACCTATTTGCAGAAATGCCAAGCATTGTCAGCTGCAAACAAAAGTCTTTGGGAGCGGTCCACTGAACTAAACATCCCGCAATAGTCTATCTGAAAAAAATCAGGTCATTGGCATCAAGCACGGTATTAGTCGATTTATCTGTCATGGCTGCTCATCTATAAATTGCAAATTATATGCGAATTACTTTACCTCTCTAAAACCTACATCAAAGGATGCTGAGGTAAAATTACGTTTATTAAGTGCCATAGCAAGCACTGTCGAAGAAAGGCCAGTGAGGAAATGTGTGCACCAAATATGGCCTAGGGTCACATAATTAAGAATGGGGTGGGGAAGGGGCGGGGGAATTGCGGGCTTTGAAATCAGTAAGCCCCATGCATCCTGTGCTTTGAAAGAGGCAGCATTCAGCTTAAGGACTGCCTTTTTTTATTATATATACACAAAGCAAAGGAACTAGGGACTGAAGTATGGTTACAGAATTAAGATTTGCTGAAGGTCTCTCATGTTTTCCAACTTTTGAGGGGTGCAGTAGTGCTGACTGCAGAGCTCTTCGGTTCAAAGGAACAGCTAGGAACGTCACACAGCATTGCCGGGATGTTGCCTCAGGATGACAGCTCCTCTGCTGCTGCGGACTGTCACCTGAGCTCAGACAGTTCCGGCCTCCCCAAACAAAATTCACCTTGTGTGCCTAACCTGCCTGCCCTGTCCCGTCCCCCGGCACTCATCGCCCGCCGCTGTCTCCTCACCCCGCCGCCTCCTCAGCGGCCCAACGGCGGGAACGCCGCGAGCCGGCGGGTGGGCGGTGCTACGGCCACGTGAGGTGAGCTTGTCCCTACGCCGAGAGCCAATCGGGGAGAGGCGCGCAGCTCTCGAGCCGCTGGGACCCCGCCCTTTCCACACACTCCAGGGAGTCGCGGCGCCCACGCCCTCCATTTCCTCGCACTGCGCCTGCGCGGGGCCGCCCCCGGCCAATCCCGCTCTGTCCCCTGCGGCGGCAGCTGTCGTCTTACTCCGGGAGCCGACGGTGGTGTCTCCCCTGTCCCGGGGGCGGGGCCGCTGCTGCATGGGGCTGCCCGCGTGAGAGGCGGGACAGAGTCTGGCGGCCGCCCCGTCCCCGCCGCAGGTGCTGCCAGTGCCCGGGGTGACGATGCCGTTGGCGAGGCGGTGGCGACCGCTACTGACAGAGAAGGAGGCGGCGATGGGACCCACGCGGGTCTTGTCGCCTGTCCCCGACACCCTCTCGGGCCTCTGAGCCGCGGGGAAGCGCCAGCGGCCGGCCCGATCGCCCGTCTCACCCCCGCCCCAGCTGCCGTCTCCCCCTCCGTCCTCGATGTCTCCCCCGCGGCGCGGAGGCCCTTTCATCGCCTCCCCGCCCTCTCGCTCCTCGCCGCCGCCACCGCAGCTTTCCCGCCCCGCGGTCCGGCGGCGAGAGGTGTCCGGCCTCCCGGTCGTCAGGCCGTCGCTGCCCCTCGTCCCCCCCGGCTGAGGAGCGGCGGAGGTGAGGCCGCCGGACCCCCCGCCACGATGAAGGTAGAGGCGGGAGATAACTCCATGATCAACCTGTCGGTGCAGCAAGTGCTGAGCCTGTGGGCTCACGGCACCGTCCTCCGCACCCTCACTGGTAACCGGGCGGGGCTATGCGGGGAGGAGGGTGGGGTGGCTCCGGTAACCCTGTGGGGGCGGTGGGGCCAGCCGCGGGGGCGCTGGGGTGGGGGGAGTTGTGTGGGGACGCGTGTGCCTTCCTGCCTGGAGACGGGCAAGTGCTGGTGTCGGTGTGGGAGCCGGGGGAAGCCGTGGAGAGCGAGCCCCGGGGCACACAATGGAGGGCGTGGGGGTGGGCTCCCTGCGGATTACACGTAGGGAGGGATGCTGTTTGCGTTCCTCAGTCTATGTGCACGCGTGTGTGTGTGTATGTTTTCTGTAAGCATGCATATGTGTGTGTGTGCGTGCTTGGAGGTTGGTATGTCCAGGGAAACAAGGTTTCCCTTGATATACCATCCCTGGGAGGGCTGGTGTGTGCACCTGCGGTCTGGTATGACGGCAGGAGTGAAGGAGCTGAGGATGTGAATGTGTTTGCTCACTTTTGCATGGATATACTAAAAGGCTAATAGTGTAGGCGGAGTGTATATGAGCAAATTGATGGGTACCTCTAAAACCTAAAGGGTTGTAGAAAGCACATGTGAATGTATTAATATTTATAGCAGGCTGGAGTATGTTTGGGGGAGTGTTTTGGTGTTTTTTTTTGTTTTGTGGATATATACTCACTGGCATTCGACAGAGTGATGTAAACAAGATAAATGCACGTGAGAAGCAGGGACTTCCCCTCCACCCTGAGTATACCCCTGGACAAGGAGAGAGGTGGGAGTTCCCGTGATAGCAGATATTTCTTGACAAACAGACATAATTTTAAGCATTAGGGATTCTTAAAGACTGAACTGTTCTGAAAACATTCTGTGGACCAAAGTAGAGTCAGGCATTCATCTTCTGTTAACTTTAGCTAGCTTGGGCAAGAACTGGCTTTTTTGTGCTCAGTCTTGTGCTGAAAAAGGGTATGGACTAGTCTGAGACCCAAGGCATATAGTGGAGAAGTGTACCTTCTGATTTCCTGTTCTGTCCAGGTGTAAAGAGAAGCGTAAGCTTCCAGCTCTGAATAAGCAGGGATTTGGTGGCAGATTAGTGGAATATGTTGAGGAAAGGGGATATGCATTGAATGTTTATATTATTCAGATATTTATGAATTAATATTATCCCATCTTTTTTTCCCCTCTATAGCAATGCTTGATAGCTTAGCACCTTTTTTTTATTTGTTTTAAATCAATTCAGGGTGGAAGAGGTATGATGACAATAAAGGTGTAGCTGAAGTTGAAGCTGTAGCAAACAGAAAGTGGTCATCTTAGGCTTTATTATCTTTATTGTTCTTTTAACTTCTAGGATACTCTTTAACGTTATAAAAAGGGTATACAGATTTTTTTTTAATTTGATCTGTGAACTTTTTAAGATGTGTGTTTGATGATTAAATTTTCCAGGTACTAGTGTGGTGGAAACAACAACTAGTTGTTGCTTTTGCAATATTGCAAGGGATTGCACAAGGTATTTTTAATGTGGAATGATTTTTTAATTTAGAGCATATGAAAAATATAATTATCTGTCATAGTATTGTTGGAGAATATGTCGGTGTCAGTTGTGGTTGCACAACAGTTTCTGAGCTGGTGCTTAAATGCAGGTTATCCTTAGAGCCATAAGCTGTTGTGCTGAATGTTCTTATGGACTGTTGACAGTTAATAGCTTTCACTGGATTTTAAGATCTTCTATATAAGATACACTGTTACTGAGTATTAGGAGATTGTTTTTGAGTAATTGATATTAACAAATAGCTGTTATTAAACTTATGTAAATACTCCCTAAAATACTTACCAAATGTAGAAGTGAACTTTGTTCAAAAACAGAAGTTTGATTTCTTCCATCCTAAGAAAACAGGTGTGTGAATGAGTCTATCTTGTTTGACTACTTAATTCATTCCCTTCTGTATCTCTGTCAGGTATAAGGAGAAACTTCTTCAGAGTGTGAAAATAAATTTATAAGTATACAGTATTCATTGAATATTCTTTAAGACTGCTTTGTATTTATTTTTGGACTTAAAGTTGTGGTCTGGACTTGGCTTTTAAGTTGCAAAAGTGAAAACTTATTTTTTTAGATAAACAAAGTTGATTATCTTTGCAAAAAGTTGTAGAGTTTTATCAGCAAACTCATATACTTCTTGACAATATATTAATTTTTCAAAACTTTCAACAGAAACCAACTCCAGCCTAAACCAGGAAATGCTTCAAAACTAATGTTTTGGTTTTGGGTTGTTTGTTTTCCCTGTTAATCAGAAGCTGAACCATTATTTTTATAACATGTATCTGATTCAGGTTCAACATTAAAAATAAATCACATCTTTCATATATGGCCCAAAATACCCAGGAGACCACAGACAATTTCATTCCTGCCACATACACAGGCACGCCCTGTGATAGCTAAAGCTGCAAGGACTGTTCTTTGTAGCTGATCTTTGGCCCATCAAGATGATACGCTTTGCTTCATATTTTCCGGCCTTCACTTGGGAGGAAGAGGAGTGTTACTGTAAATGGTGGTGGTAAGGTGCTACTAAACATGGGGGAGGAGGTTTTTACCTCTTCCAGCAAATCCTAAGAACAGCCCCTCTATATGGACCGGTTGTGTTTTAGTTAGTGGTAGATCAGGGTTTACTAGAACAAGTCAGGTAATAGCTGAATGTCAACTGAAAAAAAAAAGCAAGTTTGAGTGCCCATTAAAATAAATATTTGTGTTTAAAGGCTACTTCCACAAAAAAGAACTCAGCAATATTTCTACTCTTCCTGTAACCAATGTAAATGTTTTGTTTCTGTCTAGTCATTCCATATTCCAAAGATTTAAGCTTCTGGTCCAAGTTATTTCATGTTTGAAAGGTGTAAGCTTCTGGTCTGAGAGGGTTTTATGTTAGCCTGAGGAGGTGGGGAGAGACTGTCGTCTTCTCTGTACCACTGTGTGCAGAGTTGTACTGTATGGCTTCTAAAGTCAGAGTCATCTTCCTTTTCCTCCCCACATCCCCAGCATCGTAAGGTGATGAGCTCAAGACTCCACAACCAGTTTTCGACACTTTGAAAGTGCTGAACAGTAATAACTCCTGAATTTGTTGAAACTGAACATTTATAAGAGATTATGGGTGTCACATAGAAGATACTCCTTGTCTGTTGTATTTTTTCCTAAGCTTCATCCTGTAATCGTATGTCCTGATTGGATTATGTCTTTGTCCCCTGTCCTGTAACTTGAGAGGACTGGTCTGTAATTTATGATCTGAATGCTCTTCAGCAAGTGCTTCTTTTCCACTTAATGCAGCAAGAAGTTAGCATCTCCAAACAGCAATTTGATAGTATAGTCCTGATAACTTTGAAAATGTCAGTGAATACAATAATTAAGGAAAGGACACAGTGATGAAAAAAATACTGTAATATGTCATGGCCATCTGGTGAAATTCCTGCTGACTGGAAAAAGGGAAACATAACCCCCGTTTTTAAAAAGGGAAATAAGGAAGACCTGGGGAACTACAGGACTCAGTCTCATCTCTGTTTGCAGCAAGATTGTGGAACAGATCCTCCTGGAAACTATGCTAAGGCACATGGAAAATGAGGAGAGGATTGGTGACGGCCCACCTGGCTTCACTAAGGCCAAATTGTGCCTGAAAAATTTGGTGGCCTTCTACGATGGGGTTACAGCGCTGGTGGATAAGAGAAGAGCAACTGATGCCACCTACCTGGACTTGCGCAAAGCATTTGACACCATCCCCCATGACATCTCTGTCTCTAAATTGGTTAGATGTGGGTTTGACTGTTGGACCATATGGTGGATAAGGAACTGGCTGGGTGGTCACACTCAGAGTTGTGGTCAATGGCTCAATGTCCAAGTGGAGACCAGTGACAAGTGGTGTTCCGCAGGGGTCGGTACTGGGACCAGTGTTGTTTAACATCTTTGTTGGCAACACGGACAGTGGGATGGAGTGCACCCTCAGCAAGTTTGCCGATGCACCAAGCTGTGTGGTGTGGTGGACAATCTGGAGGGAAGGGATGCCATCCAGAGGGACCTGGACAGGCTTGAGGGGTGGGCTCATGCCAACCTCATGAAGTTGAACAAGGCCAAGTGCAAGGTCTTGCACGTGGGTTGAGGCAATCCCAAGCACAAATACAGGCTGGGCGGAGAATGGATTGAGAACAGACCTGAGGAGAAGGACTTGGGGGTGCTGGTTGATGAGAAACTGAATATGAGCTGGCAATGATGATGCCAAGTTGAATGGTTGTGTTGATCTCCTTGAGGGTAGGAAGGCTTTGCAGAGGGATCTGGACAGGCTGGACTGATGGGCTGAGGCCAATTGTCTGAGGTTCAATAAAGCCAAGTGCCGGGTCCTGCACTTGGGTCACAACAACCCCCTGCAACGCTACAGGCTCAGGGGAGAGTGGCTGGAAAGCTGCCCAGCAGAGAGGGACCTGGGGGTGCCGGTCAATATCCGGCTAAACATGAGCCAGCAGTGTGCCCAGGTGGCCAAGAAGGCCAATGGCATCCTGGCCTGCATCAGCAATAGTGTGGCCAGCAGGACTAGGGCAGGGATTGTGCCCCTGTACTCGGCACTGGTGAGGCCACACCTTGAATCCTGTGTTCAGTTTTGGGCCCCTCACCACAAAGAAGGACATTGAGGGGCTGGAGCAGGTCCAGAGAAGGGCAACGAAGCTGGTGAAGGCTATGGAGCACATGTCTGACGAGGAGCAGTTGAGGGAGCTGGGGGTGTTTAGTCTGGAGAAGAGGAGGCTGAGAGGAGACCTCATCACTCTCTACAACTGCCTGAAAGGAGGGTGTAGTGAGGTGGGTGCTGGCCTCTTCTCTAAAGTGACAAGTGACAGGACAAGAGGAAACGGCCTCAAGTTGTGCCAGGGGAGGTTTAGGCTGGATATTAGAAAAAATTTCTTCACTGCAAGAGTGGTCAGGCGTTGGAACAGGCTGCCCAGGGAAGTGATGGAGTCACCATCCCTGGAGGTGTTCAAGAAATGTGTAGATGTGGTGCTTAGGGACATGGGTTAGTGGGTTGAGTGGTGTGGGTTGATGGGTGGACTTGATGATCCTTGAGGTCTTTTCTAACCTTAATGAATCTGTGAATGTGCACTTGCGGCCCAGAAGGCCAACCGTGTCCTGGGCTGCATTGAAAGAAGCGTGGCCAGCAGGTTGAGGGAGGTGATTCTCCCCCTCTACTCTGCTCTTGTGAGATCCCCACCTGGAGTATTGTGTCCAGCTCTGGTGTCCTCGGCACAGGAAAGACACGGACCTGTTGGAGTGAGTCCAGAAGAGAGCCACAAGGATGGCCAGAGGGTTGGAGCACCTTCCATATGAGGACAGGCTGAGAGAGTTGGAGTTGTTCAGCCTGAAGGAGAAAGGGCTCCAGGGAGACCTTCTAGCCACCTGCCAGTACTTAAAAAGAAGCTACAGGAGAGATGGGGAGGCACTCTTGATCAGGGACTGTGCTGATAGGATATGGGGTGATGGTTTTAAGATGGAAGAGGGTAGATTTAGAATAGAAATTAGGAAGAAATTTTTCCCTGTGAGGGTGGTGAGGCACTGTCCCAGGTTGCCCAGAGAAGCTGTGGATGCCCCATCCCTGGAGGGGTTCAAGGCCAGGCTGGATGAGGCTTTGAGCAACCTGGGCTAGTGGAGGGTGTCCCTGCCCATGGCAGGGGGGTTGGAACTTGATCTTAAAGGACCCTTCCAACCCAAACCATTCTGTGAATCCGTATAAAGTTACGTTACATCTGAGCTGAGTTGCATTTGCAGGTATAATATACTGGCATTTCTTAATCTGAGTGCTTTGAGTTTATAAATCTACAGTAATATAACATTATACAGTTTCTTAATTCAGATTTCAACATACGCTACCTTGCTGACTTAAATTTGTATCTTTGTATTGATAGTGCAGATACTTACTGACCTAGATGAGAAACTCAGGAGAAATATTTTCTTTTGGAGTAATCTGTCTTGATTTATGAAATATTATAGACAATTGTTATTCATCTGGCAAACCAAGCTAAGGACTAGTGGAAAAGAAAATTGCTGAAGATTAAGTACTTCATGTTTACTTAAGCTGAGTGGCAGTAGGATATCATGTTCATATATATAAATGATATTTGAAAATGTTAGGATTTGTATACTTTGTGTACTGACTTTGCATTTTTTTATTTGCCCAAGATAAAGGTGTTGATGGAGTTCAGCTTTGAGTTTTGATAAGTTGGAAGTGATATGAATGTTATTCTAAACTGTAGCATGCTTTAAAAACTCTTTTTCTAATATCAAATCTAATCTTTGAGATTGTGTATGCCCACACCACTGTGATGTGTATGATGTGCATATATAGTACATAAGAATAAGGCATCTATGATATGTCTAAATGCCTGAATTAATAAAGAAATACTCTAGAACTGGAGTGATAGGGCATGAATTACAAGTTATGTGAGCCTTGCAGCTTTTCTGGTAGAAAAAATCCCCACCCAAGTAAAACCAGTGGAAAGGAACATAAACTGAAGACAAGATTTAAGATAGTGGTTAACAACTAAGAATTTTAAATAATCCTGAAAGATGGACCTCAGTTGTCCTCATTAGAAAAGTTGTGGTGTCTACACAATAGATGGGATGTAACTGTGCTTGTGAGCTACTAAGTAATCTTCCCTAGTTCCCTGTCAGTGCGTTCCTTTGGGAGTTGTGGAGTTTTGGTACAAAGAAGTTGTGTTTTGGCTACTTAAAATAATTTAGATACACTGAAAGTAAACTCTTGAAACTTTCTTAGGGTCAAGCAAAGGAAGCTGGGAGGTTTTTCTAACATGTTGTTTTAGTCATGGCTCTTTAGGGTAGCCCTGTGAGGACATGACTAAATAAACTGAGGCTAGGTTGGTATTTGGAGCTCTCTGTCAATTAAAGTTAAATCATTATTACCATACCAGCAAAGTACACCATAGGTGTGGCTCATCCTCAAGAGAGTAAGCTAATTAGTAGAGCTAAACAAAGACCTGAATTTTTTTTTGACAGCATGTTTTTTTATTGAGGTAGTAATGATGATTGTGTAGATAAGTGTATACACATCTACAAGTATGGTATGTAGGACATAAGTTGTTTTTGTACCAGCCTGTTCTTAAGACACTTCAGTCTCACTTCCTCCTTAGATATATTGCAAATCTTTCAACTACTCAGTTATTTTTGAACAAGCAGAGTCTTAACCACTTGTGTCCAGAGGTCCACATTCTTTTTCTCAGTTTTCTGGTGGCATCTTTTGGGTTACCCTCAACCCATTCTTTGCTTCCTTGTTACTCTGGCACACTTTTTTTCCTGAGGGTCGTCTGTCATCATGATTCTGGAGTTGGATGATACTGGATTTTAGCAAACCTCAAACTCTTCCATTAGAAGTTCCTGTATGTTAAGTTGTTTACCCTCAACCTGTCTGGATAAGAATGACTAAGTTGTCCTCCAGGTTTACGGAGCTTGAAGCTTCCTCCAGTTTGCTTAAAAGCTTGGCTGTCCTCCTTACCCCATCCATCCATGTTAAACAGCTTACTCACTCTCACCTGATTAGTGAGGAGAAGTAAGTAACTGAGTGTGTTGAACTATCAGGCATAAAAAGGGATGAATAAAGGAGGATAAGAGAAGATGACTCTTGCTGCCTTTCCTATGGAAGTTAGTCAAAAGAGATTTGTCCCATTTAAGCTTCTAGGACTAGGGTGATGTTTCAATGAAGTGGTGATTTAACATCATGTGGCTGGTGACTACTCAAGAATCTAAATACATTTTTGTATTCAGAAGAATTTCTGATAAATATGCAGTCACTCACCAAGTGTGTAGTCTGTAGCTGAAGAATGGGAAACACTTATCTAAAATAGTCAATTGATACAATTCTCTGAATTACAGATCTTTCAGGTATTTTAATAACTACTTTAACACGACAAAGATGACTGTGATGAAAGGTTTATAAATTATGATTATAAATAGCTCCAATTTTGTATGTTGTGTAAGTTTTATGGCAAATAGTTGCTGTGTTTAAGTCCCTTGCTAGAAAAGCCAACTTTGCGATAGAAAGGTGTGATCACAATCAATGATTAAAAAGCTTTGCGTGATCAAGTTCTCGATTTCTTTCATTTTAAAATGCTACTGTCATATGACAACTAGGTAAGCTATCATCCCAGAATATTTATAGAGTAGTGTGATTATTCCCTTTTCTTTATTTTGTATCAGGATGCAACAATATACATTATTGCCTGTTCCTTGATAATACCAACCACTAGAAAAAAAAAAAAAAGGAAAACTAAATAATGAATCTCTAGAAAATAAGAGGTATCTTGGTACTTAATACTGGAATAGTTCCAACCACAAGACAAAGTGGCAGAACTGTACTTTGTTTGCTGTTCAGGGAGACTTCTCTTCCTTCCCTTTTAAAATCTTGTTGCAGCAGATGAGAATCTTTATCAAGGGGAGGAATACACAAAAATATTCACTAGTCTCTCTTCTTATAACTTTGTCTAATAAGTTAGCAAATAACAGCTTTTCAGCTGCTTTCATTTAACAAATTTAGATATCTAAGTTGGTGGAGAATGGATAATCTAGAGCATATGTACTTCATGGAGTTACTTAAATAAAAAGCAACTCCAAATAGAAGCCGATCTATAAGTAGTTTGCCTGGTTACAGGATAGACAGTTAACCAGCCTTCAACTGCTCGCTGTCTCCCTCACCCTGCTGCCTGCCTTCTGCAAGTCGGACTGCCACAGGCTTATGTCCCTAACCCTTCTGTTCACATCTGTCACTTCCCCCTTCTGTCTCGTTCCGAAATAAACAAATTTTTGGTCCTTCCTCCCTCTTTAGTTGGAGATGAAGGTGTTCCCTCCCTCCCCTCTGACTGTTCTGAAGTGAACACCTACATGTTTTAGCATCTGCAGTCATTATTATGAATAATTTATAATAAGAAGGTGCTGGACTATTGCAGGTATGTGTAACGCTACCTGTATTTCTTGTGTCACTGACTTCACAATGCGATTGACTTGGAGACCTAAGCCTCTAAGAAGTGGTGGTTTATAACTGGTTTCTTTAAATGCGACAGCTGCATTTGTGCAGAACAAGGAATATTTCTGAGTGTTCTCTAATTTCTCTTTGAATGCATTCAGTATGTGTGTTGCTTTGGAGTAGAACAAAACATGTGCCAAAGAACTCGAGTTTGTATTCATTTATCCAACAGGACATTTGGGGCTGGTTCTATTCTCATATCTCCTGCCCTAAATATAAAGTGAGGGGTGATGCTAATTTTCCTTGACCCTTATTTGGAATGTAAGTAAGACCTAAGATAGTTGCTCACTAGGCAGCTATTTTGTTGTGTAAGGGTTTGTAAATATTTTTGGTTTCTTAGTTACAGGGGAGTAGTTAGTCTTTCCTTTTCTTCTGAAAATACAGTCATCCTAATAAGTCTTCCTAAGACTGGAAATCAGTTTCCTTTTCTACCTGGTGAGAGCTGACGATGACACAAACACTGATTTCCTAGAGGGTAATGCAGTCGCTGGTAAACCCCGTGGCAATTACAGGGAACGGCAGTGTCCGCCTCCGATTCCAACACGTTTTCTTGGTCCAGTTTCAAGCTTTTCAGCTGCAACGGTATTTTAAGAGAGAATGAAAGTACAGCTTTCAGTGTCGTAGAACTGTCCCTCAGATACTTTTACAGAGACAATATCAAGAGCTTTGCTTCTCCTCCCCAGAGCATGTCTACGTATTGGCCGTTCACTTCAGAATAACTGGCTGCTGAACAGGCTGCTGGAATTGCGGGTCTCCTCTCACCTGAAACAAGTCTTCTGTTCTTGGGCTTCTTGTTAAATGGGGACAGGTTTGCTCCCATTCTGATGCAGTTTTATGAAATCAGTTGATACCTGCCTGAATTCAGTATCCACAACATTTCAGAAGTTTGTTTTTAGACTGTGGAAGAGATAAGGGAATAATATTTATCAATACATCACTGGCATAGTTATGGAGTGTTTGTTAATCTTGGAAGCCTGCAGTTATCATGTAACCTTACGTAAGAACCAAGCATTTTCTTCAACTGCAGGTTTGAAATATGTATTCTGATAGTCCATTACTGCAGTATCAGGTTGTCTTTAGTGTATTGCAAGAACTCCTCACTTTTTCTTGGTAGTTGTTTCATCTCTTGCTTCCATCTTATTTGAGAGAAATTAAGTTTAGGTCAAGAACGTTGTCGGCACTCTGTCCTCATGATCCAGGTCTCTTTTTTACTGAGTATTTTGCGTATCAGTATGCTCTGAGTGCTATGAAAATTGTGTGATGACTTCATTGCAGGGAAGGATGCTGTGTCCAGAAAATAAGTAGCATCTCCACTACAGTATTTACTGGCGAACAGGCAAATTATCAATTTGATAGAATAGTGTTTTGAGCTGCTAGCAATCTGGTTTTGTGACATTTTTGAATGAAAGGGCCTTCCTTCCCTGGTAGCTCTTCTGATGTATGCTAGAAGAATGAAAGTGTTCCTTCCTAACAGGGTTTTCCTGCCCAAAGTTGTGTGTGATTTACGTCTGCAGGAAAGTAAACTTTCCCATCTCCTAAGGCTTATTTACTCATGTTCAAACTGTAGGTCTAGCAGGGCTGCTGGGTTCTATATTGATAGATCCTTTGGTTACTCTCCTTGCTTGTTTGCTTCTGCTAGAAAAAAACAATCAGAACACCCAAGCTGTGCTAGGAACGGACAGAGGCCATTACTACGGTCTAGTAAAGGCCTGTTAGGTCTGCAGGAGAGATTCTTCTTCCAAACTATCCGTGACCATGGCAGATTAGATCACCAATCAGTCAGTCTTTCGTAATGTTAGTGAGGGGTTTTGTCTGGTATTTGTAGAGTGACTACTTGGCACTCTTGCCACTGTTCTGTCACAGTACCTTCTGAGAATGATTTAACATCTAGTAGAACAGTACTGTGCTCATTATCCTTTTGCAAAGATTTTTGAGACCCAACTCGGGGCCAGGGATGAAAGGATGGAGGATCTGAGGAGAGATGCTTAGAGCTACCCTAAATATATATATATATATATATGTGTGCATATATCCACACACTCGGAGAAGTTACATCTTGAACTACAGCTGTTAGTATTAACTGATTATAGATTTACCACCCACCTTCCTTGTTGCTCTCCTAGGAGAGCATTTTGATTAGAGAGTTGTAAGTCTTGTGACATAGTTTGCCTTTTATGCCTGTATGAAAGGGGAAGGGTTGTGTCTACTTTCACAGTACTGCTAAATTGAAAAGTTTAAGCTGTATTTGTGCTATGGGTATACATACAATATTGACATTGCCCTCAAAGGACTCTGATTATTGTCTAGCAAGCATTCTTTCTCAGCATCCTTTCACAGTATGTTTTGTTTCACCTGCTAAGTATTTTTAAGTTTAGCTGATTGGTCATATTTCTGCTCAAATGACTGATGTGTGTCAAGCTGCAATAATAAAGGCTCCCCTCATAAACAGTAAGTTGTTTGGAAGGAAGCAGTATTATTTTTTTGAGGGGAAACTGCAGCAAAAGCTCTGAATTAATGACAGTTTCATGGGATTGTGTCAATCAGGAAAATGTGCCCCACTTTGCTGAATTCTGTGATGAGACACACTCGCTGTAACTGACTTTAAAATTCCCTTTTATTGTGTTTCCTCTTCTTTTTGAGTTATAGTAAATGTTTGTTTTTAGAAAGTTACCACCAAGTTTCTTTAATTCTTATGTGGCTTTATTGTTGGTTCCTGCTCTTTTCTTTGCATGTAGTGATCATGTCTGGCATTCTTCAGAAAAATGTTTGTACTCTGCATATTCTCATGATCTCTTGTCCTTGCTTAGTAATTTAAACTATAGTAACTACCTGTCTCTATGAAGTTCTGTGATAAGCAATTAGAAGCAAGGAGTTAGATGTGTTAAAATTTCTTGTTAAAATTGTAGTGTTTTTATTTTTGCCTTTGAAGCTAATTAAATGGAACATTACTACAGCTCCCAGGTAGATAAACTGAAGTCTTTAATCCCAGTTTTTTCCCATTTGATGTTACCTGATGGTGTCTCTTCTTGTTAAAAAAACCAACCAAACAAACAAAAAAACCCACCCCAAAACAAAAAAAAACCTGCATACACAAAACCCCCCAAAACCAACAACCAAAAAACTAAACCCCCCAACAAAAACCCCCACAATTCTTGATTTTTTTTTCCTGGTTCAGTCTTTGTTTCAGATGACATATGGTTCTACAGTACAGCAGTAGTAGCTACCTTAGTAGAAAATTGCAATGAATGTTTGAAGAAACCACTAAAAGAATGATGGACTTCTTGTAATAATACATCTGAATCAAGAATTGTGCCAGAATACTTTTTACAATTTTTTAGCATATTAGTTATTCCTTTATGTTAGACTGCCAAAAGGGGGAAAATGTCTTGAGCATATGCTGGTGTTGTCACACAGATTCCATTTAAGACTGAAATTAGTATTGCTTTTATCTCGCTGTTGATTGCCTGCAATGTTTTAAAGTTTCTTACTTATCAAGTTATTGTCTCAGAAGTATTAACCCTTTATTTGGCTGCTTTCTTTCAGAGATGTGGTACTGGGTTTTCCTCTGGGCTCTCTTCTCCTCTCTCTTTGTCCATGGTGCTGTGGGAGTATTAATGTTTGTGATGCTGCAGAGGCATAGGCAGGGGAGGTTGATCTCTGTCATTGTGGTCAGCATTGGATTTCTGGGTTCTATAACTGGAGCAATGATAACCAGTAAGTCTGTCTTTTGTTTTGGTGTTTTTCTTCTCATTTTACAGCTAACTTCTAAAGAGAAAAAAAACCCTTTTTCTTAGTGATCTGTTAATTGTTTATTAAAGATTTTGTCTTAGTTATATAGCTATTGTAATGATAATGACAGCTGAGTTGCTCTTCTATTGTGTAAAGATAAAATACTATAAATTGTCAGAGGAGTTTAGAAATCGTCCTAACTCTTTCATTTTGGGAACATTGGCTGCCAAGCTATTCAGAAGATGTGTGCTGAGCAGGTAATATATTTTTGGGATCAAGAAGAGCAGTCCTGCCCTACTGTACTTGTTGCAGATTGGTGGTGGTTTGTGGTTTAGTTTTGGTTTGGTTTGTTGGGTTTTTTTTTTTGGCAAGGTTTCTGATCAAGATCC
>WKFP01014555.1:149054-170647 GCA_011057875.1 Pterocles orientalis | reverse complement strand
GGTGAAATGCTTGTTGGCCAGGGCATCTGTTACAAGAGTTTCTTATGGTGTTACTCTAGCTGCTCAAGATACATTTTAGACACTATTTATTTCTTGTTGTATCCACATATAAGATGCTACCCATTTCTCTGTTAAAGCAAGGTGCTGAAAGGTTCACAGAGCTATAGTTAAAATCTGTACTTACCATTTTAACATTGGAGAAGGCAGGAGTATTTTCTGTGTTAAAGTGCAGAAGTGTTACACCTGACCATATATGGCACACAAGTGATGTTGCCAAGAGTTTTTTGAGGAAATGCTGCTTAGCTGTTTTCATCTAGGGTTACTGGTATCAGATACTGTTTTCCATGTTTCCAAAGAAGTTCTGTTATCTGTGTCAATACTGAAATATGTGTCATAAGATCAGTAGGACACTTTATTCAGTCGTTGGCTTTATCATATCCAGTTACATTTATCTAATTTTGTTTCTAAGTTATAAAGTTATAAGTTTACAGTACCTTTTCTAAGCAAATAGGAGCATGGCGAGTTTTCCCTGGAGGGAGGGGAGGGAGAAATAGTGAATGTTATTTTTGCAAGAAAGAAGCTTGTGCTTAGTTGTCTGAAACAATGTGGGTAAGGTGTTCTTAATGTTAAAATCAATGGATTGAACAGGGCCTTTGTTAACTTGAGCAGTAGTTTCTGCCCTAAGATCCTCAGTGGTGTTGACAAGATGGTCTAACTCAAAAGGCCTTTGAGGGTAAAGAACTGTAAATCTGGCAATTATCATATAGTCTGTAGGCAAGGATTCCTGCCTTTTATTCCCTATTTCTGTGTGCTGCCTAGATTATCAGAATAGTGGTATCACTTCAGCTTTCAACACATGCATGAAAGTCCTTCTTGCCTACTGATTTTCGAGGTTAAATAAAAACACAAATTTCATGAGAAGTTTTGCGATTTCACTCAAAAGGTTATTTTAATAGCTGTATATTTCTCAGCCTAGAATTTCCATCATTGAACACAGTACAGTTCGGTATAACTACTCTTTTTTTGCTAAGGCGAGGTAGAACCGGTTGAGCACCTTACATTACATGTTATGTTGATTTTTGTCCTATGATTAAAATGGCAGTGGCCCTGTTACAAGGTCAGTCATGCATATGAGCATATCTGAAGAACTGAAGATGAGAAATATGATGCTAGAATATCCAAGCAGAGACTGGTACTGTATTCTGTGGTGGAGAAGGTTCAGGTTCAGTTTCTCAAATGAAAAAAATACTTTGTGTCTTTTATCTATGCATAAAAAGAAGAGCAACACAGTTGTATTTTTGTCATCCAGTTTTGCAGGTCAAAACATTTAGCAAGTAAGTAGTACTGTTTGTGTGCAAATTTCTCTGAGAATTTCTCCATGCTTAGGCTATGGATTTGTTGTGCTGTTCCCAAAGGTTTTGCACAGAGCATTGCAACTTGGTTAGCCAAATGCTTTTACTTTCAGGTATTTTTGTTTCTGGATAGCCTTGGGTTGTTTCATGCTGACAGACATCCTGTTGGGAGATTCTGAAGACAAATTATAGCGATAAAATATTAAAGAGGATTTTTAATAGCTCTTGTGCTGCAAACTGCGATGCACTTTGAAGTATTTAGTTACTTGGATATGTCTGGTCCAGTGGTTAAGAAATTGAAAAGCAAACTGACTTCAATTTCCATTTTGTATTTCCAGTCCTCTGCACGGTTTGTGCAGGTGAGTAATGCAGTATAGGTTATTAAATAATGCAAGTTGTATTTTGCTCAGGTAGATCTTTCAAACTTTCTGGCCTTCTGGGATCTTTTTACCAGCGTATAGAAAAGCAGGAAACACCTCAGTTTCTACGCTTTGAAAAATCATAGAACTCAATAGTTACAAAAAAAGGTATAAAAAAAGTACTAAATATCAGTGGATACTGTAAAAAAAAGAAAATCAAACTAATGAAGAACAGAAAAATATCAGGCAGTTTGAGGCAAGGATTTTAGCTGTATTTCATCCAGAAGGGTCTGTTCTTCCTGCTCTCCCCAAGCACACTCCTTTTTTGGTTGACATATTCTCATTGTCCTCGTTGGCAGCCTATTGTAGTATACTTTGGCTCTGTACCACTTGTGCGGGGTTATACATTACAGGTTGTATTGCACACTCTTATTTAATGAGTGTGAATACATAATTAGCAAACTACCACATTTTTGTGTGTTTATTATTGATCTTTTTCGGAATATCTTAATGTATTCTCAAGAAGCCAAAATTTTCTGTTATTGATTAACTAATAGTATCAAATTCAGGTATCCCAATTTGACTGATTTGAGTTCACTTTGAGAGTTCAATTATCAAAATCATTTTAATGTCAGTACTGGGCTCAGTCTGAAGGATTCCTTTCATATTTTGACAGCAGATAGTTAAGGAACAAATGGAAAAGCTTATGCAAGGTAGCTGAGTGAAATACCATAAGGCTAGCCTTCTGGTGAGATATTTCTGACAAAATATAATTTACAATTAAAAAAAAAAAGGTTAAAAAAACCCAAACTTAACTCACCTAACAGTCTGATTAACAATGTTTGTAAATACTGTTATGGCCACAATTACTAGTGAATTCTACTCTTCCTAAATTTTTTGTAAAAATGAGGTGTTACTTTTTTAAAATGTCAGATGATTCAGATACAGATCGTACTTTCAGAAAATCTGTTGGGATTTAATGTATTTCCGTGTCACTAATGGGTTTTCTTAATCACTTCAGCAGACAACTCCTATTAGTGACTGTGCAAAACCATGAAAATTCCAAATTTTTTTAACTCTTGCCTACTATTTTAAAAAAATGTAGTGGCTTTTCAGTTTTCTTTGAGCCTGAAAAGGCTCTGGGGTCTCTGGAAGCACTTAATTATGATTAGATAGCACCCGAGCCCATAGATACTGAAGGTCTATAATTAAATTTTGGGTTTTGGTCTTCAGGAAAAATTCGTTCATTCTGAAATAAAGGGAAATAAACTTAATGTTTGTTGTTTGAGCAAGGAAAGCAAGCACCATGTAGAAAATACTGATCCAGAAAGTATTAAATGAAAGCTTCATTCTAGGTAAACTTTTGAGGTTTGGATTGAGTACATTTTTTACCTATAGGCACAACTAAATACAAGCCTGTTTGTCCTTAAAAGGCTCAGAAGTTGTTTGAGCAGAAAATGTTATTCATCATTACTATGGTTTGGTTTTTTTTTTTTTTTTTGACTGATTGAAACAAGGACTTTTTCTCAGGCATTTGCTCCAAGACATCACAGCTGTACGTTTGCTCTGTGACTTTTGTTCTTCAAATGCATGTGATAAATTCAGTATGTGAAAGACAGGTGAAGGGAGTTATTAGCGCCTGGCTTTGTTTACAGTGCAGTACTTTGTTTCTGATTTATCTTGGCCATTTGATGTTATACTTAAAATGGGAATTTGTACACAACTGTACAAGAAACATGCTCTCTTAATTTTTAATGTGTTATAGCTCAAAATCTAATCATTGGTGAAAAATTTCCTCTCATACACGTTCAAGGATAACAATGCAGTACTTCGATCTTTTCATGTTCTGCTTGATTTGGTACACAATTGTTTACAGTTTAGTAGTATAAGTCAAAACTAAACTGACACAATATGACCATGTTATTCAACTGAAATATTAAGTGAAGCTGATAGGTGTGTATCTACAGTTATATTTCAGACACTAGCATTTTTACTGTTGTTGTATTCTCCCTGCCTATACAAGCACTATTAAACCACCCTTCAGACTCAGTCACTTTTTAGAGGACTTTTTGATACTTTTTCAAATCAGCAGAAGGCAAAAAAAAATTGAGGATGTCTACAGGGAATTGTCAAGAGTCAGTTTTCTTTAAGTATTGTTGCAAAAGTTAATCTTGTTCAGTTGAGAAAATAATGCCTGAAGGACTTTCATAAGTAGGAAAGTACAAGGAAGGCTAATAATTTTGTAATGCTATGAAGTAATATAGTGTTTGGTGATGTTCTATAAATAGCTTATGCGTAGACACTAAATAATTTGTCATCTATTTGATCCTTGGCTTTTTCTGTGATTTGATTATTGTTTTCTTGTGATTCTTAGGTGCTGCAGTAGCTGGAATTTACAGAGTAGCAGGAAAGAATATGGCTCCCTTAGAAGCTCTTGTCTTTGGTGTTGGACAAACAGTACTGACATTAATTATCTCATTTTCAAGAATTCTTGCAACGCTTTGAAACTTATATAGAAGGGGAAAAAAATCAGCTAGTTTAAGGAAATTTTTAATCTGAAGAAAAGCTTCCTGGAAGTGGATTCACCAGCTTACAAATTTGTGTTCTACTCTCAGAGAAAGGAAGCTATGTGGAACCTGCACTACACATCTAGAGGTTCAGTCAAATGAAGAGCCTGTCCTCTAGTGTCTGAACTGTTGTACTGCTGCACTGCGCCTTACGTGCCTCAGTCATAGGCAAGGTGCAATCCATGTGTGCGAAGCTGAGATAAAGCACCTTGAATAGCTGCCAGGCAGGTTAATGCTTGGTGATGGGATCATTGTTCTTAATAGTGTTGTAATAAAATAAAGGGATGCTCCTGCTGTACGTGCCAAATTTGGGACTTGAATTCTTAACTGTTGGTTGGGTAAGCTTTGAAATGGTAATTGTAGAAGAAAGCTGTGAACATACACTCTACCTGAATTCAGATAAAATAGCAAAATAACTGACTTTTGTATTAGCAGAATTTCTTTGAATGCTGAATATTCTTATTCGGCATCCAAAACAACTGGTTGGTCTGTTTTGAAGTGTAGGTGAATATTGATGGGGTTTAAGAACCACAGCTTTAACGACCCTGATGTCATTGGCACTGTGTGGTGGCAGCTCAGTGCATCATTTCTTCACGGTGTTAGCTTGTCAGAAATCAGTAGTTTAAGGAGACTATGTGAGGGTTACTAAGTACAATCTGTTGTGTATGCACAAATGAATCTTGAATTGATGCTTTCCTTGAAATTATTTTGTCTTAGATGTACAGATGGTTACCAGCCCTCCTGAAAACCTTGGAAAGGCTACTTCTTGCAAATAAGCTGCCTATATTTATTTGAGCACTGATAGGACTCTCAACCCTACATGTATTCTTTAAAGAACACACAAATATAACAGACTTTAAGAGAATACTCCTATGAGGAAAATGGAAAAGGATAAAAGAATTATATACTGGTTTTCTACTGAACAAAAATGTTGAGTTTAATGAAATAATTACTGTACTCCAAAAGTTTGGAAGTAGGGCAGTGTTAATGTATTTACTACCTTGTTTCTGAACACTTTGTATCTTTGGGAAGTTTAAGATGCCTAGAACTTTCAAACACTTAGCTTTCTATAGGGTTTGTGATTTTCTAGTTTAGAAGGGACAGTAGTGTTGTGCATGCGAAATGTCTTAAATGTGAATGTTTTGGAGGGAACAGAAATTTTAAGTCTAATTATTAATTATTTATTAAATGCAAAATTTAAAGGGCACAAAGTTTTGTGTGAGGAATAAAGAGTCTTTTACATCTTTCCTCAACTGAATGCTTTCCAGCAGTCAGCTTTTAATGCCGACAGGAGTAAATTTCTCAAAGGTTTTGCTGTTCAGATGTCAAAAATGCTTTCAGGACTGTTGAAATCACTGGCACCTACTGCACAGATAAAATAATGTGTTTAAAATATAACTTACAATCTATCTGTATTGCTTAGTGTTTCAAAATATTACAGTGAATTAACCTGTCTGCCTTTATTTTACTCCACAAACTGTGGGGTTTTTTAAGTGCTAAGAATGCTAATATTATTTTTTTGCTTTAAAAGTATTTAAGTCTTGTTTGGAAAATGTATGAAGTTATAGGCTTTGCGGGGAACAAGGTAAAATGCAAGTTTATAAACCTTTTCAGTGTTACATTTTTGGCTTTGAATTGCTTTAAAATGTGGCTGAATAGATGTATTCTCATTATTGTGAATGTCTTCAAAAACTTATTTATTTTTCATGGTTTGCGTTTTTTGTCTTGTGGTTTTTTGCTTTTTGCTGATACTTTCTGGTGTAACAATCATTGCACTTTAGCAGACAATGAAATTACATCTGTAAAAGGCAATTTAAACTTCTCCCCTTTCTCTTAAATAATGAGAAAACTGGTTTCAGGTATTTAAGTAAAATTGAATAATAAAATAATTGAAGATATTTCTCCTAATGTGCCTTGTTACATGTATTTCTAGGGGAGAGGATTTAAAAAAAAAATACCGTATCTTAATTCTTGTTCTGTCTTTATTATTTCTAATTAATTGGGTTATTTGATATAATGTCTTACTCAGTGGACATTAAAACATTTCTGTTTGACAACTTGGAAATGCTTGTCTAGGTCAAACCCAACGGTTTCATGAAGCACTGTATTCAGTAATTCAGATTGTCTCGTGACTTTACCTCACGCTTAAACTCCTTCCCAGTTCCCAAATTTCCTTGAGCATCTTGATTCTTATTTATTTTATGAGGCTACTGCCGATCAATGGCTACTGTCTTTCATAAAATTAAACTGTTAACAGGCGACTGTTAACTAATGAAATGCATATACAAAATTTTAATTTATGAACTTCATTCTTTATTTTAATTGCAGTGCCAATGAAATTGTTGCCATGGTAACCTTGCTCTTTGGCAAGAAAGCATCTTTCCAGAGCTAGAGTTACCTTCCTCCAAATAATTCTTGTTGCATAGATCATTGTAATCCCTTTGAAAACATTGTTAGGTGCTTTGTTGTCTCTGCTTTATATGGCATTATTGCCTGGCAGCAATGAATAGGCAGATAATATAATGCCTAAGTGGCTTAACAGAGACAAAGTTATGTATCTGATAGAAAACTGTTTTTAACTATTGATTGTGAATAGTTTGTCCATGAAGTATTCTTTGATCGTAGCATGAATTTACTGCATAATAACTCCAGCAGCAAAAGGAACTGTGAGTAAGTGGCCTTATGTCTGTGAAACTTCAAAGTTTCATTCCGCATCCTTGGGAACAGAGTTGTTATAAACATGAGGTGCTCTTGTCAAAGTGCAGCATATGCAAATATATATGTGTGTGTGTATATATGCATGAGTGATGTTTTTGGGTGTCTTCTATACCTTACAGTAACAATTGAAATAACTTCTCTAAGAAAAAGAAAATTACTTCGGTTATCTTTTTTTTTCCCTCTTGCTGTTAGGCCACAAAGATATTTTGTGTGTGAATGGCACTGATGGTACTCTGTTCCTTTTGGACAATACAGTGTTGTGCAGATGTCCACACAGCATCTTTTAGCACTATCTTCAAATAGCTCTGCCTGTCTCTGCATTGTTTCACTTGGCACATTCTGTGCATTGTTAATGATTAATTTCTAGTAAAGAACAAATAATACATCAACGCAATCTAATTTTTCTAGGTGGGGGGGAATACTGAATATACCATTTAATGTGAAGAAGCTTCTGCTGCTTTGTTAGAAGCTGCTGTTGCTAAAGAGTTAAACATTCCACACACTTCCAATTTATCAGTATGATAAAAAAATGTTTTGACTCAAAAATCCCAGCTATGTTTTAGGAGGAAATTCTTCCAAATAATTACCTTATTTAGGTGTAACAAAGTGTGGATGAATCAGTTAGGACCAAAAAAAAAAAAATTATGTGGCTCTAATAAGGCTTAGAAAAACAACTGTGAGCATGAGAATCTTTTCAGTTTCTCTTCTGTTTCTGGAAATATATTTTTTCATCATATGTGTATTTCAGTCAAGGAGGTAAAGTGTGGAGATTGGTTGTTACAATGACAACTGAAACCTAATTCCAAGCAATTTGAGATAAAATTAAATTCTGAATTTTGTTCATAAGCTATAATGGAGTGCTACATATTTATATAAGTGCTCAAATGTAACTTTGAGTGCTACAAGATTTTAACATGCAAGTGCATCAGCGTGTTGATTGAATACTTTTTGAATTATTTCTTTTTTTTTTTTTTGACCTCTAGTTTGTGTGCAGGTCAAGGTGAAAAGACCTTGAAAGAAAAGGTCTTCTGTTGCTTCAGAAGGAATAAGTGGTCTTTGTGTACAGGTGAATGTAACGCAGCTGAAAACCCAGTATTGGGTTAAGAGTCAACCTTTTGGTCACACTTTGGTCATACCACCACAACCTTTAAGATCAGTGGGAAAAGTATTCTGTACTGGGTTACAGCAATGAAATCTCCAGCTGGGCTGCAGTAGTTTGTGTACTTAACTGCTCATCTTTTTGTGAAAATTGAGTTCTCATAGAATGTAGACTTTAACCTGAGTACAGACCATTTGATACCTTTTAAGTGAGAAAGATTGTGAGTGTGCTGTTTCCCATGCTTGTGCCTAGATTTATACTTGAAATCAGTTTCTGCATTAAGTTTTAAATGTGATCACAAAGATATCTCAAAGTCTACAAAGATACGTTACTGCTTAGGGTATTCTCTCAGTGTAGCAGATGTAAAAACAATTATACTCTAAAGTAATGATGTAAAGAAGGACTTTCTTTCAGGAACACACATTTTTTCCACTTCTAATTGTTCTTCTTGTAGTTACTGAGTGCTTTAAGAAGTTGCTGCATGAATGCTACTAAGATTTGTCAGCTGTTAAAGGGAATGGATAGTATGTCCTTTCGTGCTGCTTGTGTGAATTAAAAAAAACAAACAGCTGTAAGGCAAAGTAAATACTGAAGATATTTCCAATAAAATAAGTAGTGATTGATATAAATGGCATTCCTTTTGATCTGAGATCTAGATTTTTAAGTTTAATACAAGTATTTTATATCACCATTGTAAATCTGTTTCTGGATTATCTGTCAGTATAAGGTATTTTGATGAGGCCATCAGAGCTAAAAATCTAAAACCTTTTAAAATTACTTGGCTGAAGGTTTTCACTTGTTTGAAATGCTTAACTTTTATACAGATAATGAAGTTTTGAAGATCCTTAATATTTTGGGGTTTTAGAGGATAATTGGGTATCTATGTAACTAAACTTTTGACTGTGGCAATGCATGAATAGCACATAATTCTTCAGAAATGCTTACAGAAACCACTAAAGATAGATACCTGTTTTACAGTTAGAAAAAGGCTACAGTATTTGACATCTGTATTAATGACTGTAAACAGTTGTACTGTAAGCTTTACAAATAGAGTCAGTATTATAATCATTTGGGTTTGGCTGAGCAAATAAGGGGGAGAGGAAAAAGGGAAGTTGAAAATTTTTAAAAATGAAAAAGGCAGAAAGTATCCATTAGTCCACTGACAAAATTGTGCCCTCTCCAATGGTGTTTTTTCATCGAGCATGACTTATGCTGCATTGTGTGCCATCTAGTGTTTAATATCTCTCCACCAAGTATCTTGTGGATAGAACACGTTCTACAAATTTGTATTAGAAATAAATGTTCATGTTTTCACATTGTTATGAGGTTCAAAGGTACAAAAGCAGTGATGGAGAAGAATGATTTAATGTATAGTTGATTTATGCTTTGTACAGGACTGTATTACACTGCAAAAAAAGTGTTCACTTTGAGTTGTGGATGTACTGCATGTTCATGTAACAGTTTAGCTCCAATTAAAAAAGAAAAAAAAAGATAGGACTTTAATGGGTGACATTTAAGCTGTAAATACTGTATACTACTATCTTTTTTTAAGCAACTTTTTTCCATGTTTGTGTACAGTTCTCTATGTACATATAAAAAAAACCCCACAGCATTTTTGAGAAACTTTTGTAGTTCTGCATGTTAATTGCAATATTGGTCTAAATACATCCATTTGGCTCTTTGTTTAGTTCAAAGTTTTCACTGTACGCTTTCAAGTTCTTTGAAAAGCAGCAAGGGCAGTTGGAAAATTATTTAAAGTAAAACATTTTACTGCACAATTTCTACTTGCACGCTTTAGAATGGAGGCACAGTGGAACACCACCACTTGTATGGTTTCAAGAGCCTTTAAGCAGTTTTTATCTTTTTTTGTGATAGGAAATGTTTTGTAGTAGCTTATATACAGAATTTACAAGTCAAACACAATTTCTTATGCTCATTTATTTGGTTAAAAGTTTCTGTTAAAATATTTTCATAAACTTCCCATAGCTTATTGTATGTGTTTAGAAATAAGCAATCATAAAGCTGTATGTCCACTTCTGTATGAAATACTCTGATAACAAAAGTTTTACATTTTGTGAACCTGATCAAAATGTACAAATGTACACATAAAATAAAGCTAAAATTAAGAACTAAGTGATGCAATTTCTTCTAGAAAGTAATGATGTGTTTTTGCAGGTGTCTTATTTCTGTTTTATAGATAGGAAAAAATCAAACCCTCAAAGACCTATGTTGGTACAAAACTTTCATTTCCCCATTTTTTTCCACATAATTTTATTACCTATGGCCTTTGTTTCTGATAGTCAGATTCTAGTATGTCGCAAGAAGAAAAAAAAAAAAAGCCTGAGCAAATGAAAGATGGAAATGACTAGTTACAACAGAAACTGAGACACCTGCTTTTGTGGCTATAATCAAGATTTGTTTATGCAACTGGGTATGCATAGTTAGAAAACAAACTGGTTGCAGAAATGAAAACCAGATTGATTTAATTTATCATCAGATTAAGCAAGCTCACAATGGAATGCTGTTTGGGGAAAAATATGCTTAGTCAACATGATGTAAATGTTTCTTATCTAGTTTTTTTTGTTGTTATTGTTGACCTGCTGAGGTAGCTAGATGCTATTTATTACTGCTTTTGTCAGATGTGCTTCGTTTTTAAGGAAGTCTGGTTCACCATGAGTGTGTTCATGAGTGTGTTAGTTGTTACCTCTTGGAGATGCCTTTTTGACCAAGTATGGCTTATTTTAAATAAAAGGTGCAGTTTTATTTGCTTTAGATTTTGTTAAATCAGGCTGAGAACATTCATCAGTAAAACTGTATCTCTTCCAATACAGACTGAAAGTACTGCTTTTAGAGGTGGCATCACAATAGCTTACCTCTCATGAAGAGCTTAAGGGGCTTTAAAGAGTGTAAAAACAGGTTGCTATGTCTTGATGTAGTGTAGTGAGTTTTTTTTGTTGGGTATGTTTTGGGGGGTTTGTTTGGTTGGTTTGTTAATTTGTAAGTTAAAGTTGCTTTCTAGATGAGCTTTTATTGTAAGGGGTGGAGGCACAAGAAGGGAGGTGGATCTGGAGGAAAAGATTCAAAATACCTGAGTCCTGCGGTTACAAACTCTGGAGGAACTTGTGTAAGGTACAATGCAATATTGTGCAAAAGTGTAAGCTTTCAGAGTAACTGCCAGGAGCAAGTATAGCTACTTTAATTTTGTAGCCTGCGATGGCTGACTGCCTCTGCAAAACAGCTGGGCACCTTTGGGATCCACCTCTGACCGCAGCAGGGATGCCTCACTGCCGCAGTGCTTCCTGGCTGCCTGCCGTGTACTGCTGCAGGAACATTGTGAAAAACTGAGCTGTGTCTGTGTCAGGAACAGGGGGGACAGCAGGAGCCCAAAGTGTGAGAGCTGCTCCAAAGTAGGCCATCCCCGCTCCCAAACTGGAGCCTTCTCTCTGGGAAGAATGATGACCAAATGCCATTCCTAGTGTTCTAGAATGGCTCATCCAGAACTAGTTTGGGCGCTTGTTTTCCTTCTTGAAAAATAAGATGTGTTTATTTTTAAGACATATTTTCTCCTGAGGAACAGACTTTCTTGCTTTCTGAGAAGCTCAGTTTCAGGGAATGGTGTTAAGCCATTGCATCTTAAATTGCTTCATAGACAGTTTTTAAAATCAGGTTAACTTTCTCACCCACAGGAGAAATAGTTTCATCTTTTCAATACCAAAACTATTTAGCCTGGTGAGGTGGATGTTACCAGTATAAAACCCTGCATTAATATGTTTTATATGTTATAAAATATGTAACACATCTACATATATGTATGTAGATATAAATAGAGATGTATAATACAAAATTTTATATGTATGTCCAAGTTTAGTTGAACTTTGCACACTGGTTATACTTGTGTAAATAATGGAGGTTTTTACCCTTTCTTTTAAAAGTAGTACCTGTTATTTATCTTTCTCAGGTGTTTCTAGTAAGCTTGGGCACAGAAGTATAGTGTAGGTGGAGCTTGTTCAACTGTAAGATAGGACATGTTTAATTTATTCAGAGAGCAAGAAGATGTGATTTTTATTTCAAATATGTTCCTTTTGTCCAAATTAATTATGGCATGTGTCAGTCCAACTGTGTTGATAGAACAAGAATGATTTCTGACATTCTAGGCATGATAGATATTGCCAGTAGCAGGGGTTTTTTTTTTTTAATTGTTAAAAGTTGAATGAAAATATTGTAGTAGAATAGCAGCTTAAAACTTTATCTGTAGAAGGGAAGCCAGAATAATCAGTTGTCTGAGCATATAGCTTCAACAGAGCTATCCCAAAACCAGATCCCTTTGCACAGCTCCTATCAGCTGAGCAGTACCTTTGCACAGTGGTTGCATTTTACTTTAGAGCTGTCTAAACTGTCCTTGGTGCTATTAAAAAAAATGTTCCAATAAAAAAGAATGTTTCTAATTTGTTCTTTTTTCAGTGCTGTAGCAGTTGTAGCTAATGCATGCCTTTCTATTTCAAAAGCTTACTGTGTGTAGCTTCTGCTTTTTAGTACAATTCCTAGTACCTTCCCTCAACTTAGGGTGGAGAAGCAGATCAAGGGGTGGGGTGGCCAAGGGTGCACTGATGGCAAGGATCTTCGTAGTGTGTGGAACGGAGGGGGCAAAGAAAGGTGTATGTCTCGGGACTGGGGAAAAAAGATACTGCAGTAACAAGAAGGTAGATGGCATGAGCTTCATCTGAAAAGATAGTTTTCAACACTCTTGTCCTGTCTGTAGGAGAGCTGTATTATTTTGAACATAAAAATGTAGATATCCACATCAAAGATCATGCCTCAAGCTTACCATTTTGAATGATGGCAGTGGTGTACAGGGAGGGAAAGAAAGTAGAGAGATACGAGAGAAAAGAAGAACATATTCTGCTGGAAGAGTTAAAGACAGATTCTAGGGAATCTTCATACTTCACCCAGCACTCTCCAAGTCAGGTCCTGCAGGAAGGTACACAGCCAGGACTGTTGCCCTCACGTAGGAGGAATGCTTCTTTTCTCACAGAGTTCTTATTCTGTGTTTTTCAGGGTCCCACCAGTTCAGAAAACTCCTGCCTCTGTTGTGTAATGCCAAAATAATTTATTTAAATACTGTTCATGTTCAAATAATATTTAACTTACAGTTATCTAAATTCTTAGATTAGGGAATGCCAAATTAATCTTCCACATATTCAAGAAAATATTTTTCTTGATTGTTTAAAAACAAGCAAATAAAAAGAGCCAACAAAGTATTAAGTACTTTACTGCACTGGATCATATGCTGTGAATTTATTCCTAATCCTGAGGGAATATATAATCCTTACATTAGAGGCATATTGTTGTAAAAGGATTGGCCGGTTTGTTTCTCTGGCACAGGAACTTGTCCGGTATTTACGTGAACCAGCTGCAAAGCCCAAGTTCTGTCACTAGGTGGTGGCCTTGGTCTGTGGATGCTTTCTCTTCCTGCCTTCTCTCCCCCTTTCCTCCCACACTGTGCTTCTAGATAACGACCAAAGCAAGAATCCTGTGTTAATGCTGCTTCTGAATATTATGTCTACAAAGGTAAAAAGTCTTTGCATTTAAAGGCTTAGGGTAGACCGAAACTATTCGTCCTTGTCTTTTTCCTCTCAATTTTATCTTTGCTTGCGATGTCCAGTATTCAAGGCATGATGTATTATTTATGGCTGGTAGCATGCTTAATATTGTGCTATATAACATGAATACTTCTAAAAGTCAAAATATAATTACAGGAGCAGATGTGAAGATCCAGAGCTGGAACACTTAAATGTTAAATTACTCTTTACATGACTATCAGAAGAAATTGATTTTTTGTTGTTGTTGTTTTTAAATAAAGAGTGGTAGTGTGTTGATTTGGGAATCCAGGGCAAAAACTTTTGCCTGGTGACTGGTAATAATGAAACAGTAAAAGTGGGAGTGGGTAGAAAACTGGGACAGAAGGGAATCTCTCCTGGAGACTTTCCTTCTATGTGACTTGCTACAGCAAGTTCTTTGGTACACCTTCTCTCTTTCCATGCAGTGCAGAATAGATCTGATCACCTGTTGGCTTGTTATTGCATTCTGTCCTGGTAAAGAAACCCCTTTTCAGTGTTATCCTATTTTTCTGCCATTCTGTAGATAGCAATAGTGATTAACTTGTGTTATGTTTAACAGAATGCCCATTTCATTGAGGGGGGAAAAACCCATCACCAACTCCAAAAAAACCCCTAAAAACCACAAGGTATTGAGGGGAAGGGTGTGGTATTGTCATGTGGTCGTATTATCAGCCTCAAGCAACCAGATCAGTCAAACTTACATTAAGATCTCAAAGTCAGCTACAAGGGAAACGGCAGTTCCCACTGGAAGTGGAGCTATATTGCAGAACTTCATGTCCCATGGGAAAGATTCCAAACAATCCTGTAGTGGATTTCAATTCCACTGGCTGTCACAGTGGCGAGGGAAAGTGCCTGAAATTCCTGGTATAAGCATTGAAAACCCTATACTTTCACTTGCTTGCCTAAACAGACACATAATCACAGTGATTGCATATGCCCAGGGCTGAGCCACTCATTTTCATATTTAAGATTTATGACTTCAAGCCTGATCCCACTCCCAGAAAACATCTTAAAAATAGGCATTTGAACCGTTTAGTTAGTGTGAACTGGACTTGATGATCAACATTTTTCTGCTCGATATTTTCCAGAATGAGTGATCCCTTCTTGGCAGATTGGTTCCAGACAGAGTGATTTGATGATGCAGTGTTGTAGAATAGATTTTATTTCTATATACACTTTAGAAAAAAAAAAAAAGAAAACTCAGTCATACTTTGGAGCAGAAAGAGGAATGCTGGGTGACCAAATGCAGAAGGGGCTTTTCTTCAAACAATTTTTTTCTCATGTGGAATCCCAGTCTCTACTGAAACTTTTTGCCACTATCACAATAGAAATAACAGCACTTACATTGCCTTCTGTATCTGACAGTTTACATCTTGATTGAGAAGTGTGCTGTGGTATATAGTATTAACAAACCCAGCAGAGGAGTTTGTTCATTATATTTTAATTTGGTTTATAAATGGCGTGTTATCCTGTAATGAATGGGGCGGGGAGTGGGGTGTGAAAGGAAGGACTTTAGCCTTTGGTGGTCCTTTTGCATTTAAAATGAACTCCTTTTTGGATCAGTAAGATAGTTACTCCTTTATATTTAACTTTGTCAGCTTCTGAGTACAAGTTTCAAGTAGGTTAATAATATTAAAAACACGTCCGATTTCTGAATTTTAAAAGTGTGGATTGTTTGTGGTTTGTTTTGCATTTTTTGTTTTGTTTTTGTTTTTTTCAACCAGGTTAAACAGTCTTTGGAGTGCTTCTGCTAAGTGAAGTCATCCATTTAATTATTTCAACAGGGTGAAATCTGTTAAATCTAAGCTATAAACATCTTTGAGATATCCTGTGGAAACATTTAGTTGAAAAAATAAATGGTGAGTCCCTGTTGTAAACTCTCAACAATGCCAATAACAGCAATATTCTGCTGCCCTTTATCATAGGTCTGAGGAGTTTTCTAGTAAGTTTGCAATGCAATAATTGAACGTTCTTGCTTTTGCTGAGGGGCCTCTGAGTACGAACAGTGTAACGTGTGGATCATGTATTTGAGAGGTACTTTAAATAAACTGTAAGGGAGAGATTTATTACTCCATTAATTAAACAGAAAGAGTAAAGCAAGCATTTCTTAAATGCCAGAGATTGCATGATAGGCCATTGTTCCTGCTGTCAGTGTGCTAACTTAAAAGAGGTAGAAGATCCATTGAAAGTGTTCAAAGAGTTCCAATTTTGAGCCTGAAACTTGTAGAGATCTGAGTTTTGAAGAAAGAATGCCTTAATCTGAAAACAAACAAACAAAAGTGTAAGTATTCTGACCTATTGCAAAACAAGTCCCTACCTAAAGGTCAGACTGAGTTCTGGAAGCGCAGGAGGAATGAGTACTGATAGCCATCCTCTGACACCAAGATGAAAACCCAGTGCCCATCAGCACTGCAGTCAGTATGAAAATATGCAGCTCTGACTAAGCAAGAGATTGGTGCCCTGACTTTGGATGTCTGTGTGAGAGAAGGGGATAATCTCCTTTAGTGAAGTCTCAGTGTTAGCCAAACAATGAACCCTATCCGACTGGAAAAATGTGCATATGGGGCTTTAAAGAGGAACTTTATCAAACTGGAAATGTACTGTTACAAATCTTAAACTAAGTGTCTGCAAAGTACAGCCTTGTATTAGACTTCTTCAGTCTTCTGCTGATCTTCCTCCAGGTGTTTGACACTGGTTTCCCTTGGTTCGTAAAGGTTCAACCTACTAATTTCACCCCGTACTTAAATATTAGGGACTTAAGACCGAACATCTAATAGACTCCTGCCAAAATGAGCAGAAGCAGATGGTGCTGCACCTGTGTGAAAGTATTAGTGATTGTAACACTATCTGCCCAATTACTTCCTCTGAATAATAGATGGGTCATGACCAGGTTATATCAATTGATCTTCCCAGCTTCTCTTCTGTAATTGTCAGGAAATTTCCCTTTCCAGGCTCAGTTTCACAAATGTGGTGGAATTGCTTGGCTCGTATGGTTATATGAAAATAAAGGCTGACAGCTCAAGAACATGAGAGCATGCACAATTTGGGGGTATGGGGTGGAGGGTCACAACATTTATTGCTAGTCCATCACGAAAAACAGCCCTGCAAAAGGTGAACTTGGTGTTAATTTTGAATCTCCCCAGGGTTTGCATGGGTCTCTGCTCTTGTATAAACAGCACAGGGAGTGACAGTGTGTCCTAAAGACTGATCTAAGCTTTAGTTGTGGACTGCTTTAAGACTAGCTTGCTTTTCAATTCACTAATAGGTGCCACTCTATTGCCTTCTTGTTCCCAGGTTCATGACATGGGTTTTTCAACAGCATTCTTCTGAAAGGCTGTTACCTTCCTTCTGATTCCCTCTGGCCTCCTGTAACTCACTCTTTACAGGTGAGTATGAGATTAAGTAAAAAGATTGGATGTATTTTTTTTCATCAGTGTAGCCAGATGAGGTATTCTGATAAAAAGCAAAAATCCTCTAGGTATGTCCTATCTCATACATATAGTCACTAGGATAATGCAAGCTGGAGTGAAGAAATAATTCCTGGTGTGTACCAGTCCTGCAACATGTACAATCCTATTTAGTTGCTCTTAGCAGGTTTTGAAGAGTTTCTAAATTTCAGCGGTCTACCAGGTCATATTTATGCTGTATGTTTGCTGGTACCTATTCTGAATATATGGCCCTTTTTTCAGCGAGGACAATTTTCTTTCAAATAGCTTTTAATTCCTGCTGGAGGTCTCTCCCTACTTCCCATTTTTTAAATTAAAATGACACTTTTTTAATGGTTTGATTTGTGTTCTGATATGACATTAAAGCTGCTTTTGCATGTCCCTGCATCCCCTAGTTCCAGTAGAACTTTCCTCAAAATGAACAAAACTATTTGTCTTGGATTGCCTGGGATGGCTGACACTACAAATATGATGTTATGCATAAACGCTGTCAAATATTCCTCTTCTCCAAAATTTGCTTTTGGCTGCATCTTATTGACTGGATCCCTTAAATGTCTCATTGCTTGAGACAGCAATTAAGCAGCCTAAAAATAACTGTTAAATATAAAATCTATGAAAAGTATGAATTAAAAAAAACCCCACAATTATACTAGGGGCAAGCAAAATTATTGTTTGCTTCCTACCTGTGGGAATCTTTTTGCAGGTGCTCTAAGGACATGCGGTAGCTGTCTGACTGAATGCATTTGTGACTCCTTTTAGCTGTGTAAGAGAGATGTAACAGCTGACTTATGCTAGACAATGGACATCAGTGTGGATGTGGTTCTTTGTTTTTAGGAGCTTGGCTTACAATAGTAAAACTTTCTCTCCTGTTTGTTCCTTGGTGCTCTATGAAAAGCAATCTGCTAGGGAGCAGTAGGGAAATCACACTGAAGATGCGCAAGATTTTTTCAAAGATGTCTACTTTACAAGGTATTGTTGTTCATTTGCTTTTCTGCTGTGAGAACTTTGTGTTACAGCTACAGTGGAGAAAGGGGAAAAGATGTGTTGGTGTAGTCTCACCTTTTATTCTGAGACCTGGGTTTACTTTAGAAAACAGCAATTCTAGCATAATAGCTTAAGTTAACAATATTCCTTACCTAGGTGAGCACTACTACAGCTCTGGTTAGTGAATATACAGTGTTTTAAATTTACTTTTGATGAGATGCATATCCTAAAATCTCTGGTACATTTTTCCTAAGCCTAAACACACTTAAAGAAAAAAAGGAGGAAAAAAAAAACCACAACAGAAAACCCCAGACACTCATGCCACTTCAAAACTTTCCAGTGATCCAGGATGTATCTTGAAATTTATTGATTATTTCATCCTTTACAGATGACTGTTCATATTGCAAATGCCACCATAACAAACTATTAGTATGGTCTGCTACAGGCTTGGCAGTAGAAAAATTTTCTCCCTCAAGGGTTCATCATTTTGCCAGGGTTTGTGGTATCATGAGAAGAAGGGCTGAAGGGGCAGGGAAGGAGAATATGAGAAAATACTGTTGCTCTTTTCTGTGGTATCTGTGATTTATGGGTAGAGAGAGTGTTCCCTGTCTCAGTACTGAATAGTATTTGTAAACTTTTCAGGAGAATTACTGTTATTTTAAACATGCTCTGATTTATTTTCAGAGAAAAACTTTGGATAGATGCTTCATGCCATTGACTTCTCTAAGTAAGCGCTCCACATTTTGCTGAAGAAGCAGTAGAAACAAACCACACATCAGTAAACACATTTCACTCATAATTCTTTGTTGCTGCACACTGCATTGATCCAAGGGGGTCAATTTAGTTTTAAATCGTTACTCTTATGATAGCAGTTCAGGCTCTGATGAAGGATAAAACATACCATGTGCAATGGCTCCATAAACAAATTGCACGTGGGCAGGTGCAACCTCAAACACTTGAAAAAACAGAGAGGTTTGCAAGGTAAGATGGGTAGTGCCTGGGTTCCTATGGGTGATTTCTATAATACAAAATAAAGGTGAGAAAGTGATTAATTCTGAAGTAAGAGCGTTCACATGGACAGGTGGGAATGGTTAACCTAGATTGCATGTAGACAAGTGTTGTTAAAACTGGCCGCTAAAATTGATGTGCTAAAGGTCAGCATGTGGAAGGCTTAATTGATGGGTCCTATACAGTGCTGACAGAAATATCTAAAGACCCGGATGACTTCCAAACAGTGTTTGATCACATTAGCTGTGATGACAAAGTCCTGAAACTTTTCACCTTTCCCCCCACCCCCATGATCATAATATTTAAAGAACCCAGTGGAAGTGAAGTAGTTGTTGAGCATCCTACCTCCCTGTGCCTGCAGCATGGTGGTGTGCTGCACACCCCTGCTCCCCTTCACCTATGTGAAGCAGCATCTTCTGTTCCTCCAGAAGTGACTTCTGTCAACAGTAGTATGCTGTGTCGATATCTGGAGAGAAAAAAGCTCAATGCATCCATTAGGTTATGTTTTCTCTCAGGCAAACGAGCAACTGGTGAGAGGAAATGTCCTGTGGAAAAAGTTGCTGAGTGATGTAGGATGGTGAAAGGAAGCAAATGAGCACTTGATGGTTTAGAGAGAGAGCGAGAAAGATGTTGTAGGTCAGTCCTGGCAGTGAGAAACAAGGTATGTCAAGCTAATTATCTGGAAAAAAAAGGGCATGTTTTAATTTCCTGAACAATTAGGATAAATAGAAAAGTCTTCTGCTTTCTTTGAAAACATTTTTTTTAAAAACACATCATGTTAGGAAAAGAATTAACGCTCTGCAATAACAGAAATGGGAAGTCTAATAATCAGCTAATTAAACTTGGACAATACATACAGCCCTCATAAATAAGATTACTGCCTGCCTCTCTTCTGGTTGGCACTGAATGAAATCAAACCTTTTGCGAAACATGTTTTGAAAGAAGGCTAATTCACTTCCATACAGTGGCCACTTATTTTCTTAGAAAAAAAAAAAATACTGTTATAATAACACCAAGCACCAGGGTGTTGATCTTGTAAGCTGGAAAGGGAAGCATGAAACTTCGATAGAGAATTTAGAGTGACAATGATCCTTGGGGAGAGCAGGTCTCCGGTTGGTACAAATAATCAGAGCTTCATTATTCAGCTTAATTTTGTACGTGGCTTTCCAGAAGCTGTAGGTTGCCCCTGGGCAGCCGGGATGCCTCATCAAATTGTTTCACAAATTGTGTAAATGGAGAAATCTTTAGCTGCGTGTTGAGGGTATGTGGGAGGAAAGCATCACTTCCATAGATGATTGAAAGGCTCACTCCACTTTTTGTTCTCAAACCCCACAGCATACTCATGGCAAACCCGTTATTACTTGCCTGGAAGTAAATCGTAAGTGTAAGTGAGTATTTTTAACTTTCTATAGTGAGATCAGCTTTCTGTTCTTGCAGGACTGTCGGCTCTGTCACTGTAAAGCAAGTGGGAAGAAGAGAGATACATGTGGCTTTCTGTGCGGTATCAGGGCTTCCAACCCTGCTGGGAGGCCCCGCTACTGGGCCCTTTCACTCTTCTTAAATTAATTGGGTTAGGCTTTGCTGAATTGATTTCCCAGGGTAGATTTTGTTTTTCACCTTCGAACAATAACAAAACTGGCACACTACCAGGAAAGGGCAGTGGCTGGGGAGTGTAGGAAGGAAAGAATCATATAGGAAATAATTGTGTAGGAGGTTTTTGAGTATGAGGAAGTAAAATCCAAGAGTTAAGTCTGTAACAGGTTTGTGATGAATACATATGCTCAGCTATAAGCAGTATCTGCGTAGAAAACTGGTCTATTTTTTGTTCGTGGGCTTTGTATTCCCATTCTAATGTACTATTCTTGTTTTTCCCAAATGTATTAATTTCTGCTGGTGTGTCTGAACTGGAAAATTAAATCTGAGCAGCTCTGAATGCTGGGGAAAATTCAGGCTGCAAATCCAAACCCAGAATTCATACTCACCTCCAGTGTATGTGATACTTGAAGGGACAGAATCTCCTGGAGACTGAAGCTTTGGTGGAAAAGTGTCTGACTGTCCAGGTGGTGTGGAGTGGGCATGGGATGGAGGAAAGGAGACCTGTGATTCCTGAACAGCTCAGGTACTCATGAGGACTGTTTTCTCTAGTAGTGGAAAAAAACAGAATGTCCTGAGTTCCCAAAGCATGTAGTGCTCATAGCTGTCCGTTGGATTTCTGCGGAAGTGAGTGACTGATACTACAGCTTTTCTAGATTTCTGTGGCTCTGCATTTCTTCAGAAGCACACAAATGAGGGGCAGAGGAGAAGGATAAAGCTTTGCTGGTGTGTGTATTACCAGTGAAGAAAAGGGCCGATTGGCTTAAATGCACTTATGGAAACGGAAGGTAAAATCGATGGCAACTGTCATTGTCTTGGGTCAGGACCACCACCACGTGGTCGCAACCC
>WKFP01014555.1:133534-149034 GCA_011057875.1 Pterocles orientalis | reverse complement strand
TGGCCCAAGGGCTACAGCATGGATTATCTCCCGTTTAATCTGTTCAAAAGCTTGCCGTTGTTCTGGGCCCCATTCGAAATCATTCTTCTTCCGGGTTACCTGGTAAAGAGAGTTGACAATCTGACTGTAATCTGGAATGTGCATTCTCCAGAAACCTACAACACCTAGAAAAGCTTGTGTTTCCTTTTTGGTGGTTGGTGGAGACATAGCTGCTATCTTGTTGATTACCTCCATGGGGACCTGACGAGGTCCATTTGCCATTTTATTCCTAAAAACTGGATCTCCTGTGCGGGTCCTTTGACCTTACTTCGTTTTATGGCAAAGCCGGCCTTCAGAAGGAAGGCAAAAAGATACCTTAAACGGTGCCAGTAATGGAAATTATTGTAGAGGACACATACCTGTATTTGAAAGTTGATGGTTTTCTGGCCATGTGGTGTTACACCTTTGCACAGCAGATCCTCTTCTAGAAGTTTTCTTTGCAGCTGTTTTCTGCTGTGGATGTGTGCTTCGTATTCATCCATGCATAAATTCTGGGTGCTTTTGAGAGGTAAGGAGGCAGTGCCTACCTTAGCCTTACTTAGCAGCTCTGCTGATTCTTGGGGGTCCCTGTGAAAGACGCAGCCTTGATACAGATAGCTCAGCCATTGTCTTGGCTGTCTTCTCAGCACTTTCATTTTGGTATACTGCTTTCCCACCTGGAATGGAATAATTTGGGTGCTTTTTTTCCAAATTATTTTTTCAATATTTTTACAATTCAGCTAATCATCTCTGTCTTCAAGCCTTGGCTCGAAGGCCTATTTATCCCGTTGTCGAAGCAATGTGTTGTGAGGTGCCCTGCGATATTCTGCCAGGGAGAAGTGATCTTTGATGATATCAAAGAATTTTTGCAAAACAACATCACAAGGGTCTGTGTTGTTTGTACTGCTATTGGCAGGAACATCTGGAAGAAAGAAGCAAATGAGCTCTTGTGTACTTCAGATCTGAAAGAGAAGCAGCAAACCTCAAGGTTGAAAGCAGGTGAGGTAGTAACATTGATCTGATTCACACAGGTGCAAGGTACTTGCTTTCTGAATTTTGGGGCACTCCTGATCTTTCCTTTCTCAGCTTTCAGAAGGACACTGAGTTATGCTTCTCCTGAGCAATCTCATGCTGCATCACACTTCATGCGTGCGTGGCAGAATTCTGTCTGTCACTTTAGCCAGGGATGCTTTGTTTGGTCCCCTCATTCCTTCCCTGCATCTCCTGCAGCCTGGGGGACTTGGTCAGTCAGTCAGCATCAATAATTAACAAGGAGTAGCAAACACTTGCTCCAGTTATTTCATGATCTGTTTGCACAGACTAGTCACTGAACAATGGCAAATAACAGAATAACTGCTTACACTCAATTTATGAGCAGCAATGAAGTGAATACTTCTCTATGAAAGTAGTACAATGCCTAAACGAAAAGGGTAAGAAAGGCAATTTAAAGAGATGGGTCTAATCTTCAGAGCTGGTGGTTAATGCTGCATTCAGATAAGTAATTATTTGTAATATACTATGGAAATACCAGTTTTTACCACCTCCTTATTGTGACATTTACTTTATTTTCAATACATTGTGGGTGCATGTGCATATTTAATTTTTTTAACATGTTAAAGATTCTTACAACTACTTTCTGCTGTCATTTACTTAGGTGTTTTGAGAGGGACTAAACCTACAGTCCTGTTTTTGTTTTTAGAAAATAGCCAGAAGTGACAAAACTTGCCAAATCTTTTCATTTCCATGCAAGCGCAGATGTCTAAGGGAGTGCTGCTTTGCGAGGACTTTTCCAACCTTTGTTTTCGACTCCTCTGGAATGTGACACATTGTTATCGCAGTTGCCTTTCGAAGGCTTTAGTTGCAGGTTTATCATATACTCCAGGCTCATGAACTATTTCCTCGGGGACTACACTGCTTTCTTGATTTGCATGGCGTCTTGTGTCCAGCCAGCACCATTCAATTCCTGTCCTCTTGGCATCCTGTCTTAGAAAATTACCTTCTATTCTCCCTCAGTAGCTCCAAGTTGCTATTGAAAAAGTGCCTGCTGTTCAGGAAGACCCACAGGGGTGTCTGGCAAGAGAAAACAGCGTTTGAGTCTAGGAAGTTTCACTGATGCATGTACACACACACAGACAGTCATCTCGGGAAAAGCAGAGATGTTTATGTTCCTGTCTTTGAAATGATAAAGAATACAGAAAAATTCCAAATATGTACAGTATGAAACAGGTGCAGAGGAGCCCAGCAGCACACAAAGGGCAACGCATAAAACCCCAGCTTCCAAAACACAGTCTGAATTTCTGCTTTGCAGAGTGCAAGCTCATAATCTATTTCCAACATATGACTGGGGAGATGCCAGGAGAGGTTTTTGTGTGCCTTTTAATTTTAGTTTTTTAAGGAATTCAGTGTTGAGAGGAAGAAAATTTGTGCCAATCATAATACTGTAGACATTAATACATTTGTAGGCTTCGCAAGATTGCTATAGAACAACATTTTTAGTCTAATACGCACTTATTTATCTTCATTGAGGGTACAAGTAAAGCTATGTTACATTTTGGGAACAGGAACTCTAAAAATCCCATTCTGCTGATTGGAAAACCCCTTGTTTCCTTAACCCACTCAGAAAAAATGTCAGTTGTAATTTTTTTAATCCATGAAAATTTTCATAATGGCATGCAAAAACATTTCTTTCGTCTCTGTGTTCATTACATTGTCATTCCAAACTTTTAACTCCCTATTCCCAATTAAGAAAATGGAACAATAAGTTGAGGCTTTGAGCAACCTGGTCTAGCAGAGGGTGTCCCTGCCCATGGCAGGGGGGTTGGAACTCAATGATCTTTAAGGTCCTTTCCAACCCAAACCATTCAATGACTCTATTCTATGATTTATTTTGTAGCAGTTCCTTGCAAATCTTATAGTTCCCAATTTAGCAAGATGGGTAAATGTGTATTCAAATGCACACATGTTGTTTTCAATGAGTTAAAGGTGAGCTACATACATAAATTCCTTGCTGATATATGTCTAGAGTGTCCCGCAGCATAGAAACAAGGTGTTTCCTGCAGGACTATGTCTCATCTGTAGGGTGTCAAAGGCATGTGGCTCCTGATGCCGGAGCTGGGAATGCCCGACCTGCCTTCAGCTGCAAATGTGCATCTCCCCTGAGGTGTGGTGCAGCCTCATCGAGGAGTGTTGCACTGCCGCTAAGTGTATATTGCTTTTTTAAAGGAGGGGGGGAAAAAAAAGTTTTTTAAAAAATTATTTATTTTAAAGTGTTTTCTAGAATGTTTAAACACCCAGCTAAGGAACGGTGCCCTAAGAAACATTGGCTCGCTACCCAAGCATTTTTTCACTCATGTTTCAGTTTCAAAAATAGCTCTTGTTTTTAAGGCTAATCTCAAGACAATAACAAAGTAACGATGATGATGATAAGAAAAAAAACTCCACCTCCCTCAGAGATTAGGTAGAAGTTCATACCCTGATCCTTCCTTTGAATATAGCCTTTCTTCATCATAGCTTTTAAGGAAATTTGAATGTTATTAGCGATTTAGGGGAAAAAAAAAAAAAAGCAAACAAACCTCATCTTTGTGGAGCACCAAGCAGGAGATTTTTCTCTTACTGTTTTAACGCTAGAGAAATCCCAAACTGTAAATTTTGTTCTCTTCAGGTATTTATCTTCAGCACTGACAAAGCTGATACCAAGAGCCAGAGGCTTATGTCCCCAAGTGTGTGCTTTTGCAATCCTCTCAATGTCAGCAAATTTTAGGTCTGAATGCCTTCTTAATAGTGGTAGGCTGGTTTTGGGGTGGGAAAGACATTAAAACTACAAAATCTTTCCCCAATTTCAGTCTTAAGAGGGCATCCTGCTGTTGCTCCATGTCAAGCTAGGTCTGGGGATGCCTAGTAACTTTATTCTTCGTATGATTCCCTGGTCTTTGCCTCAGACACTAAAATCCAGTGATGTATACCTACAGTCTGACATGGTTTTACACTCCTGTGCTGATTTTTATGTTAATCCTTTGATTTGGTTTAACCAGGTAGGCTTATATTGATTATACAATAAGCTCTTCAGGTAGGAATGCGGAATCTAATTACATTCACCTATCATCGCTTTAGTACTTAGTAATGTTTGTTCTGACAAGTGCTCAGAACTCGCTATTGAAACAAAGCAGTTGTGCTTTCTTATTAAAAATACAACTATTAAAATGTCAGTAATTCCTTTTCCCTCTCAGGAAAGGTTTAATGGATGTGATTTGAAGTCTGTTGTTTTTTTAAAATCTTATGACATTTTTATGTGTGTGTTGAATAGAAAGCTGTAAACAGAAGAACTTGCATATAATGTTGCTGAAAACCTTTGGTAAAAAAATTCTATTAAAAAAATTCTATATTATTTGAAAATGAAACAATTTTTTTTCCAAAAGCTTTTTTTTGCAGCTAAAAACCTTCCAGAAGATAACATATAAATATTTATAATGCTGCTTGAATTTAGGTAGTTTTAACAATAGGAGCTCACTCAGCCCTAATTATTACTACAGTCACTGATTTTTGGAGGGCAGGCATACTCAGTGAAGAGAGTATTTGAAACATGCTGCAATTTCTTCCCAGAACAAACTTTTGCTTATCTGGTAACGTTACAAATTTTTTAAAAAATATATTATAAAATACTGCTGAATTAAACTGGTAATCTGAACTGTAAAAAGTTTTGAAATCTGGGAGGTTCATAGCTAAGTGGGCTAGAAAATCTACTTGAAATCAGTCACCTGGATTACACTGGGTGACTGCTGATGGTAATTTAAAAAATAGAAAAATAAGAGAAGAAATTGCCCAGCTGAACTAATACTGGCTCTGTGTACAATCTCTCTTCATTCCTGACTAGTTAGATGATGTTTCTTTGCTGGAGCAGTTATGCATTCATCTCCCCAGGGGCCCATGTCCGCATGTAAGTGTTAACACACATTCCTCTCTAAAAGATTTTGGGCATGTCCAGCTGAGGTCATGGTAATTAGAGATAGAAAAGACCCTTTGGATCACCATGTCTTTCCCCCTGCCAATGCAATTCTGTTTCTTTTGGAGGTCTATTTACAATGGATTTAACCAAAGCTTGGGAAAAGTGACTCAAGATGAGGCAAATGCTCTTCACTAGGGAGGCTGTTCCACATCCAATAGACCATAAGAATAAGGTTTGTTTCATGATGTTTTCTTATATTTTATTTTGCTGCAATTATTTTTTCATCTGATAGGCACCAGAGAATCCCCAGAAACAATTCAATTTGGAGCTTGTCTGTCATTAGCAACTTCCTACTTCATCGTATTAGCTCACTCCCTGAGTAGACATTTGGTTCAGAGCTCAGCACATGACGTGGACTTTCTTAGCTTTTTATGACTCTGTTGTTGAGCCACTTATTTTCCTGGAAACTCTTTAAGATCTGCTGGGCTTAAAGTCAAGTTTGCTACGTGTGAACAACAGCATGTCAAACAGAGTCAGACCTGCAAGTCAAGATCTTGGTTTGAGGGAGGTTTGTGTTGGGGAAGAAATGTTTGGTTTATTTTTTTTCCGAGTTCTTCTGCTACTTCTTGTTCATAATACTGTCCCAGTTAAACTATGATTACTGATCAACACTACCTCTCCCCAACACCTCTTTCAACTAGATTTAAAAGATTGATTGTGAGCTCACTTAGTTGGTCTTACATCATTGTAATTCTGTATGGCAAAACCATAACTCTGTTGAAGGCAATAACAGTTTTTACCCGTTTTCCCTGGAGTTAACTGGTACAAGTCAGATGTCAGCATTTCCATTTCACCATGTCCTCTCTCATAAGTGCTAATGTATCTACTTACCAAGAGAGGTTTTTTTTTTCCCTGCCTTCTTCACTGGGTAGGTACGTGATGATGATGGGAGAGCTTCATGTTCCATCATCTTTAAATAAACAATTTTGTATTTAAAAAAGAAAAAGAAAAGATGTAATTGTTTTCAGAAGCTTGATGAGAAGGAGGCTGTTTCCTAGTTGTAAGTGGTGTTTAAGATATGAACAGAAAGAATTGGGAGATTTGTTTTTTTTAAAATACCTGCATTCGTAGTTGCATCTGTTTTAGTGGGAGGTTGGGCTGGATGTTCTCCGTAGGTGCCCTCCAACCTGTGTTAATCTGTGATCGTATGAACCTGTTTGAGGTGACAATGGATTAAATAGGTTGCTTAAGGAAATTTCAGTAAACAGTCATTCAGTTGAAGTTCATTGTCTGTTTCTCTCTTGCACAGCTGTGTTTTCACAAAGAGACACAGGATTTCAGAATTAGGGGTTTTAAAAATAATTTTCAGAATTTGTCTCCATGTTTTCTTTGTGCTTTTCTAATATCAGACATGATGAGACCACAGTTTTGTCACTGGTAAGCTAAATCACCTGCCAAGCTCTGCTTTACAGTTAAACTGTTGCTTTTACAGAGAAGATAAAAGCTTAAAAAAAAAAAAAAAGCCACACAAAACAGCAGCAACTTTCAAACAGCATGCGGACACAGGGTGCCTTAGACATCCATGCTTACACTGTCACCTTTTGAAATACCAGCAATTATACTGCATGAAGCGCTATTGCTTCTCATATGGCAGTTGTCACTTTATAAAAGATGACTGTTAGTTATATCTCCTCCCTTTGAGGCACTGTGCAGGTGCTTAGCATTTTGAGCAAGCAAGCGTGTTTTTGAAAACACATACCCTTAAAAACAAAACAAAACCAAAAGAAAAAGCCAAAACCAAAAAAAACCCCACCAAGCCACAACACAACCAAACCACTTGGCATCTTTAAGTGCCATAGGATATTTATGGAGTAAATAAAAGCTCGCTTTCTGTTGCAGGTGAGGGCTGCTGTGTGTGCCCCTGCATCCTCATCACTGGAAGAGTATCATGAATACATATGGCGTGCAGGAGACCCTAAGGGAAGAAAGCAAAGGCAAATCGTGGAATAAAAAGTAAGTGTGTCACCAGCTCCAGTGTTAATATATTTTTGTATCCGTTACGCAGAGTTCTCATTCCTGTCCCTACACCACTCTAGTAATAAGAAATGCTCTTTGAGGTTCATAAAGAGGAAGAAAAGAATTGGAAAGCTGACTCAAAGGCTGTGAAGTGACATTGTGCCTTCCGGAGGTCTCTTCAGACCAATTGTAATAGAAATTACGCTCAGTGGCTCATTTCTTTCCATTAGTGGCCTGGGTTTTAACAAAACGCAAACTGTTCTATGCTCTAAAAGAAACACAAAAGATCACTCAGGACAGGTAAACCAGGTGTTGTTTCTCTCACACAGAGTCAAATGAAATATTGTTGATATTGACCCTTGTGAATTGGTTCTGAATGTGTCTCCAAGAGCTGCCCAGTTGAGATATCTACACTCTTTATTAGTATGAAAGTTAGGGAGGGAATTAAAAAAAAAAAGGTATAAAAGAGGGAGTATTAAGGTATAAGAGAGGGAGTATTAAAATATTTTTTATTAATAAATAGTATTTTTTTCTTTTAACTTCTGAGCTGTCAAGTTTCTGGTACAAATCACAATATGGTTTGATACCTACTGCTTTAAAAGAATATTTCTTCTTATTTACATAGGAGGAAAAATCTTTGTTGTTATGGGTGAGTAGTCAAAGGAAAACTTGCATTAAATCAAAGCTAAGCTAATACTGTGCTTAAAAACATATTCCATGGGAGAACAAAACAGGTGCTTGAGAAGAGGGATACTAATTACCATTGTTTCCAAAGTAAGTTAGTTCTTGCATAATTTTTTTGAGGAATCCCAAACAGATTGTCCCCCTTATTTTTTGAGAAAGAACAAAAATTGTCTGTTTTCTCTTTCATATTTGTCCTCTGATTTCTTATCAGAGAATTGCATACATCTTTTTCCTTTTTTTTTTTTTTTTTAAATTACAAGAATAGTTGTCTCCAAGGGCTTGGCTTCATTTGTTTTGAGGTCTAGAAAAGTCTAGTTTCGCCACCATATTTGAAACCCCTTTAATTCTTGAGAAAAAGATAAATCTTACAGTTTAATTAAACTGAATATGATTTTTTTTCTATGATTGCATTTATGAAAAAGAAGGTAACCATTCTGCTACGGGCATGAAGTGTTTTGCTAACAATAGACCTGTGTGGCCATAAATAAACCTTGTGTTAAACAGGCTCGGATGGATCGCTGCTGGATTTGAGGATAGTTGGCCTCCTTTTCTCTCAAGCTAAAGAGCTCAAGAAGAGCAACTTCAGTCTCCCCTATATGGCAAAGCTGTTGAGGAATAAGCTAGTGGGGGGAAGTTAAAGAACAAAAGCTGGTTTCTGGGAAGAGGCTGTTATTCCAAGAAGACACCAGTACTTCCCACGTAGCACCTTCAGGTCACCTGGTTTGATTCCCTTCCAGAGATGCTCCAGGGCTTTAACAACAGCCCTGTGTCACCTGAGTGCCTAACCATGTGTGTAGTCTTAGCCTGCCACTAAACTAAGGTCAAACGTGGGCTTACATCTCCTTGATTGTGCAAATGCGAGAGCTAATTGCAGGCTGTGTACTAGGCCAGTACAATAGCTGTGTTGCAAAGCCTGAATTTTTTTGCTGTGACTTGTGATGGCAGCTTGGTTCAGACTCTGCTTTCTAGTGCCATTTAATTGTAAGAAAATCTGTGTTTTTCATAACTAGAGGACAAAAGACAGAAAAAATATTCTAGACTTCATTTTGCTTCTGAGAAAAGCATAGGACTTAATAGGTTACTGGGCAGGATACAAACAAAAAGAACGCAAGCTGAAATCGTTTTAAAGCCATGGTTTTTCAACATGGCATTTAAAGACAGTGAAAAGCAGAGTGGGATGCAAACTATGCTTATTAGTAAGCTGGATCTCTAAGAGGCTTAATTAGACTGAACCAAGCAAGGCTTCAATAGGTAAGACTATCCATAAAGAGTTTCCAGCTATTGAGTTAAATCAATTAATAAGCCATTTAAAGCTAACCTACTGCAAATTCTGAATATCAGCATTCATCATGGTGATCCAAGCATAACTCCCTCATGTTAATTTCCAAGAACAAAAAATGACAGGCTGAATAAAAAGCTAAAATGGACTTGCTCAGTGACACAGTCCAAGATGGGTGAGATGCAAATAAGAAAGCAACCATATGGAGTGATGCCATGTAATCATAATTTTATGTAGATTATCAGATATAACCTTTTTTACCAGCAGAAGAGGAAAGTTCTCTTAGGTTGCAGAGGTCAAAATTTTGATGTAGTTTACGTGTGACCATTACCAGTACAACTAGGAACAGAATACGTTCCACGATTTAAATCTTCTATGTGTACTTTTATTTCAAAATGCCTGATTGCATGCATGTGTGATGAAGCTCTTTGTTTTTTTAGAGTCTGGATGAGAGTGAAAGGGGAAGAATGCCCAATTCCCTTTTTATCTCTCATTATTGTTTTGGCACAGGAAGAACTCTGCATCAGTTATGGTATTTGAATCCACTGGGTAAAAGCAGCCTGGCTTGAGGTTGAACTCAATGCAGCACAGCTACAAACAATGTGCTTTGTCCATTCGAATGGTGTCTCTTTGCTGTAACATCATTGACTGCAATGTCGTTGCCAAGGCACACCCATGTTGCCCCTGTCAAAATGTCAGTTTAGATCGGTACAGTGATAGGACTTAACTGTCTACACCATGCAGGCTCCCTGCTCACAACAAAGCAACAATGACCTGCTCCAAGCTGGTAAACTGGCAGTAGGGTTTGGGAGAAGGGGGAGGGCAGGAGAAGGAAGGTGAGTGTGTGTGAATAAAACAAATAGGGAGCTGTGACTGCGACAAATGTGCTTAGCTTGATTACTAGATAACCTCAGTTTTCAGCTCAGTATGACCATGTGAACTTTGTGGCCAAAACTGGACTGAAACAATAGATATGGCTGTGTGACCTGTACTAATTAAAACCATAATAATAGCATGTGACTGGAGGGGAATGCATAGTTGAGCGGATGGCCAAAGTTAAAGCCCAGTGCAGAGGAAACACTTTTTGCATGCATTGATCCAAAGCCCAGTAAAGACAAAGGGAATGAAATGAGGGTCTCGTGCTGGGAGACCCAGGTCCTCTTCTGTTAAGTCTGGAAAGTTCTGGCCAGGTCTTTTAGCTTTATGTGTTTTTAAAGTAGCCTTTGGTTTATGTGCTTTTCTACTTGAGGGTAATCCAACAGGAGATGCCTATGACCTGGCCATCAAAAGTACTGTCAGTCAACTGTTTCCCCTGACTTCTGTTGTGCTGAGCTGTACTGCAAATCCAGTCTAGACACATTTTTCACATGCCCCTATCCCAAAGCAGTGGATATCATGGAGTCTTTTCTTTTCAAGACTCAGTTTCTCTGCTTGTAAATGTGGTATTATTTATCCCATTTTTAGGCTTAATTAATATTTTTCTGGAGATATTTAGATTTTCTTAAATGAAAAAGCTACAATAGAGTTATGTTAGGCCAGTTCAGTGACTCCAGACTTAAATTTACATGATGCCACTAACTTCAAATAGAGCTGTGCTTACCCCCCACTGCAGCTCCTACCCAAAGTACCTGAAGATCTGTTCAAACAAAGTTTTGTTTAATATGCTCTTAAGAGGAAAGTCAGTTTGCTGAAACAGAATTTCTGATTATTATCCTCTGACATTCACTCTTGTTTAAGGTTACAAAGAAGCCATAGCCCTGGGATACCAAAAATTCTATTAATATATGGCAAACTATAGACCTTTTCCTGAATAAATTTTCATTAGCTAAGGTTAATAATATTTTATAAAGTTTGCATGTCTGACTCAAAGCAGAAGTTTGGAATGGGAGAAGGAAAAGGAACAATGCTTTTTGGAGGTCCTGAGGGGAAGAAAGAGGGAAAATTTGAGAGGGAATATGGCTTTTTTGCAGAGGGTGGGTGATTGGCATCTGCTAGGGGGCCAAGTCTGGGATGGAGAAAGAGGAGGTTTCACCACCTTCGTTACTGTGCAGGTGGTGAGGTAGTGTCCCAGGCTGCCCAGAGAAGCTGTGGATGCCCCATCCCTGGAGGGGTTCAAGGCCAGGCTGGATGAGGCTTTGAGCAACCTGGGCTAGTGGGAGGTGTCCCTGCCCATGGCAGGGGGGTTGGAACTGGATGATCTCTAAGGTCCTTTCCAACCCAAACCGTTCTGTGATTCCATGAGAGAAAAAAGAGGCAGGAAGGCCTCCTGCTAACTCAGTCTAAGTCAGGCATGGAAAGTTTGAAAGACAGAAGATGAGAGGTGGTCTTAGTATTTCCAACCCCTGCAGGGTACAAGGGGATGTCCTGGTGTGGAAACCAAGAACCAGGTACAAAGACAAAACTTGGCTTCCAGTTTAAATACTTTCTTCAATATTTGGCTTTTAGAAATACTTTCACGAATGCGCAGATGGAGAAATTGGATGATGGAGGTTAAAGTTGTAGCAGTGATCTGTCCTTGGACATCAGCAGTGTTTCGTGGAAGAAACTGTGAAGTTTCTCTTGTACGAAGGCTGGGGAACAGAGTAAAGAGGGAAAAAATGGGGCAGCTGGAAGCAGATTGTAATACTGGTTCTTCTGTGTTGTCATACATTTTGAAGTCTAGTAAGGTAGAGCAAATTTTAGCAGGGCATACCCTGGTACAAATATGAGGAGAAAAAAAGAGATGGAGAAGTTTGAGAATAGGACAAAGCTTTTTAGGAGTGTGATGCTTTAGAAAAAGATGCCCAGCATTGTACCACACTTGTGTCACTCTGGCAGATGGAGTGAGCCCCTCTCCTTCTACCCCCACCCCCCGACTTCATCCCCTCCTCGCACAGGAATACCCTAACCGGGGAAGTATGCACGGGCTGTTTACCAGAGGGGTCAAATCCATTTGGATGAAATTCCAGGGCTGCTGGGAAAACAATGGCAGGAAGCGAGGTCCTTGAGCTGGCCCACACTGCCCGCCCGTAGCGGCATGCTGTTGACAGATGTGGCTGGCTGCCGGCCACCCCGTGCTGCCTGCCCTCGGAAAGCCCTGCCCGCTCCTGGTGCCGTGGAGAACCAAAAGCTCACTGCAAGTGGAGTCAAACAGCAGGAACCCCTCCATGAGCTGTGAAATTATTCTGTCACCATATCGCTTGCCCAAATCTAAATTTCTTCTTGGTAACCCTTTGGAAGTATTAGGTGTTTTGTGGGATGGTATGTTAGCAAGCAGTGAATTTCCCTTTGCCCCGGCTTCTTTCCCACGGGAAGACCCTCCTGTATGAACCCCAGTGTGAGCATGCCTCCTGTTACAAGCCCAGGGCTCCGACTTTTTCAGTCTTTCACTTTACTGATGGCTCCTCAAAGTGTACAAGGCAATACACAAATAAGATACAGTGCGTGGGTTTCACGAGCTTATTACTGATGTTTGATACAATGGTTTATTTTTTCATTCCTCCAGCTACTGGTTTTTTTGCTCTGTTGAAACTCCCCATCAGTTAAGGTAAGTGTGCAGATGGACTGAACCCATGAGACTACATCTGGCATTTGCTGCAGCAGAGCAAGAGCTGTAGCTTGGGAGATGTTTTTTTATCTGGCTCTGACCCTGAGATGAGGAGGAGGAGGCTACTTCCAAGTTAGGAAAAAACATAAGCACATTTTTTCATTTCTAACATGCCATGAAGTGCTTTGATAGCAACTGTATGGGAAAATTGCCTCTAATCAATTTGTTAAAAATGTCTTTCTCACTGGGGAATAGGAGATGGCGCTCACATGCACAGACAGGGCACGTAGGAGTGCTTTGTGAGGGCTCTGATAACTGGGGAACTCCAAACCCCAGTCACTAAGCAAAACAAAGCAGAAACTCCTAAAAGGCACCACCACCACTAAAAGGAAATGCCTTTTTTTTTTTCTTTTCTGTCAGCATAATGACCAGATCATTCTGTCAGCATAACAACCAGAGAATTTCCATTGTGACTGTTTTGTCTGAGGGTTTTTCCAGCTGATGACAAGAGCACGCTGGTGAAACGATGTCCTGCACCTTTTTGTACAGGTTGTTTCCTTTTCCTCCAGCTCTGGAAGCAGCTTGCACCATGCGGACTCAGGCGGTTAGACCTGGACCCATGCGTTTGTTTCTCTAGATGTATAGATGCCGGCTCCCCAGAGGAGGAAGTTGCTGCAGCTGTACGTTCAGCAGAATGCACTTTTCCGATGAGCATATAGACATGTCACCAGAGACAGAGCTTGGGGGGGTGCATCTGAATGGCACAGGCTTTGCCTGCAGACCGCTCATTACGTTGGGAATGTTTTTCTCCCTTATAAGGGATGGTCATATTTAAAGAGAGAGCAGAACTGAGTCTCTCCCACAGTCTGGTCTTGCGGTTTGTTTTTTTTTAATTTTTCATCTGCAGTGTTTCTCTACTCTTCTTCTGTTACCTTTTAACACCACAGGCCATTTATTCGATAGCCAGTAATGGCTAAACAGAGGCCCATTATAGCAGGCATTTGCAACATTTTGTTAGCAATAAGTATGCTGTGGTTAGTAGGTAGGTTGTAATTGGATAGCATTACATGGAAACCTGAGCTTCAGTATTCGCCAGAATTTCAAACTAAACTTAAAAAAAAATAATAAAAAAAATAGCTTTTATCTGAAATAGTTGAGGTGACTTTTCTTGGCCTGTTTTAGTTTTTCTACACCTATGATGCAGGACATAAGTAAAAGTTAAGCTCTAAATTTGCATCAGGATTTAGAACGGAGACTTGGGATGACTAAGTAGATTGACTAGAAGTGGAAACGCAAAAGAAAACTTGAAAGTCGAACTTTCACACAGGTACAATGTGTGTGTCGATTTGTCCTTTCTTTCAGGGCTTTATTGGTAGGATAAATGCATGACTGACGGAAGATGAATGATCTTTATTTGACATCAGAAAATGTACACACAGACAACAGCGATATGAAGTTCCACTGGTTGCCCAAGATGCCTCTGCTGTGGCCTGGACTATTGATAGCAGAAAAGCTAAGCTGACCCTTCACTAGTGTTCTTTGAACTACAGGTAGGAAATAAATTCAGTAACTACAGAGGTGCTTTGGAACAACTTCTTTTCTGCAGAAAAGCATAGAGGAAAAAAAAGTTTTGAATTCAGTATAGACAACCCATAAGCCACAGGCTATGTATATTTAGCTGTGTGTCTATGATGTCTGTGATTTTCAGATATTTCATCTTCAAATAACTTTTTCCTGCAGCTGGGAGGGGTAAGCCATTTTATGTTCCCTCACAAATAGTCATTCAAACTGAAATTTGTGTCTTTGAGAACCAACACTGGCAAAGTTGTAGCAGAAGCTGAAGAAAGAGAGGGGAAAAAAGCAAAAAGAGAAAACTTCTTTAGCCTTCTGTATCTTTTTCCCTCTTTGCAACTCAGTTTCCTTCTAAAATCAGAACCTCATAAAAGCACCATTAAAGTTGCAATTGTGCAACCACCCTGCTCAAGAATAATATGCAAGTTTTAGTGGTATGAGCACATGGCCAGAGTACTTAAATATTTGTTTTGTTTTCACTTACACAACAACATAAAAAGAGCTGCTTAGCTTAAACATTTCATTATCTTTTAATATAAACTTTCTCCTCTGCCATCCCCTACTACTTTCTTATTCCTACTCCATCCGCTTCCAATGTTTCTACATGCTTTTCAAGTTGTTCTGCTCCTTTTGTGTTTATTTGTGCTGTACACCATCCAGAAAGTCATCTCTGGAACTTATAAGTACTTTTGCTAAGACAACAGTGGGAAGGCATTTGCACATCATATTATTTTTGGCTAGATCCTCCAGGAACAATGGCTATTGTTTGGCAGCTAGCAACAAGGAGGCTGCTTTAGTGATGTAAGGGTTTAGAGCCTGGGGGTTGTTCCTCAAAAGGTCGTGATCCATCTTAAGGTATGTGTGATTCAAGGTCAAAACTATTTGGCAACATCTGTTTCGGTTTGTGGGGTTTTTTGGTGGTGTTTTGTTTTGTTTTGTTTTTAAAGGGGGGGGGGGGAGCATCCACAAACCTGAGACTATGGATAAAAACAATGTGCTCTATTAACTTCTGTTTGTTTCACACATGATTGTTACACAAGTTGACCAAAATGACCAACTTTCTGTTGATTTCCCGTGTGATTTTGACTTTTTAACAGTGTTGGTTGGTTGTGAGATGACATTGCGGGATGGAGCGTGGCTTTTCCTTTTGGGCTGGGGCTGGCTTGGACTTGCAGATGTGCCAGTAAAACAACGCTAGTGCCTAAAGTCTCCACCACCAAAGTCTCAAAGCCAGGTGGCGTGGTCTTGTAATGAAATATTAATTAGCACAGTGTGTCATACTGAAGCCACCCCCAGTTGCAGCATCCCTGAACATCGAGGTTAATGTTGAAATAACCCACAGCTGGCGGGGGGGCAGCGTTCCGGCATGAGACACGGCTCCTTTTGGCGCTCAGGGTGGGGGCAAGCAGTTAAGGGAGTTCGCCCGGGACCCCTCTCGCCCCCCTGCGCATCCCTCTGCTGGG
>WKFP01014555.1:113788-133514 GCA_011057875.1 Pterocles orientalis | reverse complement strand
TGAGTTTCCACTGTCGCATCCCCAGGCCCTGCGCCAGCTCTGAGGCTGGGGTCCCGTCACTTTTGGGGCGCTCCCGCTGCTGACGACGAGGCGGGGGACCCCGGGGGGGACAGACAGTCACCGGTCTCTTTACAGCGTTTGTGAACGAGGAGAAGCGGCAGAAGGAAAAACTGGCGTTTTCAGCCCCGGGCAGAAGTGGCCATATGCTGTAGCACACGAATTTTTAGTAGAATAAGTGACAAACCTGGCTGTCACCCACCCGCTCACGATGCCATCACGTCCAGGGGGTGCCAGGCCATGCACTGGAACATCTCAAAATGAGAATCACAGAATAGTTTGGGTTGGAAGGGACCACGGGGGTCACCTAGTCCCACCCTCTGCAGTGAGCAGGGACATCTTCCACTAGATCAGGTTGCCCAGAGCCCCATCCAACCTGACCTTGAATGTTTCCAGGGACGGGGCATCTGGACTCAATGATCATTAGGGTCTTTTCCAACCTAAATTATGCTGTGATTCCATAAGGCTGTGATCTACCACCTTCCTCGGCAATCTGTTCCAGTGTCTCACCACCCAAAGCATAAAATATTTCTTCCTTATATCTAGTCTAAACCTCTCCTCTTTTAGTTTAAAAGCAAGAAGCAGCATGTGTGTGTTGGTATATGCAGGTTTCTACCTCTTCTCCTTGAGGGATGTGGTCCTTAGTGGCAGTGGAACGGGATTGTCCTGCGTACTGGGAGGAGGTGGTTCTGTTTGCCTCCGGGTGCAGAAGGAAGTGTTGTTTTCTGGTGTGTGCTGCTCTCTGGGCAGCGAGGGAATTTACTCTCTCAAGGTGAAAGGAACCTGAAGGTTTGCTTAAGTGTTTTGAGAGCATTTGATAGAAGGTGACATTTGAAACACTAGGTATTGTTATTACATTTTATAGCTCAGCACTATTATTGGGCTATATCCTAGAGGTTTTACTCAAACCTATGTTTTTAAACACCAATGTCTGGAAGTTAAACTAAAGTGTATTGACATCAAACACTGTAGGTATTTGGTTTGCTTTCCAGAAACACTGAGCTTCTTGAAGGGTAGGGCCTCTGGAGACTTTTAAAAGGAAAAAAAATTCACTTTGGAGCTTTCAATCACTTGTTACGAGGTCTGGCGTATTGCGATTGTATTTATTTTTTACCTGCCGTTTTTTTTCCAAATGGTTAATTCCATCACAAACAGGTCTCAGCTGTAAGCTGTAGCTTTAGTTCAAGAGCAGAATTCGATGCTGGGGTTATTCATATGAACCCACACAGCCAATAACCTCTTTCTCGGAGGTAACCAGATAATCAGTAAGGTTGAGTGCTAACAAAAATTATTATGAACCCATATACGAATGGAATTATTTTTTCCCAATATTCACTGAATAACATGCCTGGGAAATGGGTCTTAGTTTGGCTTTCATGGTTCATTCTGAGCCTCCTCTTACTAATACCCCTGAGACTCTGGTTAATTTTGTGGCACAAAGTATTTAATTTTGTGCTCTGCCAAGTGAATACAAGGTCTCAAATTGAATTTTAGCCTCCCTGGGCAACTATGTTAGACACTTTTGGTAGAATGTAAATGCATATTTTCTGCATGCCAGATCCTGGCCCCATATCCATCAGAGCAAATCTTCAGTAGTTCCACTGAAGGCTTGGAACAATCCTAAATTATGTTACTGAGGTCAGATTGTGACCCTGAAGCTCTGGCAAAGACCCAAACCAAGAAATTTGTGTGGGAAATTGTGGGAGGGAATAAATTAACACTTGCCTATGTTTTTTGCAGGAGTAAACTGTTGCAAAGGTGTGAGCTAAGATGAAAGCTCCTGATCGTGGTAGATATTGCTTTCCAGCTGTTTCTGCTGGAGATAGCTCTCTGTGTGTGCGTGGGATATTTTCTGATGGTGCCTGTATCAAATCACAACCAATTTTACTTTTACTTCCCCTCACTGTCCCAGTCCCTCTCACTCCCTCCAAAGAAAAAAGCACTTAATCTTGTAACAAGGAAATGCATGGGTAGGTTCTAGGTTGGGATTTTTTTTCTCTGGTGAATTTAAACCTTCATTTTCTCTCTCTGCCAAACAGAAGTGGCAGGTCTAAATAGTACTGGGTAATTGTGGTTGTCATAGTGCACGTTGTAGTGTGGAAAAAAATTAATTGCTGTTTTTTTTGCCTGAGGGTTTAAGCAGCCGTCCCTTGGTCTGACTGGGAGCATGTTGTTTGCCTCCTGATTGAGACTGCGTACCATCGAGCAGCATGAAAGGATTCCTGTGCAGCTGTGCTGGGTGAGTGGGCGGGCATCTCATTCAGTAATAACATCTAATTTATACAGCCATGAAAATCTACAGCTATAAATAAACAGTTCTGACTGACTTTGCATACTTAAAATAAAATGAGAGAGAGAGAGAGAGAGAGAAACAGACTGGGAAGAAAAATCCAGTGTAAATGTCGTAGAGGCCAGATCCTTACTCAGAGTCCCTCAGTAAAGCCTTTTGGAAATCTCAGGGAAAATGTTGGTTTGTGAACAACAATGCACGCTCTCTTCCTTACAGGGCTTTGTGCACATTAGAGAGAAGAGCAAAGCAAACCCAAGATCCCAGCAGTCGTGTTTTGGGGACAGGCATTCCTGAGTGCTCTCCCAAAGCGTATGACCGGGATCCAGCCCCTCAGTGCAGGATGTAGCAGGGAGCAGTGCCTCTTCTGAGCCCCTGGTTCTCCTCGGATCCCTGTAGTCCCCAGCACAGTCACCATGCCAGGTCCCGAAGGTAATCCTGGTACGAGCAGGAGCCAAGGACAAGATCTGCTGCTTAGCTCCTCTGGTTGGAAATGAAAAGAACTACCTCTCTGCTCCAGGGCTCAGACTTTGTTTTGAGTTTCTGACATTTGTGTTTGCACTGAACTATCAGTACCAAGAAAATATTTTTTTTTTTAAATGAGAGAGAGGTAAATACACCTAACAAACCTGTGCAGGCAGTCTCCTGAACTTTCTCCTCTTCCCTAATTCCCTTTGTGGTTTTAGTTCAGTCTGTCTCTCTGAAATATTTCTTTTGACCAGCATCTTTCACCTGAATTCTTTCCATGTTCTCCTTTAGCTTCCATAGAAAAGGAGGGAGGGGTGTGTGTGTAATTGCTTACTTTCCCCTTGCAAAGTTAGCTGGAGCAAGTTATCTAGATAAGCTGAGAATTATTGAATACATGCACATCTTTCAGTCAGTTAACTTAGTTTACATTCTGGCCCTTGAATGTTAACTTCCCAGACTATAATTTTATCAGGTGTGAGAAAAACAATCTTATGTGTACACATTATTTTTTTTATAGCTGACAGGCAGCTCACAATGTGTTTCTTTTTCACTAAGCTCCAGCAGCATTTGAAAGATGAAAATTACACCCTGGTGAAGTGTGTGCGCAGTACCTCTAAGCTGGGGGGGCTTTGGCCTTGAGGATGGAGTTGGACATTTAAGAGCGGCAGCTAGTTTTGAATCCTTGTTTAAATGCAAGGCTAATAACAGAGATCTTTCTTTTTCACATTGACCATTAAGGAACACTTATGCTACTGTCGGTTTTGCCTGTTTATTGGAGTTTGCAAAGCAGATCTCCCATGTTTTAGATGTTAACAAAATGTTGAGGCTAATAACAGAAATCAACTATATTGAGCAAGATTAGTAAACATGTGAATGGAGTGTAATTATACGCAGGCAGCTTTATGTTAAACAGAGCTTTAAATTAACATGCTTTCTGTCAAAGCAATCATACAGTCAGTATAATTAGGTTACTTTTGCTGCAAGATTAACTGAAACCAAGAAAAAGGAAGAAAGTCTTGTGTTCAGATTTCTTGTTAAAATAGAAGGGAGATATTGTGCATATTAATATTTCAGAATGCTTCTCGTTAAAAAAGCTTGGCTTCATGGTGAACTTTCTGAGCAGACATTCCTAATTACAGTCCTTGTTAGCCCAATTTGTTATCTAGCTAGCTTGGAAGTCACAGCACTGTTAAAATTATCCCTCCTCTTAATTTTTTCCAGACTGGATGAAGGGCAATCCAAGCAAGAGCTGGCTTGCATTCACAGGTCTTCTACAGAGCGGTGCCAAGCTCATGAGGGAGTTCATTTACCAGTGATGAGTTTTAACCATGGTCGCATCCTCACGTACATTGTGCAAGAGATGAGAAATCTGTGTAAACAGATGAACACAATTTTCTTACTCATAGCAGTTGCAGAGTTATCATGCAAGAGGCAAACATTTCATATTTTCCACCAGTTTTCTATATATCTGATGACATGATGGCTTCACCAGAAGCTGCAATGCATTGGAGAAAGGATTTATCACAGCTGCATTTATTTTCCTCTACTTCATGGCATCAGCATTCATGGAGAAACTGTTTGGCTTGAAGAGGAGGAGTCATCTGCCTTTCTGCCTGTAGTCCGGTATTACTATTGCATCTCCTGTTTGGAGGCAGAGGAGAGATTATTGGGGGGGGAAAAAAAGGCAAAACAGAGAAGTCCTCTCACAGATCTAGCATGCTGTTGGGCTAGGCTCACACCTTCCTCCCAAGCCTCCCAACATCCCTGGGGAACTTGTTTGGGCATGGGACTGAGCTCTGAGTGTGTGGTTTGGACCAGCTGCTAATGCTGAAGCGCTACAGAAGTCCAATGAGCCTGGGATGTCCCTAGCAAGTACGAGATTACTTGACTACTGAGGAATGATTTGAAACCTACCATGGACCACATCCACTGAGAATAATGGTGCTTTGCTAGTGGGGAAAAATATCTGCCTCCAAACAAACCAAGCTTCGTGTAAGAATACATGAAAAGCTTTAAAAAAATGAAGCTTGTCTGGAAAGGCAGCAGATATTAATCCCTGCAGCTGAGATACCTGGAGCATCCTCATGTGGCTGGCCAGGATGTCACAGGACCTACCAAAGACCCACAGCTTTCTGAAGCACCCACTAGAGACTAAATGTGCTGCCATGAGGCACCAAGTGTGGCAATAACCAAATATATTTGGGTACCTTGTCTAAAGCATTATCTTGGTCTCTCTTCTTCCCTGTTGACGATCATTTACTCACAGGGAACTCTCTTTTCAAGGTGCTTTCCTTGTCCACAGACCTCAGAGGCTCTGAAACACTAACTGCTGTATTTTATTTATCCCCAGCCTGCACAGCATTTGGTAATGGACCTGATATGGAACAAAATACTCATGTTTCTTCCTTCCCAAATGATCCTGTAAGTATTGTGTGCTGACCAAATAGGTGTTTTAAAGATGGGGGAGAAAAAAGACCCACCAAAAAAGAGACTAGCCTATTAGGCCAGGGACATCGTATTAGCAAACACCTGGTAATGTCTGGCCTCCAGTGATTACACCATAAGCCCTGGGTTGCCAGAGCTTCTGATCCAGTCTCCCTCCAGTGGATCATCAGATAAACTTGTCAGCAAGAGCAGGGTGTGTGACAGATGGTGCAGGTTTCCTTTAAATAGCTAGACTCCTGTACCCGAGGGGTAATCTGCACCTCGGGGGAGTGACAAATACGAAGGATATAAATATGCCATCACAGGTTTGTGGCACAACTAGGATGAATGGATGAGACAAAAGTCCAACTTGAGATATTCTATGATTCTATAATTCAATGAAAAGTAAATACTCATATTCAGTTTGCAAGCTCTGGGCTGTAAATCCTCCTGAATTTGAGTTCCCATTAATCAGTGAAACTGACAATGCAGCGAAATTGTAGATATAAATGTTATTTGTTCACTGAAAAAAATAGGTATACTCTGGACTTTTATTCTTTCTTTTTTAAATTTTTTTTAAAGCCTTAAAAGAACAAAGGAAGGTATCTTCTGGAATGGAGGCTCAGTTCAAAAAAATCTCTTCTGGACACTAAAGAAGAGGGTTGTAATAACCAAGGGTGGAACCTGTGTCTGGATCAGTAATTACCTGCAGAACATGAGCATTTAACAATCATGCAAAAACTACTGTTCGTAAGCTTGGACCAGTACAATGGTAGAACAACTTCGTACCCCAGATGCCCTTGGCTGCCCTTCGTTTGCCTTTCCAGTTTCTGCAATCTCGATAGCTGCTCAGGAGAACAAGAGCATGAAGAATTCAATTGTATTGCAGCGTTGCTTTGTATTGTACAGATTCGTGCCCTGTCACATAGGCTGGGTTTCCCAATAGCTGACTACAGGGTATTTTAAGGGAGCTTGGTTTCACAAGAATGTAAATATGAAAATAAAACGCAGGGAAAACAATCAGTTCCTAAAACATGTTTATATGTTTCTGGAAAATGCATTTCATGCAAAAGTACTTCAGAAAGAAGAGGAAAAATATGGTAAAGAGAAGATTGCCATGTAACTTTAGCTCAGCCTTGTGTGAATATGTTTCAGGAGTGTCTTTGCAAGATATTTAAGAGATCCCAGAAGATCTGGAGGAGCGCATCCATCCATGCCCTGGCCTTGAGAAAGTTACTCTGCTGCAAGTTTCCTCTTTTTCCTGAGAGCAACAGCTCCTATTTGTGCTATACTGCCCTATCCCTTGCTTTACAACATCTTTAGTTTTGGCTTCCCCCTGACCCAGTGTTCCTCAGCCAGCTGCTGGCCAAAGCTTTCCCCTCTGGAGGACAACGAGCACCCGAGTGTCCAGGCAGGGGTCTGTTGGAGCTGTCGCCCACGCCCCATTTCTCTCCCAAAGAACAGTTCCACCATCTGGGGGCGAGCATTTCTCAGGACTTGGCAGACGCTTTCTGGCTATAAAATTTCGCAAGTGGTTTGCCCAATGTCCCTCAGCAGCTATCTGAATGGAGCAGGTTGGTGTTGCTAGCTATAGGTGCTCTCCACCTATATTTCCAAATATTGAAATGAAACAGCTGATTAATGTTGTTTTGTTGTTTGGGGTTTTTTTTCAGGTGTGTTAGATGAAAGACAAGTGAATCTGCTCTGTCTTCCAATGCTGGTGCCAGAGAAGAGACCTCAGCTGAAATGTGGCTCTGTCTCATGTAGAGGACTTCAATCTGAATTTCTCCTGAGGATCTGGTGGTCTCACCAGCAACAAAGCCCAAGGGAAAACTGCTTTGCTTTACTTGTGAGAGTTCTAGTTTGACAACTGGTCGAAGTAACATGAGATCAGTTGCTGCTTGATGTTTTCTACCCATTGGGAACAACAGCAGCTATTGCACAGTTCATCTTTGGTACTGGGACCCTACAGCCAAATTCTTGGCTGAGGTAAATTTATGGCAGTAGAAGAATCAGCCCATTGTTTCCAATTATCCTCTTTGGAGTTTCTGTATTGCTCAACACTGTCTAGTACTCTAGAAACTCTGGGATTTAAAACAAACAAAAAAAAAGTCATTACTGGTACTGTTCTCGGTGCCTCTCCGGCTGTGCAGCTGGGTTGCCTTAGTTACCATCCAACTGTGCAAGGGGAGGGAGAGGCACAGGAGAGATGATGCATTTTTTAAAACTTTCAGTGGTGTATGAAACAGTTTGTCTATAAATAATAAAACAAATTTGGGTGCTGCCATATTTTTGGTTGTTGTGGAAAGGAAAAACAAGGTTACATTATTTGACAGCCTGGATATTCCATCTCTCAGAAATGATACTGCATCTTTTTGGTCAAGCACAGGACACAGCTTTCAAAATTACTTGCTTTGAGCTGAAAGTTGCCATCCATAGACTATGGCATAAGTCGGAACTGAATATACCTTTGAGGGTGAAAAAGAATAAATATTTATGTAGCTAGTTTTAGGAAAAGTGGCAGTGGCCTGAAGCTATAAAAGAACAGGGAAGAGCCCCTATGAAGCGTGGTATGCTGGGGGACAAGCTTCATTTGCAGCCTGCAGCCTGCCTCAGGATGTAAGTCCAGAATGAAAGCAGGCTTGCCGCTTATGGAAACCTGTTTGTTAATCAAGAATGGTTTGGGTTGGAAGGGACCTTAGAGATCACCTAGTTCCAAACCCCCTGCCATTGGGCAGGGACACCTCCCACTAGCCCAGGTTGCTCAAAGCCTCATCCAGCCTGGCCTTGAACCCCTCCATGAATGGGGCATCCACAGCTTCTCTGGGCAACCTGGGCCACTGCCTCACCACCCTCACAGTGAAAAATTTCTTCCTAATATCCAGTCTAAATCTGTCCCCTTTCAGCTTGAAACCATTACCCCTCATTGTATTACCACCCTCCCTGGTAAAGGGTGCCTCCCGGGTTAATCACTTCTTGCACCTTTGAATAAACACAACTTCTCTGGGCACAAACTCAGCAAGCTTTCTTCCTTCAAGTCAGAAAGAAAGAAAAAGCAGCAGCTGCCCCAGAGCCTTTCCCTTTGGGGCGAAGCCTGGTTGCAGCAGCCCGGACAGGCCTTGGCAGATGCCACCAGCGCCAGGTCTCATTGAAGACGGTGTTTCCAGATGTGCCTATAGGAACCTAGCAGACAATTGCATTACTCTGTAAGTCATATGGTGCCTTTGGGGGATTGTACAGGAAGCAAAAGAGAGGGCGGCAGTGCCCTTCTGTGAACTGTTTCTTTTGGGGAGGGAGGAGGTGGGTAGGGTGGAGGGTACAGAGAGCTGAGGAGGTCTGTCCTCTACCACCACAGATTGTTTTGCTTTGTGTGGGGGTTTGGTTTGTTGTTTTTTTTTTTTTTTTTCCTGCAAGGTTATTTTAACTGCATCATCTCCCTTATTGTGGTGTGAAGGTGAGACAGGAAAGGGTAGGATGAAAAAAAAAAGTACGTGGAGCCATGTTTGCTGTGGGAAGAAAGGTATGTTGGAATCACATCTTCGTTCAGTTTGCAGCTGTTTTTGCTCTGGCAATGCTGAGCCAAAGATTTGTCTCAGTCAGGAACAGATTAAGGCTCTGGCACACTGAAATTTGGAATAGCTTTGCACTGGCTGTGTTTCAGTGCTTGTTGGGACTTTGCTGTCAATACCAGCTTAAGGAAGTCCACTTCTCTTGGGTGGACACAGCTGGGAAATGGAATGGGAAAATGATCCGAGTTGAAAACAGCCCCTGCTTGCAAGAAACAGACGAGTGTGGTGGAGCAGGATGGAGTGAGGGGCAGTGGGCAGGAGCTTATTGAGAAATTATTGCTGCCAAAGCAATACATCAAACTGCAGCCTCAGATACCCTGCAGTCACCAGCTATGGGGGTGCAGCTTCTTTTATGGGTGTAGAGCAAATCCAGGGAATGCTGCCAGTCCTAGGGGTGAAGAGTTGAGGGTGCACGTGAAGTAGCAAGAGTTTGCACAAAGGTGGGGAATTGTAACTCCGGGGGAGTATCCTGCGCGTGGGTGGAAACACCGTGTTATTGTTAAGGCCATGTTAAGGCTCCTTTGAAAGGTATACGTGGAGAGGCAGATCCAGCACGCACGGAAGGCCTCCGTGGATTGCAAGAGTACACCAGATATCAAAAAAGAGTTTATATTCTCTGAGGTTACATTCATGCTGTCATAACTGGGGATGCTTTTCAGCCTTTCTGTGCACACAGAAAAGAAAGTTGAGTGCTTGCCCCGGAGTCTTGAGAAATCTCTTAAATTAGCATCTCTTAAGTGAGTATATTTAAGCAGCTGTTCAAAATGCATCTAATTTTTTGCAGTTAATTTGATCTTGGCTTGGCATGACCTTTTGTCTAATCAATTAACAACTTGGAAATCATATTATTTTAATTCTGATTATCTCCAGTTTATGCATCGGGCATGCCCTAGGCCTGAAATTACTAATAGGCACTCAGTGATGAAAAAATCTGATACCTAGATGTATCAAGTATCAGATCTTCTATAAAGACCTATACTGTCTTGTAGTGATGCTGTGGTCTTTGAAAAGTAATTGTTACTATTTAAGTGATGCCTCTCAAACCAGAGTTAGTGCAGAAAGGCTGCGGATCTGTTTTCATTTACCAGCAATCCTCATCTCGTAGCGTGTTTATGCAAGAATAGAATTCAGCCAAAATTTCCAAACATGGACATGTAGAGCAAGCATCTTATTTGCAAAGGTATCAAGTGGTGAAGTTATTCAGCACATTTGAAAAATCAATCTGCTGCTTTTAGGTAGCTGAGTATGGATGGTGAGAGACTAGCTACAGACACTCTACTTTGGCTTGACAGGCATGTGAGACTTCATAAAATAGATTAGGCATCAGATGTTCCCTGGGAACAGAGGGAGGTTGTCTTATTTATTTTCAGAGGTGTTTTTGCAAGGCTTTTTTTCTTTCATCAGAAAGCTAGTTTAAGACATTGCAAATGTTCACACATTTGTCCTAAATAAAATACACACGTTCTCCTGACAGAAATACTTTCATCCTCAAAAACTTAATCTTGAATGAAAAAGAGGAAACCAGAAGGGAAAATAGTAATAATAATAAAATCCCACGCCACACCCCCAAAGCTGCTTCATCCATTCTTCCAACGGTTGAATGTGTCCTCTAAACTATTTTTTCTCACTGCCCATTTGTCCAAGCTGACTTTAATTTTCTTCAAATCAGTACTGATTATACCACTACCGAAGCAAAGGAGAGATGTTCTCAGGTTTGTTGAAACTTTCTGAAGCACTGCGATGCTCTCACCTGGGTACACTAATGCCTTCCTACAAATTGTCAGTAAACGTTGTCATTCCCCAGTCAGACACGCACTGCGGGATGCAGGCGTTAGAGTTTTAGTTGGAGACATTTTGCTTCTCTGGACCGTTGTTGGAGAATGAATTCAAAGTCCAGTGTTCATACTGGTAAGAGGTGCTTCTTGAGGCACATTAGAGAAAACTGTCTCAGCCTTTTACTTGGTAGGGTTGGGATTCTTGCCCTGATTTGTTCTCTGTTAGTAACTGGTTAGGTCCTGGCAATCTATCAGGAACCCCAATGCCACGCCCCCATGTACAAGGGCCCCCTTCCTCTCCCCACCTGCCTAGGCAATCCCAGGAAATCGTTTTAGATAATTTTTTTTTTCCATATGGATCGAAGTGAAAAGCAAAACTTGGACTGACCCCATATCATGCGGTTGAGGAACTCCCCGAAGTTGTAGAACAAGACGATGATGGCAAGGCTACCAGCAAAAAAGGCTGCTAGCCCAGCTGGGTTGAACAAAGCAAAGAGAGGGTATACCCACTCTCCTGTTACGGAATAAATCCACAGGACCCTAGGCAAGGAGAGAAATGACCTCTGGTTAGGACCATTCAGTTAGAAAAACCACTTTATGATTTCTAACTCCTGAAGGGCCAAGTTATCAAAACAATTCTGATAGAGAGAAAATTAGCTCAGCTGTCGATACCTCTCCTCGGCATTTGGGCTCTTTGCTGTGAAGCACACTTGAGCCACTGCAAAATTAGAGGGGTTTCAGCACGGATTGAAACACACACGATGTTCTGCTGTCACCCTGGTGGCACTGGCTATTAACAGCAATAAAATAACAGTAAAATGGCAAAATGCTCAGAAATAGGGATGTGCACTTGGCTATTATAAGTGAAGCTTAACCAGATAAGCTCTCACATGTGTTCGCTCTCTACTTACAACAGCTTTTCAGCCCCTATCCAGATCTCAAGGGCCTATGGAGACAAAGTGCTGCTTTTTACTGTCTCTATCCTGCTGCTGCTGCCTACTGTTTTGGGGAGTGGGAGGGAGTTTTCAGGAGCAGAGAGGACAAGGGGAATTCTCCAGTACCTTTCTTCTTCATGTAAGAGGAGGAGCCAGGTGGGCAGGAAGGAAACATAGCTGCTTTGTTCCAGAAGCATTTGCAAAAATGGGTTGGAAAAGGGAAAGAAGGAAAAGGATGAATGTCTGCTTTATAGGGCCTCTTTTTCTTTACTTAGACCCTCCCTTTCTGCCTTTTTCTCCTCTCAAAAGCCATCTTGTGTTGGCTGTCGGTTCACTGATGTTATTTTCGTTGTTCACAACTTCTAAGAATGGCTGGTAGCAAATGCCTGGACTCAGTAATATAAAAATGGTCTTTATATATTACATACAGGTAAAAATACATTTTTATTGGGAAAAAATATATATATTTGTATTGAATATGTAAAGAACATAAAAAATAGGGCAGGTCTCCAGTGATTGTTATGAGGATGTGCCAGTCTAATGACAGGCAGCACTTCCCTAAAAAGAACCTTTGAGTCCAGAGTCCTAAAAAGTTTAATTCTCGATTAAAAAAAAACCACATTTGAGGAGTTTGCCATACTTTCCACTTCCACTGCTAACACGGGGAATGCAATCCCACTCTCTCTGAAGGCACCCAGCCTGCCACCTTACGCTGAGCATCACACCTGAAAGAGAAGTGACAAACAGGCTGCCCCACCAGCCTGGAAATGTGTCACCAAACCAAGGAATGGGAGAGCACTAAGAAAAAAAAAAAGGCAAACCACACATGTTTGAAAAGATGATTTCTCGTTTCTCTAGTTAGAGTGGGAAGCGGTAGGGCGTGAAAAAGGAGGGGGCTTACCTGGCTTGTGAAGAGAGATTCGCTAATCCCCACCTAAGGGGCAGAGTGGAGGAATGGAGGGGGCTGGGGGTGCAGCTTTCTGGGCTGAGCATGGAAGTGGTAAGTGTGGAGACTCATTTTCATGATTTAAGAAACAAACTGGGCTGTAAAACATATAAGTAATAAAAAAAAAAAAAAAGCCTGCACAAAAGGGCACAGAGAAGCTGAGGAGAAATACCAAAGTCTGGGTGCTAACAGGAGCCCCTGCAAAAGTCAGCAAGTGTTCTTCACTGCATAGGGCTGCTATTGTCTTAATTTGTCTTGAATGGTAAAACAGAAAGTGACAACTCTATTTTATATAAGAAGAAATTAGATTGTCTGGATGCAAATCGGCCAGCTGACATGCCTGATATGAAGCACTTCAGCCCATATTTTTGAACCTAAACAAATGACAATGCAGGAGCACTAAAGTCCTTTCAGCTTTCTGACTTGCTGGGAGCTTTGTGTTGCCAGTTTTTTTATCTTGGCATGTACTTCCAGGTTCCTGAGCTTACTCATTTTGATCACAGAATGGTTGACAGGTTTTGGTTTTAGTTTTTTGGGGTTGTTTTGGGTTTTTTAGTGTTTTGTTTTGGTTTTTGTTTTGTTTTGTTTGGTTTTTTTTCCTAGGGATTGCATAAAATGCCCAACTGGCAACTGCATATTGCTCATTTCTCATGGGTAGTCACCTGTTAAATATACATACAGGATTCAGAAGCTTATTTTCCTGAAGATTTCATTTTACCAAATTTCAATTTTTACCAAGATTTTACCTTGGATATCAGTGAGTGAGTCAGAAGCAGACAATGCCCAGAATTGTGGGGAGGATAGACTGACAGCCCTGGGTATAACCAAAGTTGCCAAACCGCTATGGGACAGGGAACAGCATATAGACACCAGAGAGAGGTGATGCGCTGTCTCAGTACAGCCGGATGCAGCTGGGGGATTCATCCTGTCCTCTTGTTACCTGTCTATGAGACAGATTAATGGGACCACCATATTCACTGAAGGGAAAAAAAAAAAAAGTGTCTCTAGGGAATTATTAAATGGGAAGATCCGTAAAGGAGAGAAAAGAACATATTGGCCACATGCGAGCTCTGAGCTCTCTGAGACTGTGGTTAATTCAGAATTAAAAGGTTGTGAACTTAAAATGAGCATACAGTGAAGGAAGAATATTTTGATTCCTAACAGAGGTGGAATATGGATATGTTACAAGAAAGACACCAATTTCTAGATTTAAGGTGGTTTGGGCTTTTTTTCTATTTTAGGTTTGTACACAGAGTGAAATCTATATTCCCTTGCAAAGGTAGTTTGAATTTTTCTCCAAAAACACATGCAAAAATGTGATTAAGCTTTATTTTATACTAATCTATTACCAGTTACTTCTTTTAAAGATTTAAAATGCTAGTTCTAAAATATATATATTCTGCACTCTTTTCAATATGATGATTCCAGGAGTCAGGCATTACTTAACGCAACCAGGAGACGCAAGATCCATCCTTGCGAGAATTAAGTAACATTTTTCTTAGCCCTGGTGTCCCATAACTGGAAGCCATCTTTCCTTTTTGAGCACTACTGGTATTCAAAGCTACAGTGGAGCCCCGCTCAGAGGCAGGTACCTGGTGGAAGGAGTCACTGGCTGCTCAATTTCTCGCTGCCTCACGGGGACCTGTCAGTTCTCAGCCCATTGACACCAGGGAAGGGGGAGCACAGCAGTGACAGGGACAGTTCAAGGAGATGCTCTTTGGAAGGATTCTGTTGCTTGTGAAACAAGGTGCCCAAATGGCACTGAGTTGCAGCACCGACAATAAAACGCGTACGTGTGTTAAGATTTCAGTGCACAGACTAAAAATTCTTTTTGTTAGTTGCAAGGTGTTGTCTCTGGTTGCAGGGAACCAAGACAAGGAGGGAAAAGGAGAGCAGATGGGAGCTGGTTCCTCATTGCCTCAGGAGGAGAGAAAGCAACAGCACTGAAATCCTAATATCATTTGTTTGGTTATCAGGGTTCTGGGACACAGGGGACACACGCTCTGAGGGACCACCTTCTACTCAGGACCCCGGCGGCACCGTGCAACATGAATTCAGAGAAGATACTGGGAACACTCAGATGTGTTGAACCTTGTGCTGATCCTTATCCTTTGACGAGGATTCAGGTCCTGGCATGAGCCATGTCTCGTGCGGGGTGAAATTGCTCAGGTGGTGGGGGTTTTAGGAGAAAGCATGGCACATGTGACTGCAAAAGTCGCCTGGAGAGCTGTCTGGCCTGAAAAACGGTAAAAACTAAATGCTGTCAGAAGGCAAGAAAAACAAGCCTGGCATTAAGCAACTGAGTGAACCAGAACATAGAAAAGGAATTTAGGAAGCTGTGGTCGTTATCCTACTAGGCTCTGGGCTGGATTAGGATAAATGGCACCCAACTTGGTTACACAACATAGCAGTGAAGTCCATTGCTTCCACAGCCACCCTGATGGGTTTCAAGTCACAAGAACATTTCATCTGTACAGGTTATTTTCTATTCCAGATTCTCTTTCGGTGGGCTGAAGGTACTCTCTAGAGGAGAGTAAGAACTGGTGGATAGGAATGGGAAGGATGGATTCCCCCATAGTCTCAGTAACTTCTCAGAAAGCTTTGCATGAGGACAAGTCCCCTCCTTGCTGACTAGTCGTTCTGTATCCTCCGCCCTAGGGCCTGGGTGTTTCCCAAGTTCTAGAAAGTGATGTCACAGCATACCTTGAAACTATACAGACCCATTCCTGAGCTCAGTCTCAACATAAGGCATCCTCAGAGTGGTCTGGAGTGTTGGCAGCTGCCCATAGTTAGATGGAGTGGGCAGTGCCTCCAGACCCCAGCGCTCCAGCTGGGATGCAGTGATCAGGAGCAGATGCAATGAGCAGGAGTGGATGCAAACCCAGCTCCAGTGTTGTGTGACACACAGGAGATGGGTGGAGATGGGGGCCTGGTTAGATACAGTTTATTCTCTTAGGATCATCATCCAACAGGTTGGAGATCAACAGTGGCTCTTTGCTGGAAATGTGGGTGGTGTCCACCAGGGGAGTGAGAGGTGGTAGTGGGGCAGATGCCTCCTTGCTACCCATCAGCTTGCACCTGGCTCTAAGTATAGTTTTCTGTCTCGAGTTTCTAAACCCAGTCATGTGTCCCGGTGTCCTGGTTTTGGCCAAAACCAGCACACCCTAACACATACCAACCTGAGTTTTACTCCACTTCTGCTCTGGTGACCCCCAGGCCTTTGAGATGTGGTGGTTTTGCAGTGAGCAAGACAGCAAGCAGAGATAAACTTCATGGTACTGGTGAAAGGAAAACTCCGCTCGCCAGAAATAACTCCGAGTACTCCAGAGTTTATGGCAATTTAGTTGCCTGTCCTTAAGAGGCCTTAGAAAAGCAGGAGATACCACGTGTGGTCTCAGGAGCTGCATCATGTTTGAAGAAACCTGTTCTGCCAGTGTCTGGAAATAGTTTTCATGGGTCTCAGCTGAAGTTTAAATGACATCTCCACAGAACAGACTGCTGTCTCCCATGTGCCTGGGAGGGAACTTAATCCAAGTAAAGCATTTGGCCTTGTTTTACAAAGCAGATTACTTGAAGGAAATGTTTTAAAGTATGTAATTCTTACCAACTGATATAGAGAAAAGCAGCAAATCCTAACAGGATCAATCCCTTCTTCTTTGCTGGGTAACGGTGTGGTGTGGCAAAGATTTCCAGGACAGCAAATGGCAATACCGCCGTGTGCTGAGGAGAAAAGAGAGCCTGTCACTGACCCACCACAGTGCCTCGCCTTCGGTCATTGCTGATCACAGAGCTCAAGAGCCTGCCTGTGAGCAAAGGATCCTTTAACAATACTGAATGCAGTTGTATACAAATGCACATACCTTTTTTTTTTTATATAGTGAAGAAGTACCCCTGCAGTAATGAACATGGAAATTTTCTTCTTAGCGTGCTGTAAAATGTACCGAAACAAAGTCCCCCTTTTGAATGGTCTTCATTACTTTATAATAGGTGAGCTTTCCTTTTACATTTTATAATGCAATATATTTTTTGATAGTTCCTATTAGAGTACAGAAGTATTGAAGTCTAATGTTACGTGTGTCTGAGAACGACAAAAGTCTCCTCCTCGAACTCATTAAGCAATTGCTGAATTATTATTATTGTATTTTATTTATTGTTATTTATTATTTACTCTAGTGCAATTGTAGTGTTTTCTGCTTCTCTTTGTAAACTGAAACGTGGTGGTAACCATACAGAGGACTTCAGGCAGCTGTGATTCAAGGTGATGAAGGAAATTCAAATAAGCTTAACCCAGAGTTAGTAAAGAGTTAGCTTGCTGGAAGAGCTTTTTTCTTATTCTCTTTATTATTATTTTTTCAAAGGTTTTGAATTTTATTCAATAGCTTCGGTTTCAAGGGCTTTTATGATGACAGTGGTCTGAAATGGAGGATTTCCAGCACAGGGCAGGCAGCTTGATGGCACTGAGTATTTAGCGGTGGGGAGCTGCCTCCAGGAGGGATGCTCTTTACCTGGGCACCCACGGGGAGGTTGGGAGCACAGCAGAAGTTCTTTTGGGCTTGGATGTTAAATGGACAATGTGGGGCTCTTGGGATGTTAACACCTCATCTTGTTGGTTGATTTGTTGTAACTTCAAAAAATAATTTGTTGGGGTGAAATTTCCTCACTAGAATTTTTATAATATTCCCTGTGCATGCGATTGGTAGTTTTCAGTTGCAACATATAGGACAGAAAGCTTAAACAACTGGGGACCAACAGAGCAAAAAACAGTCAATGAGGTGCAACGGGAGAAAACTACAGCAACAACTGTAGCTGACAAGTCGGTTAAATTCCTAATACTTAACCAAATATTTTCACAGGTAGATGGGGAGGGGAGAAGGAGGGGGATGGCAGCAGAGAAAGATAGACTGACTTAAAAAAAAAAAAACAACAAATTTTTTTTGTTTTTCCTTAAAGGCATGACCTGCTGGGTGTATGGAATAAAGTTTCCTCTTGTCCAAATTGGTTCTAGTACCTTCAGTGCAGGTATGTGTCAGAAGCTGTGCTGATTGTCTGATATGGTAGCATGGTGTCAAACTGTTATTGATGTGTATTTATAGTATGAGCTGCCACAAAGACACATTAAAGTCTTTAAATGCACATCAAACTACACATAGCATGCATGAAAAAAATTCTTTATCTATTTGTTTAAGAGGCAGACATCCATTTTTCTATGCTGCTGCCAAGTGACAGCTCACTGTGTGAACCCCTTCAGGCCCCCCCCAACGCACCCCCAGGAGCTGCTATTTGTACCTGGCTGTCCTACTACCAAAATAACCCTTCCATCTCAGTTATGTTTCTTCAGAGCAAAGAGACAGAAAAGATTTATTTGATGTTCCAGTTTCTCTCACTTGTCGGCACTGAGATTTTTCTCTGTTCTGTTTTGCAGAGAGGTTCTTCAGCTCTACAACCTCCTCCAGTTGTATCAGTACAAGTTATTTCTGGATTAATTTAACCAGAAAAATGTCTTCAGCGCACACAGGTTCCATATGTAATCCCTGTAACTGTCTTTTAGTCAGAAATTTATCTGTTAAGCTGCTTTCAGAATGCTTAAAAAAAAGTTTATTTTCCATAGCTGTTCAATAGTTCGTCTTCAAATAACACCAAGATGCCCACGCGAGACAGGAACGATGGAAAACTTGTACTTTGTCCTCCCTGTTAGGCTTTAGCCTTTTGCAGGGGATTTGTCCATTATGTGAGTGGATATAAGTCCTGGTTTTCATCTGACATCCAATAGGCTTCAAAAATTCCTTTGGGATACACAAAATGCCCTTGCTAGTCATTTAATTAATTTAAACAATTTTAACAACTATAAGCTGGTTGTTCCAGCTGTATTATAGCTGTCCTAAGAGGGATTTGGTAGAAGCGACTGGGTGGAATAATCCTGTGTTGAAGTGAACAGTTTTTAGGTGGGGGTTATTTTATATACTCGTTTCCTTAGTTTGAGGCTTTTCATTCTCAAAAGGGAATGCTAAATAACTACAAGTCAGCAGTATGGTGCTGCTTTAATAGAAAAAGCATGTGGCGTTCTGGGATGGTATTAACAGGAATGTCATGTATAAGAAAGACCTGGGAGGTGATTATGCTGCTGCACTTGAATTGCTGAAGTTTTGGCTGGCGCTCTCTCCCTGACTTGGGGAACCCCATTTTGACAGGTGTGGATAATTTGGAGCATGTCCAGAAAAGGCCAGCACAAACAGCAAGAAAGTACAAACAGGAAAGCAGTCCAAAGACAGGTGTAGAAACTGGGACTGAACGCATTGTTGTGTCTAGAGAGAAAAGGAAAATGAGAGCGGTTTCAAAGGCTTGAGGGGCTGATACAGGGAGGACTGCAATGGGCGACTTCTCCATGTCCATTGCCGGTAGAACCAAGGGCGATTGGCTCAGTTTTCCTCAAGAGAAGTGTAGGTTTATGCTGAAGCAGAGGATGAAGACATGGAGAAATGGGGGCTCTCCTCTTCCAACGGGAGCAAGCTATCATGACTAGGACCCCCAACATCTCCACTCACTTATCCAACTTCTTCTGTTTCTGAGTTCATACATCTTTGCCCTGCCTTACAGGACCTGAATCCCGCAGGAAAGGGAGAAGAGGAGAGAAAAGCAGAGCTTTGCACCATATTAACAATTCCTCATTTGCCGCACAGGAGTGAGTGACACCACACTGGATAAGGCTAGAGGCACCCTGCACACCAACAACGTGGGGACAGCATGGTATTGTCACAGGGAGCAAAAACCTGGGGGGTGGCGAGGGGGAGCCCACTACTCTAGCACACACATTGGCACTGTAGGTGAGTAGCAAACCAGCAGTGGTCTCAAAAGACAGTTGTGAGGTCAGCTTTTTATTCTGCGTTGATTTAGAAAATACTTATTTGCTAAACTAGTCATTTTTGGCGGGCTCCTCCGTTTATGGACGAGTTAGAGAAAATAGTCAGGGGTCCGTAAATCAAAAGAAGTCTGTAAGTCAATGGCAAAGCTGGAAAACTTGGCTGCTCAGGAAATAGCCAAGAGTTTAGTGGAAGGGATAGGTTCACATTTCTGCTCTGCCTGATTTACAGGGGCTTGAAGCCAAGCTTCCCACTGCCTGGAAGAGTGCTTCCACCTCCAAGAGCAGTGAAAGCATTCAGGAGTTGGGCTGTCTGCCTCCAGGTTTGTGAACAGGTTCTTAAAGGTCTTGGATCTATTCTTATTTGGAAAAAGAAAAAAAAAAAAAGGGGGGGGGGGGGGGAGGAATT
>WKFP01014555.1:88888-103847 GCA_011057875.1 Pterocles orientalis | reverse complement strand
TTTTTTTTTTTTTTTTTTTAACCCACTTTCTTCTAATGTACACATACACCCCAGCCCCAATAAACACGTGGGAAAATCTTCCCTTGCACTTCTGCTATCCCAAAGTCTACTGGTCACTTTACACATTTCTGCCGAGCCCAGTTTGTCCGTTAACAGTAAAATCTTGGTGGAATTTCTGCCTAATAACCGAACATATTTTATGAGAGTGGATGCGTATTTATACAGCAGACACCAGAGGAATGCGTGGTTGGCTACAGGGTGCAAAGCCTGCCCTTTGCCTGTGACATGCAGTTGGCTTTACAAATTATTTTCCTCTCACAGCTGATAGACGTTGACTTTGGCAGCATCGTTAGTGATAGACCATATATCACGGTTAAGTGTATCTACTGGAAGGCTTTAAAGACTTCTTGTATCCTTCTCAATAAAAAAAGATGTATTTTCTCCTTTGAGTTATTTTTACCGTAGGTCTCTAGTGCATGGTCATTAAATATACTTTCAACCCTGTTTAGCTGTGCTTTATATCCTTAAACTGACTTAGGTCTGAAGAGTGCAGTCTTTGGATGGGGCTAAAACAAAATACAAATTTTGCCTCTTGCTTTAAAGAAAACTTAATAATGAAGCTCAGATTGACACAGATCAAAACATTGGCAAAAAATTACTGGAAACAGTGACTCATTTTTTATTTCAATTAACAGCTTCTCAGTTTCGCATATAAACAGTGAAACTGTCAAAAATAATTACCGCAGAGGGAGAAAAAAACTATTTCACTCTAAGGTAAGGAAAACGGGCTAAAACAAGAGCTGTGTGCACTGATCAGGCTGTCAATGAACCAGACCGAATCACAGAGATTTTCTTCTCTTGGCAGGAATCCTGTTAGTACCTATATTTATGTTTTTTGAAATATTATTATATTTGCTTAATAACCTCCAAAAAAAATGTTGAGAAAAGCTTTCAGCCTCTAAATTTTGTAAGGACAGAACTATTTTAAATGCCTTTTAAGAATTTAATTGTACAGTGGAAAGATAAAAGTTATGGGACTTTCAAAATTATCAGAAACATTTCGTTAACTAATTACACTTATAATCTGAATTCTGATTCCAGACACTTAATTTAACGATCCTCTGTGGCCCTTTTTGTCACTTATGTTTTTTAACTTGGGTTTGGTTTCTTTGCTTTTTTCCTGACAAACTGAGGTGAATCTGAACTGGTTATAAAATTGCAAAATTTGTTTTTGTTGCTCTTAAACTCTGGCATATGAATACAGGGAGAGGAAAGTTTCTTAAACATATGCTGGACTTTATCTGAAATATTGGCATGTTAACTCATCTCCTGTGGAGAAGAATGAAATTATAACACTTGCCTGCTTCTTCATTTTTTGTTTCCTACCGTATGCTGTATGTTTCCCAGGATACGTTTCAGGTTCGTGAGTTTAAACTGAGATAAGTAGTCCTCTCTGGATATTATTTCCACTGTTTGGTAAGACCATATGGAATTTTTACTTCCCGTATTTTGAGTCATTTGTGTATTTATTCAATGCTATATCCTGGTTTTGCTGTCGAGCATGTAAGCAAAAGCAAGTTTCCTGGGGCTGAGAAGACAGGGTTGGGTAGAGTTTGTGTTCAGCTGCAGGCTCCAGCCTAGGCTGTTTTAAACCCGTGAATAATCTCCCCAGAGCTGCTGAGATCACTTGTATACCTCACACATGTGTCGCAGTTTGACTCGGTTTGACCCTGTTTGACTCCAGAGTGAAGGAAATGATGCCTGGGTTGACCATAGCTGTTTGTTTCTAATTCATCTGCATTTACATATTCTCCGTGTCTGCTTTCCATTAACATGGGAGGCTTTAGTGGGGAATTTTTCACAAACAGTTACCACTGGCCAAACTAAACTCCACTGGGCACAGTTGGACACCACCAAGTGCTTTTGAAAAACTGCCCGTGTTTCTCCTTCCAGACAAATTCCCTGCAGAGCTTGTGTGCTGACAACCTCTCGTGGCTGATACTCATGCTTCTCTCTTCTCCTTCAGTATGTTATTGCAAAGAAAAAGTAAAAACCCACTTTGGGGCTGTCTTATGAGTCTCATGAAGCCAGTATTCATTGGTTGACCCTTGAGGTGTTTACTCAGTTATTCAGCTCTTTGTTGGGAAACATCCTCTTGTCTATGGAAATTTCCTTGGGTTGGATGCTTTCAAAAGCAATCACAGCCTGTGTTATCTGAGCATAATAAAACTAAATGGCTTCCTGTCACCATAACCTCTATTTAGTTTTATACTCCTCGTAATTTTCTGAGTCTCTATATGCTCTCTCCTTTCTTGGCTTCATTTTGGAACAAATTCCCTCTTTTGGTTTATTTTGCTATGACACAGTCTTCAATTCAAATGCCTCCTTTAAAATTTTTCTTTTGCAATCTGTCCTTATACATTTTTCTTCCTCTATTTTTTAGGGTGGGAGGGTCTTAAGCATTATTGTTCATTTAATTTATTTAACTAGTACATTGCCTTGATTAAAATATTGAGTTAAATAAATAATTCCCTCTCGGAGTTCCTATCTGTCTATTATATTCCCAGCCATCAATGCATTTTCAGGGAACCATAGGTTTATATTGTCCCTGGTCACTGCAGGGGGGGGGTGGACTAGATGACCTCCACGGTCCTTTCCAACTCAAACTATTCTGTGATTCTATGATTTGTATTATGGATTGAGGTGAGGCACAAGAGCCCTGTTACCAAGCAGGTGTGGAGACAAATCAGTCAGGAGGCGATCGCTCCATTTAACTCCAGCAGCACTCCTCTTTGAACCGTCAGCTGCTATCTGCTTCTGCCCTTTCCAGATCTGATCATGCTCAGCTAAAAAGCAATGGGTTTGGGTTTTGGTTTTCGGTTTTTTTTTCCTCTGCTTTTCCTGAGACGTATAGGTAGTTTGGGAGCATTATTGTGAAAAATGGATGAAAGAGCAGACCAGTGGTATGATCGAAGGTAAAAGAGCTTCAGAGATACCGTTTCCTGCATGCACACCTGCCTTTTTGGAAATAAGGCTCTGGCTGAATATCCTATTGCTTACCAGCAAATGTTTTGTCTCTGTGTCAATGCCAGGATTTTAATTGCATTTCTCCCTGACATTAGATATGTAATCTAAGAAACTGATGTTGCATTGCAGCTGGAAGCTGACATGAGACTGAAGTGACACATCCTTCAGTCTGGAATATTTGTCTCCAGCTGTTCCTTCGCGGGGTGGGTGACGGAGACTGCACCTGTGCACGCTGGGGTAGCAGCAGCCAGGGAAGATTCTCTGCCATAACATTTATCCATGAAACACATACTTTCTCCCTGAGGAGATGGGCTTATGTCAACAGAAATGGAAAGTTAAAAAACAAAACAAAAAAAAAAAAACCAAAAACCCGTAGTGCTGGGAAAAGCTAAGCATCTTTGCTCTTAAATGAGTGGGGTGATTTCATGTGCCATATCCCTCACACACACATTCTTCTTCTTTGCCAAAAGCTGAATATAATTGGAAGCCTATGAATGTCCGTAGTTGCCAGACAGCTTAAAATTGAGATACTGTGAAACGCAAGCAAATGGAAAGGTTTCTCTCTCATGTAAATATGCAAGAATTATTAAGCCTTAAACACCAATTGCAAGGAGAATCGCTTGCCATGGTCAAAGATACAATCCTTCACATAGGTGCCCTCACGTAGGAGTAAGAGTAATTTGTGCTCATATAACTTATTTTATTTTCCAGTTGGAAATCAATCATAGTGATCGAAAATAACATTTCTGTTGATATAGTCATGTCCACGCTAGGAAAGGTGATGGTGTAGCTAGGAGGGTATAACACAAGTAGCTTGTAAATATCAACAACCTCAATTATAAGAGGGTCATGGCAAGCGTTGCTTTTTTTTTTTTACTGTCAGGGTCTCGTGGCTTGCTTTCAAGGAAAACCACTTGTATGCAAACAGGCTGTTCTTTCACTCCCTTGTATTTTCCTTTTGCATTCAGATACTGCTCAGCTACTCTTCACTGGGGCAAAGTGCGGAGGAACTTGAGAGGCTCAGGCCATGCGGGGTCTGTTGTCATCTTTGCTGAAAGTCTGCCAGGTAAGGAATTTTTCTTCTGTGCCTCCATTTACACCTCTCCTTTATTCTTCTTTAGCTTACACTATCTTCAGAACCTGCACATTTCGTAACTGTGTGTCAGTAAAGTGCCTAGGACACTGATTTTTGTCAAGGTGGTAGGATAACGTGGCTACAGAATAAATTAGGGAAAGAGATGCCTAAACTAAACTTGATCCAGCCTAGAAATAAAGAAAACTGTGCTTTTTACAAGAAAAGTTGCATTTTACAAGAATTGTGCTTGACAGACTGAGAATACAAACTTCCTTTACAAAAAGACGATGGTACTATTACCATTTTTGTGAAGGCATCTGGTCATTGTTGACATGTATCTTTTCTTTGGTTATAGATTCAAAAGTTCTTGAGCAATCTCTTCTGACCCATCATTGCCCCTTTTTGCTTAGCATTCAGTTCTGTCAGCCCCTTCAAAATGTAGTATTCCCCTATACTGCCATTAAGTTGAATAATACATGCATATGATTTAATCCAAGCTGTCTCCAGCAGTTAGTCGCCTTCTGGAGAGTATCCAGATGTTGCTGGAAAAGAGATGACTGGGAAAGAAATAAACAATTTCACTTGATAAATGGGCCAGCGTATCTTTTGCCTCAGCCATCTCCCACTTCGAAAATCTTGTTCAAATAAAATAATTGTGCTTGAGACATAAGTAGGTTTGTTTTTTTCTTTTTCATCCATGAAGCTCAAAGCTTCGTATAAAGACAGTAAAACACAATTATCCCAGACAAAGAGAAGTGGAAACTGAGGCACAGCCCTTGGGTTAAGCTCAGTAGAAAGGCAAAGGGAGAAACCCAGGTAGTCTGGAGTATTTGGCCTCCTTCAAATAGTCGCAAGACTCCTTTCTGCATTAACCATCCTTTCTGCAAAACAGAAAATGTTTCTGCTCAGGGTGCAAAAACATAGCTAAAAATGTAATGTTCTCTGTACGGCTCTGGGTTACCAGGTGGGCAACGACATTTTCCCACTGTAAGAGCAGTAAATGTGAGAAAAATAAATGGCTAGTTCATTTTTGCAAGGAAGGTGCTGCAGCATCACTGTGAACTCAGGGAGTTTGGTATTCCTGAAGTGTTTTTGCATGATTCTTTTTTTTTAGGTTCGCTCTTCAGTTACATAACAACATATGCTTTCCCTATTTACAACATTAAAATAGATGGAGAGCAAAAAAAAATACTGCCACTGCAAATTATATGGCACTGACGTCTACCACTGATACACCGACGTCTTTTTCCACCAAAGCCAGCTAGATGCTGCCTCAATCTGCCGTGAAATGTCTGTAATTTCAGAGCCATAAAGTATAGTGATGTGCAAGGCAATGAACCCAAAGGAAAAGTGTCTGCTTGGCAATCAGAACTTGGAGATTGTCCCTTAAAATGTTGGTAGCTCCCTAGTGTTCCCAGCAGATATTTTGGGTTGGAAGAAAGAGATGCCTCAGCTAAGCCTGAAGGCACCTGTTGGAAGGTGTCCCAAAACATGGGGACTGTCACTAGCAGGGATTAGTCTATGGTGGTGGCAGATGTTTTAACGCTTGATAGCGACAGTTCCCACCCAGGAACTGTCAAACGCAAGATGTCTGCAGTGTATTAAGAGCTTTAGAAAGAAAATACTAGGTTGTGATAGAAGTTTGCTTTATGTGAAGTTTCTCTCTCATCAAAATAATTTTGTGGAAGAATTGTTTTCCTTTTTTAACACTTTTTTGACATTTCTGAAATGGAAAAGCTTTTTGTTGTTGTCAGAGTGACTCTGTTACAAAATGTAATGTAGGTAGGGTAAGAAAGGAGTTACAACAAATACGTTTAACGGATTCCTGCAAAGAGCTCTTGTACACGAAATAAAAATGTACATTCTAGCACCTCTCAGCCTTCCCATGTCACAAACAAATGTGGAAATGGAAAGGGCAAATTCTCAGCTGTGCACTGGGATTAAAACAAGCAGCGAAGCTCAGCTCCACCCTGTGCCCTCCCCTTCCCCAGCACCTCCGCTGCCGTCACGATTTTAAACTTCAACCAGCCACCCATACCGAAACTCTGGACCTGAAACAAGTGTGATGCTGAGGAAACAAGGAATATTTCTTTTTGGTAGACAATGCTTTTGAGAGAGAGTAGTGCCCATTTGTGCCCATACAGAGGTTTGGACTGCTGCATAAGAGTCCTGGTGGAGATGGGTTGGTGGCAGAAAGCAGGTGATAAGGTTAAAAGTGCATGGTGGCTGCAGTATTTCACTTGGATGGCAGCAATGCAGACGTGCCTATGTGTGTTTGGATACCTGGCACACATATCTGGATGCACAGATCTAAATCAAAACCTTTAGCAAGTGTCTCAGCCAGAAGCCCCAAAGCCTCCTGCATTTACCTTCAACACACGTCAGGAGCTGCTGCAGTGGGCTGCAAAGCATTGTACTTAAGAAATGAAGTCTGGAGAGAAATGAGTGTTCTGTGTGATTATTTCATACTTTCTGGCTTCTCTGATTCAGCCTAGCGCTGAGCCTCTCCCTTCTCTCCCCCTTCCCATTAGCCCCACGAGGCCTCCCTGACCTTCCAGTCCACCCACGGTTTCCATATTACTGTCAGCCTCCTTACACTTGACTGATGAGAAATATGTGATTATTCAACACATCATAAAAACAGCCAGAGCAAATGAAGGAGAAATCTGGAAAGTATTTATAGAAAATCTGTAAACAATCATTGCAATTCAGCTATTCAAAGCTGTGCACACATTAGCTTATTAGCTGCTGAGCTGTCAGATGTTCTTTGGTTCTTTCACCTTTAAAAAATAAATAAATTAAGAACTGCTTTGTTATAGTCCCAGCCATTTTGTATTTTATAGACTTCTGTTTGTAGAAACAATTTTATTTTTTGAGCTACAGTAACAGAGAAGAGATTATTTTCTTTTTCCTTATGACTACACATCATTTCACTGACTTCACAGGTTTCACAAGCACCGATTCACTGGCAGTCCCTGTGTGCTAAAAGGCTTCTCGAGGCGACCTCAAGCACATGCATCTGTTTGCTGTGCGCAGCTCAATGTCAGATTCGGATAAGTAGGAAGGAGGAGGTGAGAAAGAAGAAGCCACGAAACCCCTCTGGAAAGCGACACAATACAACGGTGGGACGCACGTTGCAAAGCCTCTTTTCTCTGCGAGAGGCAGGGGCGTTTCTTACTCACCATAGCGTGATTTAACCAGCACGGGATGACTCCATCAAGGCTTTTGGGGTAAACCAGCTCTCGATTGTAGGTATATAGTGTCCAAAAGGATATAGACACAAACTGGAACCAAAATACAAAATGAAAGAAATGTCAAAATGAAAGACAAACATAATGGATAGGATTTGGCTAGCGCTTTCATCTCTGAGAAGGCAAAACTTCTTCTACATGAAAAATGGTGACATTGCTGCATAAACTCACGTATCTCACGTTGCAACATAAAGAAAGGAATTTACTCTGAGGTGCAGTGTTCTGTGTTGATACTGCGTGAAAACCCTCCTTTATAAACTGCCAATGCTGACATTAGCTGTGGAATTCTAGGTTAGCTTTAAACTTTTTTTTTTCCTTTTCATTTTTTTTCCCCTTTGCAGATGAAATCTTCTGATGGTCCAGAAGGGACCAATCCTTGAGGGATTGACTGTCAAGCCACAGCATTTTTTCCATTCAGTAACAAAGTAAAACCAGATCTTGGTAAAACAGTTCCCATAAAACTTACCTTTATCTTCACAATCCATAAGCCTAATTCCTAAACTGCAGGTGCAAGCTGCACAGTGGGCACCTATTTTTTTCCTAACTGAGGAGTATTTACAGTGGGAGGACTTCAGTGGAGGAAACGAACCCTGGTATCTGTTACTGATACCTGGAAGGTGATTTGCCGTTTTTTTTTTTGGCCTGGCTTTGTATTTGAGCTCACTTTGTGCTTGGGGTTGGAAATTGGGGGTGTCAGATGCTGGAAGGGACTACTCTGTGCCTCTGCCCTGCGGGCACAGTGAGGATGCCTGGGGGGGATATGACAGCAGCATGGTGAACACTGCTGTGCAGGGAAGATAAATCAGCCAATCGCTCTGTCTCTATCCCTGGCAGGACTGTTTTAGTGAGCCAGCTGGCTGAGCTGCTTGTGGACCAGATTTAAGCAGTGCTTCTCAGCCCTTTGGGAGTCAGAGGTGGCTGCAGGCTTCACTCACACAGAGCAGTACCTCCATGTAGAAGTAACCCATTAGTTCCCATCCAACCCCCAGCACCAGATAAACAGCATTTCAATAAACAGCGTTGTCTGGAGGGAGAAGGTAATCCATGGCAGATCTGATGTAGGCTGTGACTCTATTTGTTGTCCTGTGAATCTGTTTCTCTCCAGTGCTTATCTAAAGCCACACTGGAGTCAGAGAAGGAGACGTGAGATTTTGCTGCCTCTTAGATACCTTCTTACATCCTACTGGCCCATGCTGCCCTTTAAAGAAATGCCCTAAGTCAATAAATCCACAGCTATTTGGACCAGGCGATTAACAGAGAGGTTACACCTCATTCACCCTTTGGGGTCAATCTGTGTTAACTGCGGGACAGCAGCCCTAAAGTTTGTGCAAGAGGCTTTGCATTCAACCAGGACATGCTCAGCACCATTTCTTCTTCTAAACGGTCCAAATCCATTTTCAAATAGGTAAAAGAAAGCCTACGGTTCTTTTCTATTTTATAGCCCTGCATGGTACACCCCAAATAATTTATGCAAACACTATTTTTACACACAGAGGTTACTTACTGTGGACACGGGGAAAGCCAGGACACTGAAAAGAAGGTCTCTGCTGGAAATTACGCACTTAGCACATCGCAGTTCCTTAATTAGTCTCAACACATCAGCCAGGAAGGACACCCCATAGAAGAGAGCCTGCAAAACCTAAAGTAATTACACCTAATGAGGGAAACTCATCCAGCTTTCATTAGCACGATCCTCAATGAACTCTGTTCTTGCTCTTCAGGGAGCTGTTTTGTTTGGGAGCTGCCAGCCTGCTGAGGGAAATAGCTGTGGGCTAAATCTTTTTTTACTAACTGAAACTGATTAAATAAAGTTGGTGTGGAGATAACTCTTTAACAGTATCTCCTTTAATAGACTAAACAGAGATGTGTGATGTGATTCAGGTGGGAGAGGTGGCAGGATGTGCTGAAAGCCAGCTCCTTCCCACTTCCCATGTTAACTGCTATGTTCAATGTACCTGAGCAGAAGCAAGAAAGAATAAATTCTGCCAGGAAACAATTGCTAGAGGGCTTCTCCCACCATTTAGCCAAAACAGGGCCTTCTTTCTGGGGTCTCAGGGTGCTGCTGATCTCAGTGTCAAGCAGCTCAAAGTGCTCTAACATGAGAATGAGGTGCAGAAGTTATCAAAACCAGCACCTCTTTTGCTGAGCTCAGAGGGATTCAGGAAAGGATCTCAAGTGCTTAGAAGCAGAGATCCAGACTCCACTAGCTAAAACTGAATAAGTTAAACTATTTATAACTAACAAATTTTGGAGGGGGTTGTGTTTTGTTTAGGGGGTTTTTTGTTTGTTTCTTTAAATAATTTACAAGTAATGAGGGTGGTGGTGTTTGGGAAGAGTGCTAGGAGGATTTGGTAAAGAATTAAGTGCACAGTGACAAAACGGAATCCTACAAATTGTGTACGAAATTGTCACAATGTTGTGGTCTAAGCCAATATTGCTTTTCTGATTAGTTCATTTTCTCTCCTAATACTACACAGCGGATCAAGCTGAACCAGATTCATCAGACGCACGAAGGCAAAGCCTTGAGAGAAAATACTTCTGCTACCTTGCATTCAGCACTGAGTCTAGTTCAGGTCTGTTAACTCACAGGGCAGCCTTTTTTTCAGGCTAGGGTGTCCCAGAGTGATGCGATACAGGAAATGCAGCCTACTGCGAACGCTGGACCATCTAGCAATGCTTACATGGAAAGAGGCTGTGTAACAGCTTTCAGGATGAGATCTCTTTTGCCATGATCTTACTCTGAATCAGATATTTATTTAGAGCAAAGCGTCTGAAGTTGCAGCCAGCTACTTCATCAGTTTCTGAAGGAGCTGATGGGTGGTGCTTGGGAGGGGACAGAATTAGTGCAGTGCTTTTCCATCAGAAATTCCCGTACTATCAAAATAGCTGAGGGGAGGAGGGGACTTAGGATTTCACCATGCCCATCGTCAAATAAGGGTTTCTGCAAGCTTGAGTTTACAGAGACTGATTCTTCCCCGGGGAGCAAAATTACCATAGTTTGCATGACCAAAGTATCCTTGTAGTTATCCACAACCATCACCATCCATTTTGCAGCTTTGTAGCAAAGGGGAAAGATGCATCCTTCCTTCTCTATCCTTTCTGCAGTCCAGATGATCATCCCAGTAGCCTGCAGCCAGGTGCTACTGGGAGTGTCCCGCTCCATGCGCAGAACCTGGCCCAGGGTCACCCAGGACGAGATATCGGAGGTCGTGCACCACCCGGCTCAGCTGCAAAGCCCCATGTTTCCTCTCAAGAGCATGGGGTGAACAGACACATTTTTACATAAGAAAAGCCCAAGCAGCTTCATCAGAACCCACATAAGGTTTTGTTCAATTCTGAGGCACCCAAACCAGCTCTTTTAAAGGTGGTTTTCTCCCCGTGTCCCTCCTCATTATCACAATTAGCCTCTGTGACTCCAGGCACAATTTCAGTCAGTAGGGATTCAGCCCTCCACGTCACGGGTCCAGTTCAGAAAAGTCCATACTGGGGCTCAGCGCACTTAGACCCAAGCACATGCTCAACCCAAATGTCAGCCCCAGTCCTTGGCCTCACCAGGACACCAGAACCAAGTGGTGGAAGAGCTAAGAAAAGCCTGGTAATAAACAGCAGCTCTTGTTACGCCCTGTAGCGTCAGCAGTAACTTTCTGTAAAAAGCTTGAAAAATGAATATGAGGGTGGTGACAGTCTGGTGACACATGGTGACTAATTGCCAATAAAGCAATTAGGGAGAGGCCTGGTTCCCAGAGGATGGGGCTATTATTATCTTGTTCACGGTCAGCCTTACATTAATCATGGGACAAGGATAGGCTGCTCCTTCCACCCCCCTTCAAAATTAACTAAAGCAAACATTTCTGAAAAGAAACAGTCCCAAACCAGCCAGATTCTCAGCCTGGTAAATATTCTGTCATACGCAGGGGAGGACAATGTTATCTTCTGTATGGAAAATGCTTATTGGAATGTGTAACCTGACCCATTTCTCTGTCTGAGCACGGAGAAGAACAACTCCTGAAGAAGTCTGAACTCAGCCTCAGGAGCTGGTTTTTACACTGCTCATGGCTCTACCCTTGTCCGTCACCGTGGGTCCAAAGGGTTTTCAGTCAGTTTGTGATCACCCTGTATTTCCAGGAGCAATGGAAGAATACACGAGTAGTTTTCAAGCCAGTAAACTGAACCTAGCTAGAACCATCCCTAGTAACGCTCAGTCTGGCAGCGTGCGCTGCTGGTACGCTTGAGTCACAGCTCCAAACCCATGCTCTTCCAGGCTTATCCCTGTAAGAAAGGTGCATCCAAATCTCACAGCCCTTCACTAATGGGAAAATGTTGACATAAAAGGAAAAAAGAAAATTACATGAAAACATCTAATTATTCCAGATGTCCTGTGAATTTCCCAAACAGCAGTGATGGCGCTCAAAAATCCATTGCAGCCGCTTATGGAATATAAATCCACTGACTGCAAATAAAGAGGATCCCCTAAAGTATTCCCACACAAACAGAAGGAAGACTGGAAGCATTCAGAAAGCTAATGATTAACCCAAAGCGGAGAATATGGATATGATTATCCCTGTTGGAGAGATGCTGTTTTCTTCTCTGGACCCTGCAGAGCACCATGGCGCTAGGTGCTGTAGAAATGCTTAATTTGACCAGATCGATTTTGCAAACTGAGGGTCATAGTGACAGAGACAAGCCTTAATTTTTATCTGCTGCAGTGATCAAAGGGGTGTTTGTGTTTGACTAACCTGACATGATTTACTTCCGTGTACAAGATCTAGTCATATGTGTATACTGAAATCTCCAACTAGTACAAATAAATCGGGCTCCAGGCTCTGCCCTTAAGGGGGGGGGGGGGATAAATCAAATATTCTGAGTAGGCTATTAGACATAACAGTCAACATTTAATGTAGACACACATCCATTCATGTGATAGTGACCTGGGAAATATGCATATTAAATACTGTGTTTATTTTGAAAGTAATAAAAAAACCATCTTTCAGGAAAATTGAGAAGTATTTCAATTATGAGACACAAAAGTGCAAGGAATACAATGGGGCAGGAATGCAATTAGTAGTTTCTAAAGGTGCAGTGTGCTCATTATGCAATGATTTACTAACAGATTTACAGCAGTGAGCAGAATTTTATGACCTCAGATTTTTCAGGTAATGAATGATTCAGCTTGTACTCTTTTGTGTCACAGACAAATGAAATACAAACCTTTTTATCTGTCATTTCTGCTTGTTCAATAATCAGTCAATGAACTCCTTTGATATAAAACTCACTTATCTCTTTTTTTTTTCCCCTACAAAAATATTTCCTTTCTGAATCTTGATTGCCGTGATCATTAACTAGATAAATGAATCTGAAGTAGCATCAGAGCTGTAGCTCTCTTGGGAGAGCCATGTGATTAGGAAGGAATTGAATGACGTGCTAAAAGCGGGTCGTATCTAGAAGAAATTCTTCCAACATCCCTCCAGAAGAGCTAGGAGTCAAGCTGTATTTCCATCTCTGGAAAATGTCACGTTTCCCAGTATTTCCATTTTGGATCAGAACAAGCTGGCCACAGCAGCTTTCCACAGAAGGAAATTTTTAAATGCAACTCCAAAGAGCTAAGAGGAATTTTTTGGGGGAAAATTTCCAAGTGATTCAATCAGCCAGTGCCAGAAGCCAGGCAATCGCAGTCTGGCAGGAGACAGGCAGGAGAGCTGGACAATTGCATGCCCAGTTTTGGAGAAGCCTCCAAGGCACGGCCCAGCCCTGCCCAGAGCAGCTGCTCCATGGAACCAGCACAGCCCAGCGGGATGCTTTCAGCTGCTCCTCTGCCCTGGGACCATACCTCCCACTGTCCCCTCTTATACAGCAGTTCAGGAGACTTTCACCACCTAGAGATACTGTCCAGATCAACAGGAGAAGTGGGGATGAAGGCATTTCTTTCTCTGGGGCCCTTTCTCTTTTTGGCAATCCTTTCTTGAAAAAAACCCACATCTCTGTAGAAGAAGGACTACCGGCTGTGAAGGAGTAATTTTGCACATCCCACCCCATTGCCACATTTTCTGCATGAGAGATAGGCAACATCTTCAGCCCAAACCATCTCCCCATTGTCTGACAGCTCCATTTGAGCATCAATATCAGATCAATAGGTGGTTAAAAGATGGGAGACAAAGGATTGGAAAAGTGGAGTGAGGGCCTCTGCTCACACAGATTTAATGAGACCTGAGCTGTCCAGCAGATCCATAAGTGAGCTGGGGAAGGGAGCAAACTCTGAGGTGGTAAAGCTTTGTAAATATTTTTTATTATTTTCCCCCCGTCAAAGCAAAACTTGACTGCAAAATTGCCAAAGAATCTCAGGATACTGAGTGCCTGAGAAATCAAATAGCAGGTGAAAATCAGTATTGGTAAATGCAGTGTAATGTATTTCAGAAAAAAAAAGCAACTTCAACTATATGTTTTTCAGCTGTGGGTTCTAAATTAACTATCACCATCCAGGAAAGACATGCTGGACTCACTGTGGATAGCTCTCTCAAATCGCTGGCTCCTTGCTCACCAGTACTCAAAAAAGACAAATAAAGAGTTAAAAATTGTTAACAAGAAAATAACAGACAAGGAAACACCTTTAGGCCACTGTACAAATCCATGCTGTGCTCAGAGCTCGACCACTGCAGCCTGCCCTACTTATCCCTTCCTGAAATGAGAAAAACTACTGGAAAGGGTGACAAGGATGCTTCAATGAAAGAAGCATCCCTTTGTGAAGAGAGATGAAAAACGTTTGGACTTCCAGCTTGCAGAAAAGAATAACTGAGGGGAAAATGTGGCAGATGTCTCTAATGAGTGGCAAAGAAATAGTGAACAGGAATGGACAATTAAATTATGACACAGAAGTAAAGAGGCATCCAATTCAGTTGTCAGGAAGCAGGTTTACTCCAACAAAATGAGCTGCTTTCCCACTTGCCTCATGGCACTCATTGCCACAGGATAGGGGAGGTACCACAAGTATAAACAGGTATGTTTTTCCTTTAGATAGATGAAGGGAAGGCTTTGAATGGGCCTGGATTTATTTTCTGGCTGGGTAAGTCAGTATGCCAGGGTGAGGGCAGAGCCATTTAAAGTTCATTTTACACTTAGACATGCTCATGTCTTGTGTAACCTTCCCCTGATCATCCACTGCTGGTCACTAAGGGAAGCTGGATGACAGTTTCAATGAGCATTTCTGCATCCCAGAAACTTGCTTTCTTGCTTTGTCTTGTTGAACTCATGCTTCAGAGCTGTGTCATATACTGGGTGATAGATCCCCTTATAATGGTGCTAGCGGATGGAGGTGGAGATGCTGTTTTGCCTGAAAGTATGGCTGATACTTTAATGGGGCCAGCTTTCCCCAAAAAAGAAAGGAGAGGAGCTGGGCACACGGTCCCTTTCCTGGCACTTAGCTGGTAGCGTTTTAGTCTGATGACATATGCCCCAGCAGGACTAAGTGAGGTTGTTGAGGTTGTTGAGGTTGTTGAATCCTGACCATTTGGCCCCTGGTATTTCAGAAAAATTAATTTTTAAAACATCACAAAAAGCCTAAATATACTGATATGAAGACAACATAGCAACAAACCCTAAACGTGCCATCCTG
>WKFP01014555.1:76328-88868 GCA_011057875.1 Pterocles orientalis | reverse complement strand
CTGGGGTACAGAAGAGAAAAACCAATACTCGTGCAATGACCCTAAAATGAAGTGATCAGTGAAGTTCCCATGGAAATGCTGATTTTTTCCCTATAGTAAGGAATTCTGCTTTCTTTTTTTTTTCCCCTTCTAACTGGCCTACAGGCAGCACTGAGCAAACTGCTGTGTTCCGGTTTGTTTTGGTTTTTCTCTTGCATTCTTTTTTCCCCCCCTGATACTGGATGGAAGGCTCCATGTGGGATGATTTCCTAGGAACTCAGACAGCAATGTGCATGCACGTTGGGTAACAGCCCTTCGATATCCTCATGTGTTTCATTGATTTCTCCCCTAACTCAGGTTACCCCGTTGTGGCGGGTTGGCCCTTGGCTGGGGGCCAAACCACAACACCCGCTCACACAGTCCCTGCCCCCACCCAACCAAAGGGGAGAGAATTAAAGAGGTAAATGGCAAAGAGGACTTGTGGGTTGAGATAAGGACAATTTAATAACTAAACTACAATAATATTAGAAATAATACTATATACAAAGATGCAATGTGATACACAGTGATACTGCCCCTCCCCACCTGATGACCAAAGGGTGGTTGTGGTTGTTTGAAGTTGGAGGAGAAAACCCTTTTCCAGAAAAAAAAAAATTAAAAAGGAGTATTTTTTGGACTCTGACAATGTAACCAGTCTTTTCCTAGGAAATACAGTAAAAAAGGGTTTTCCATTGCCTTTACAGACTTTCTGGGGAGGGACAGCGCTGTCATGAGGTGCTTCCTCTGCTCCTCCTTTTTAAAACTCACCCCTGTGGCAAAAAGGCAGCAACAGAATAGGACTAGGGCATGGAAGGGCCCTTTTTATTAGTGATTTGCATATCAAAGGCACCAGGCAGTCAGCATTTAACAAGTTATCTTCACACCAGCCTTTCTGAGGGTTTTGCTATAGGGCAACTTTAAAAAAGGGAAGGTGTGCTTCTGCTCAGTAGGTGCCCAAATGCATGCAAATGAATGCAAATGTATGCAAAATGGCAAGGTATGTTTTTGCTTTTCTGGAGGATCTTGGCCAGTGTAGCTGGGAAGGTGTCAAGCACGGTGACAGTTTTCTGATGTGGACACCTGTCCCACAGACTGAGACCATCTGCTTTATTTTCTCATATATGGGAAGCAAGATACATATCCTTCAGCCTAGAGAAGGGATGAAGTTTGGATGTAGGAACATCACAAAGGAAGGATGAGTGCCATGTAGGATCTGAACTGGAACATCCCACACTCGTGGAGTCTTATTTCACTGCCAGTGCAGTGCAATGAGCAAACACACTGGAAGAGTGGTTTCCTGTGCCTTCTGCCCACAGAGTCATAGAATGGTTTGGGTTGGAAAGGACCTTAGAGATCATCTAGTTCCAACCCCCCTGCCATGGGCAGGGACACCTCCCACTAGCCCGGGTTGCTCAAAGCCTCATCCAGCCTGGCCTTGAAAGGCATGTCCATGGGTATGAACATCTACTGAAGGTTCAATAGAACAGCAAATTCAGCCCAAAACCTTTTGCAGGGAGTGGAGAAGAGGAAGAAAGAAGCAGCATGTAGGGGCACAGGCAGATATGTGTGCAGACCGTGCAGGATGGCTTAGGGAAATACCATTTTTCATCTGCTTGGTACCACACCCCAGCTCAGATCTGCTGCTCCCTTGCAGCTGAGCCACATTCGTGCACTCTGCCAATTCTCCGCGTCTGCTTCAGAGGCTCATCTGATTTCAGCAGCAACAGCTGACTTTCTGCTGAAACAAACTGGGAGCTCCCACTTAGTCCATGAGCTGAAGAATAGTAACAAGAAACTGGAGCTGTAAACCACCTTATATTCACAAAATGTCCTCTGCTCGTGCCCTCTTCTAGGTGAGGGAGTTAAGCCAGCTTGCCTGACTTGGGCTTGACTTGTATTATTAGCATGGTTCAGGTACAGAAATAACAGCAAACCATGTAAACTGGTAATACCTTAGACCAACATGTCTGTTCGTATGTCATTCTGTGTCTCCGCTGATGAGCATGGTATTTCTATGGTATGTCCAGGCTATCGAGCAGTCCATCGTGACCATATAGTGGTTGGCTACCACTCAGCCTGTCTCTGATGAAGCAGCTGGTAGAAACAAATATTCCTGCTTCCTCATGGGCTAATGGTTTGTTTAGAGACCAGTTAGTCGCCTTTCAAGTAGCCTTCAATATTTTTGCACTGGCAAGGTTATCTCTCTGTCAGGATAGCATCCAGTGATAGCAGAACAAGGAAACTACTGGCAGGTGACAGCAGTTAAGGCCAGGTGGAAAGAAAGGATTCAAAGCCAAGCAAAGGCGTAAGAAGGGTTTGGGGGGGGGGGGTCTAGAAAGCAGAACTGGGCCTTTGTGTCTAGTTCTCTTTTCTAGACACAATCTAAGAACAAGCAACTGACGTGCAACTGGGATTTGCTTTCGTCAGAGGGATTTCATAGGGTGAAGAAGACACGAGGAGCTGGTTAAGTACATTTTTCTTCTAGCTTTCTGACACTTGTATCTATCCTCACTGCAGTTGTTATCTCATGTGTGGGTTTAATAATTTATTTATTTTTAATTTACTGCTACAGTGAGTTGGCTTGTGTTAAGGGTGGTATTCCTTGGGAGGGGGACCTGGGGTCATTCTTGTACAACATCCTCTGTGTGTTTAATAGACCCTATCTCTGCTGTGTGCTGGTTTAGCTGCAGGTAATGCAGGGCTCTGTGTGGAAGAAGCATTTTCTGATGAGCGTTAGCCACAAAAACTTTTTAACATGTAGCGTGAGGCTGCCTGAGCTCTGTGTCCCCAGGGACGTCTGTAATAACGATTCGTTCTGTGACGCTCCTGATGGATGTAATGAAACATAATTGACAAAATTGCAAGCCTGGCATAGTCTGCTCCAGTCATCCTCAAGTCCTGAGGCAACCTCCCTAAAATTGTGTGGTTAGAGTAATTCACAAGACTTAACTCTCTCTGGTTTTATTTGTCTTGGGTTTTAGTAGCTTCTAGAGGTCTGAGTTTTCCACCTTCTCTTCATAGCTGTGTGAGTGACAAGTGTAAAAATGTTTTAACTGTTAATAAAAGCTGAGGGCATTGATCGGCGACACCGCAGTGATAACAATAACTGATGATAATAAAAATATCCTGAACTGTTTCACTAAAAATCTGAAAATGGGCAACGCTGCAACGTCTACCCACTGTATACGGCAAGCGGGAAAGTCATGCAGTTGAAAGACAGTTCATGCATCCTTCTGCATGAGCCTCTCTTCTTTGTCTTGTGTGAGATTTTTTTTTTAATAGATATATGTTTTTAAGGAGAAGACAGGAAGTGGTTTATCTCATCTTGAAATGCTTGTTCTGAGTTGTTCTTAAAAAGTTGTTCTAAAGTGACAGAATCCTGAAGGGCTTTTCAGTCCCAAAGGGGGGACTGGTGTACAATTTGGTAACTGGAAATACTTGTTCAGATTTCAGAGTTTCTGCCTCCCATTCCATTCTATTGGCTTTTAAGCTGTATGTTTATTCAGGCTGCTAAATGAAATGTCATTTTCAACCAGAAACAAAACTTCCTGGGTAACAATGATTTGACATTTCTAACTATAAAATGAATGAAAATGATTACATTAATCAAAACGTTTTCAGCTAACAACTTGGGTTCTAAAAGTAGTTATGTTGAAAATAAGAAACATTTGAATGGAAAAAGCTTGCTTATCTCATTACTATCTCATTATCTCCACCTTATAGTGGCAATTAATAATTGTTTGCCTTATCACCAAACATGGATAGTGTGTCCCCTCTTGGCAAGGTGAATACTGCTTAGAAATTAAAGGCATGATTTTCATTGACTCTCAACAGCTTCCGAGCACTTATATACTTTTTGAAGAGACGTATAACATTCCTTCTCCATTTTGCCTTCTCTGTCAGAAATGCACAATTAATCTTTACCCATTTAGAAAGACTGTGCACAAGTAACCTGAAGTTCAGAGTGAAGCAAGCACCCCACAATGTACCAGGGTATTTTTTTTTAGATCTTGGATACACAAGGTGTGACTGTTTCTCCTTAGACTCGTCCCTGCTAGATGTGGTGAGCAAGCTAAGAAATGTGTTTATGTTCTTTTTTTTTTTTCTTTGCCCTTTCTAGAGAGGGCCAAGAATGTAAAAATAAATGTGAAAAACTTAAAACCCCCTAAGTTTTTTACATCCCTCTTTAAGTTAAATCCACTTTAACTTTTCTTCTGCTGCTGTCAGTTCCATTACATGAAGCACACCAGTATGTTTTCATTCCTTACAGCTATTTTCAGTGATGAGGAAAAGCGCCTCCAGCTTTTGCAATGCTTCATTTGGCTATTGGTCAGACAGTCAGATGTATTTGTGAGGAACTGGAGTTTGGAATAGGACCATTTGCTACAAAACTCTTGAGCTGACCCCTTCTTCCTCACTGCCCCCTGAAAACATGTTGTGTTTCATAAACGCTAAATGCATTTGCGGTATCTGAAGTTTCTCGGCCCCATGCTTTAGCTACTTAGTACAAACATAGGTGGTTTGTACAGCTCTGTGTTTCTGGGATCAGCAGGAGGAGGGAGTTGGTGTTTGCTGGTAGCTTCTTCTCTCAAAGGCTTAAAGTATTTTTGCATTCTCCCTTCCTAAAAGTGGGGTGGAAAAGAAACCTGCCCCTGCCAAATTCAAGATGATGGTTATCAGCTAATTCTGCTGTTTACTGTTGATGTAGCTGAATAACTGCTTGTGTTTGGCAGCGAGCTTGAGTTCATCTGCAGTGTGCAAGACAGAGCTGCCTGCTTGTTTTCATCAGAAGTTTTCTGCTGCTGTTTAATTGTAACGTTCAACACTGATCCGCAGTACTGCTTTCCGCTTGGGCATTTCAAGACCCTTTAAAAGGGGAGAGCATCATCACCCTTGATTTGAAGAAGGAAACCTAAGTTTCTAGACAAGCTGGGTGGAGGTGCTGGCACCAATACATTAAGTGGAAGTTGGTGAAAAGACAAAGAACAGTCAAGAGTAATATAAAAAGTAATCAAAAGGACCCAGACCTGGATGAGGCTTTTCCTGGGTACCAGCAGCACCAGCCTCATGTAAGTCAAGATAGAGTTTTGCTGGGATGCTGAAGCTGTAAGCTTTTCTTGCAGCAAAATGAGTCCAGGGCTGGGCAGTGCCGCCTTCCAGCGGTGCCAGTCCTGGTACAACCTGATGAGGTGCCAGCACCACCTCTCTCTGTGCCCTGGGCTGCCAAGAGGAAATATCGGCCTCTGCGTCATTAGTGACAGCTTCATGTTGTTGAATGAGTCTTTGATCCCTTCTTCCTCTGCAAAACTTCACAGTGGGTGGTTAATTAATCCCTGGAGTTCAGCCCAGCACTTATGCAGAAAACACAGGGGGAAAAGTAGGTGATCCTGTGCTAATGCTAAGAGCCTGGAGCTTGCCTGCACCCTTGGTTTTAGGTTGGTGCTATTCCACTGACTTTGGTGGAGAAGCTCTTGGTTGCGCAGATGTACATGAGCACAGTCCGTGTTTCTTTCCTTATCTGCCAATGGGGTCATGCAATAAGCATGAATCCAGATGCCACTGCTCTTCTCATTAAAGGTGGAATAAAGTGACCTGGTTCAGTCTACCGCGGATGCAAGGAAAAGTGATGTTGTCAGCTAAGTGGGCTTAGTGTTACAAAACTGAACAGTATTTTATGCATGCTTCATGATGAAACCAGGAGCAAAAGAGAGGAGAATCCAGGCTGCCTGTAGTAATGAATGAAAACTAAGGAATAACTGAACAGCAAATGTGGTTTCGTTAAAGGAAAGAATGTAAAGTTCACACTAGAATGGGAGGGACAGAGACTACCTCATTAAAAGGATGATCATTCCCAGTTTCATTTATTTTGCTCTCTTAGCCTTTTCTCTCTTGCCTTATTCTCCTCTCCATTGGGATGTAAATTTCCAAACTCAAAAGCTAATGTTATTTTAGGACACTTAAAGGGGAAGCAAGTTTTTCTTTGCATGGGACTGGGAAACAGAAGAAAAAAACCAAAAAAACAAAACAAAAACAAACAAACAAAAAAAACCCCCAAAAAAACAACCCACTCTTACCATATAAAAGGTCGCAAGTTTTGTGATCTGCTAGCCAGCTTGGTGTTAGAGCTGAAGTGTGATGATGCTGTGCCAGAAAAAAGGTTTTGCCGAGAATCCCAATGATTGGATGAAACCACTGTCTGCTGAAAATGTCTAGCTCAATCCTCTGAGGATTGCAGCATGCAGCACATGCTGAGGATGCTTTGAGTTTGCCTTTTTGATTTTTTTTTTTTATTTTTTTTTTACTTAAAAAATGAGCTGTAAAGCATGCAGTTCAGGGAGGCCAAGTATCACGTGTGAATGTTGCTGATGGTACAGCACAGCACAGGTCTGTGCTGAGTGAAGCTGGGCCTCTCTGGTTCTTTGCAGATATTTAGTAACAACCTCGAGCAGAGCATCTTTGCTTTCCACAACAGTTCTACTTCAGCAGACGCATATTCCTCTCAAAGAGCAATCTATGTACCCTGGCAGCTATTTTCGAGTAAAACTGTATTTCACTTATCAACGTTAGGCTGCATACATTTTCAGAGAGCCTTCTTCAAGGCAGAATAGCTACTCTAAAGACGGCGCCATGGGATAATGACTTCCAGACTGTCCAAAGCTGCATTCCTTCAAGCTTCTCCATCAGTCCAGTAACAAAGACTCTGCGAGCCACCTGGGCTGCATCTGTACTGTGTGGGAGGTAGGAGCCGTGCCCCAAGCTAGCCACATGAGGTTTGCTGTTGAACTTCTCTCCTGCTGCATGCCTGAGTCTCCTTCCAGTGGAGCCAGGCAATGCGGCGTGATGGTGTGTGTGCCTATGCGTGTGCAAAACATGCAGAAAACCTGTGGAAGTAGCAAGGGCTGGATCATGCAGGTGATGGTTTCCATGAGCAGAGCAAAAGTCAATTAGCAGAGGTCCTGCAAAGGACTAGAAGGGCTCCTGCCCAGGACAGCTTGCAGGTTTAAGACCTAAGTCTGGCAGAGGGATTTACTAGTGCAGCTTAGTGTTGCTTTGTTGGAAGCCGGTTGCAGTGGAGATCTTACTGAGCAAAGTGAAATTACTGAGTAAAATACTCAGCAGATCTGACTTGCACCAAAGGTGACTTGCATCTTCATGAGATTGGAGCTTGTTTCCCAACAACAGAAAAGTCAGGGCATGCAAGGGGTTTGCTATAGATTATTGAAAACTTTATCTGTGGGGAATAATCAGTTAGCTTTTTTTTTTTTTTAATTAAGCTGCATGACATTAAAATTCCAAATCTGTTTCTTCCACAAAAGTAATTTTTGTGGCTCCCCAGTGACTCCACAGAATTCATGGCTATGCTGAACTTGCAGAAGCCACTCCAGTTTATAGGAGAGAGAGGATAACCAATTCTAACAGCAAGACTCGTACAGTGGGGAGAAGCAGACAAGTTCTGAGGAAAAAAGCCCTTCTGTATGTCTGCGACAGAAGCCTTGCACTTCAATGTACAGGGACTTTGAATACATACAGTCATAAATGGGATATCTTGTCTACTCTATGGTCTTTTGTTGATATGTAGCAAAAAGTATGAAATAACGCCGGAAATGCCATGTGGAAACGTGTAGGAGAATATAGATTGAAGTGGGCTCTTTGAACTGAGTCAGTACTGCAGTGGTCTGGGCATCTTTAAATGATGGGTTCAAGGATTGCTGCTGCAAATCTGAGGCTAGCCACGTAATTCTGTGGGGCACGTACAGACTCTTAAAAATTTATTTGAAGTGTCCTTCTGCAGTGGAGAAAAAAGCCTTCTGTTCTGTGTAAATTGGTCTCACTGAGTGCACCTTCTCTTTTGATGAGCCTCAGTGGTTAGCTTTGCATTTAGACCATGGAGAGAACTTGGGCAGGCAAAAAAAGGTGACGTCAAGGTATGAAAAATATCCTGAGAACTACAGGAAGAAAGTATGAGGGCAAGGGGGAAAGCAACATAAAGGAATGGAAAGAGTAAACAGTCACAAGGAAGCTGGAGTACAAAATTTTTTTTTTTTTTCAAACTGTTTTGCTTTTCAAATGTAAAGATCACCCATGCAAGTAGGTAGCTCTGTCAGGAGTGACATTTCCAAATGGTCTAACTGCCTTTTGGGTACCATTTCCTTAATGGAGGATGTACTGCTGAGGCTGTTGCTTTGGAATCAAAAAATGGTTTGGTGAAGCAGGGAGGGGGATGCTGGATTCCCTCTATTTTTATACATAAATGTATATATGTGTGTGTGTGTATTTTTATATGTATAAAAACCAATTGCGATGGCATGCTATATGACCTTACATGGGTTGCTTCATTTCCATCAGGACAGCACTGTGATGGAAGGAGGGGTCTCTCTGGGTTGGACTTCTGTATGAGACTGTGGTGTTAACCGCTCTTCAGTTAGGAGTCGCATTTAACTTGCAGGATGCTTATTCTGTGATTAAGCCTCTACCTAAAGCAGGGTCACGCTGGGCTGGGGCTAGGCTTGGGCTGAGATCTACACTTCACCTCTAGCAGCCTGTGCCCTGTTGTTGCCACCTGTTAGAGGAAACCTGTGGGGCTGCCCAAGGGGGTGGAACAGACCCGCACAGCCCCCTGGTTTGGGAAGCATGGCCATTGAGATCAATCAGCAGCCTCAGAGCTATTTAAAAAAGGAGATACCTTGTGTTTCGTCTTTGTTCCCCACTCCTGGCCCCACTCTCTTTCTTTTCCCACTTTGAATGTTTCAGTGGCCAGAATTCATCTGACCATGTGTGCACGTGGTCAGCAAGCAATTTTATCTGAAGGGGGTGACTTGGGTTTGACAGCTCTTAACAAATACAGATGCTTTCTGCTGGTTAAATGGAAGCAATGCAATGTCTTGCCCTTTCCTTAGTAGGTCTGCTTTTTGGCATTACACAATTCTTGCAGAAATGGTGTGCTTCAAAGAGACAGGTGGAGGAGACCGGTTTCACACAGCCCTTCTCCACTGGTGCATGGCGTGTTGTTTGCAGCTGGGTGTCTGCCCACTGCCACTCCAGGCTATTTTGTCAAAAAGTTGTGGGAGTTCATTAGCAGACTCTCCTCCTTCTCATCTCATTCATTTTCCACCCAGTTAGTTTCTTGGAGGTAGGAATGAGAAGATGTTTCCAATGCTGGTTGTCTTCTGTGAAGGAAGGACACATAGCCCAGCAGCAATAAATTCAGGTGAAACACTGGAGGGAAGGGATCTGGGCTCCTTAGGCATGCCGTACAGTGTAAAGGAGTGCATGCAGGTCGCTGAACTGTCCTGTTACCCTCTGACCTGCCCCAAAAATCAGGTGGTCCTAGCAGCTGCCTGTGTGGACACTTGCCCGGCATTAAGGTGTGTTAATTCCTTCTCTCTCACTCAGGTTTTGTCCTAGGGACCACGTGAAAAGCTCTCTTGATGCTACTCCCTGGGATGTGCTGAGGTCTCTGTGTCCTCAATGGCGAAACTAACTAATTTCTCTTCTTGTTCTTGATTGACAGTTGAAGTGAAATAGCGGCTCATAGTAATCAGACTCTTCCTCTCTTAGCAGAATTTTTTTTTTTCCCCCCCTCATAAAGCAGGCTTTGTTCTCTCAATGTAATCCCATCTGTCTTTCACTTCTGGTGGAATTTTCTATCAGGGACAAACCTGTTTTCTTCCTGTAGTGGGGGGGAAGCAGAAAGTCAGCATGCTTTTTCACATTTGTTTTGTTTCTGTGTTGATAAGCCTCGTTTTAAAGTCCCTTTAAGCTCACTGGCCCAACATGTTTATTTTGGAAATAATCTGTTCCCTATTAGGCTACAGTGGTAATTGTATGTGATGTGTATTTTTTTAAGTGGGTAGGTTATCCACAAGTCCCAGATGATGACATGTCTTTCAGAGAAGATGGAGTGAGCCAAGATTTCCTTACAAAGTGAGAAAGCGTCATGAGAGGGTGAACAAAATAGAAATATTTCCTCAGGGGAAAGAAACCACCATCTGACCTTGTGTTCATGCACCTCTTCTGACTGTAGCTTTGAGCCCTTCTTGTGTACTTATTACAGGCTTCCTTCTGAGACTTGAATGCATTTATTTGCTCCGTATTTGTGGTGGGGAGAGTGAGGAAAGGCAAAGTGACGTGACCTGCACACAGCAGACCGATGCTGCCCCATTCTGGGCTTTCCATCCCAGGTACCTCTGAGGTGCTGCCCCACCTCTTGGGCCCTCTGGGATGGTTGAATTCAGGATGCTCGAATGATGGTGTTAGACTGAAATGCATGTAGAGAGGAGCTGTGCTTGGATGTGATGCTGGGGTATGGTGTTAAGCCTCTGCTGCATAGCCAGCAAAGGCAATGACTGCAGCTGCCACCTTGGGAAAGTGGTCTTTAAAATGGAGAGGGCTAGGCAGGGCTTCTGCTTCTGGTTTGGTTTTGTCTGTTTGTTTTGTTTGGATTTAGTTTTTTTCAAAAAAAAAAAAGTTTTGAGAGTCTGTGTCGTCCTGGAGTCTCTCCAAGCCATCATTTCTTGGGAGTTACCATTTTTATTCTGGGAATGATTGCTGCTGTTTTAATCCTGCTTTTCGTCCCTCCCAGTCTCTTTGGTTTTTTTGGTAGCTGTCACATCACTCCCCACTGCTTTCTCTTCACCCCCTTCAGCCAAACTGCAGTACAGCTCACCTCGGTTAAGAAAAATCAGGCTAGGCAGGATTGGGCAAGGCTCCCGACTTGTCACATAAAGGGCAGTGAAGAGGAAACGTGGCTGCAGCTGAGTCTATTTCTGAGACAGCCTGCTCATGCCCTGCTCTTTGCCCAAGCCCTGCCGCAGGCTCCGGCTGTGCCGGGGAGACCAGCAGCATCGAGGGGTTGGTCCTCACAAAGGAAGGAAGAGCCTGGAAATCCCCAGCGTGAAAGAGCAAACGCATTATTTTATTTCAACCCGGGAAATGCAAGCTATGTGCTCTTTTTTTGTTTCCTTCTCCCTTCTGCTCTAAATTAAAAAAAAAAAAATCCAGATCCAATTAAAAAAAAACACAAAACCAAAAAAAACAATCAAACAAAAAAAAAACCAAACCCAAACATTTGCGTTCTTTTCATTTTCACACATATGTCATGATTTGGATATTCCTGCCATTCTAAAATAGTGGTTTTGAATGTGCACAAGCTGAGGAAAGCCAGTAACAACTGGGGACGGTTCAGCGGGAGGATTGGATTTCCCAGAGCTGTACCACCCTCGGGGCTTTCCTTTTTTCCCTTGCCCTACCCTCCCCTCGGTGCTGTGAAGGAGCTCATGCCTCCAAAGGTCTTGTGCAACAGCTGCAACTCATCTTGTAAATCTGTCCTCAGGACAGCAAACTCCGGGAAGGGAGCGGTGAGGAACGCGTGGCTTGTTTTTGTTTTGTTTTCCCCACGCATTGCGCACGCTGCGGTCTGCCTGCCAAGGCCCTGAGCTCCGGCAGCTCGTGACTCAGGATGCTGGTGATGGTGGTGGCTCCGGGGCAGGAGGAGGTTGCCCGTGGCCCAGCCTGACTGGGGAACCACGCTCCTACGTAGGCACTGAGCTTGGGGCTGGGGATGTTCCTCCTCCTGCCGTGGAGGAGCTGGGAAGCTCCCCATCACCACTGACAGTGGTTAGGCACGAGGCATGCGTATTTACAGACATCCTTGGGAACACAGCTGAAAAACAAACTGTTTTCCCTTTGTTTTCTTGGTGGTGGTTTGTTTTTTTTTTTTGGTGTGGTGCTTCTTTTTTTAAATGATTTTTCTTTTTTCTCCTGCAATGCTTAAAAGTCCCCTGGTGCTTTGCCCTCCCTCATAATACTCCCACAGCTCCTCTGCCAGCATCTTCCCTAAAACCACAGCCAAGCAATTACCGCTGTGCTCCCAGGGTGCCGGGTCCCAGAGGATGGTCCCAGTGAGGGGTCCCGGGGAGACCTCCCTGCTTGCTTGTTGGCTGGGTTTAGCAAGGATGCTATGCTGGGGAAACCCCACATGACTCCTCTGTGGGGGTAAACCAGCCAAGCGCTCCATCAGCCTTCGGCTGAAAGGAGCTATACGCTGTGTGTGTACATAGATTTTCTATACACACACATATATATTATTATTCAGCAGTGTAAACCCTCATTAACAGCAATGGGGTTTCTGTGGTTTACAGCCCCCAGGAAGCTATTTGATAGCTTACTCCTAATTTGCAAATCTTTGAAGCCAATCGCTGTACCTGGTGATTAAGGTTTTTTTAAGCAATAATCCAGTGCAGCAAAAACAGAGACCTCTCGATGGTTTGCATGAAAAGGCTCCTGAGCGAGTCCTGTGATTCACAGGCCAAAAATAATGTGCTCTGTTTAAACAACATTAGCTCTGTGATACAAACTGACAAAAGCCAGAGAATTTTAAAGGGACCCTGTCAAAATGGGTCTAAAAATAACCCCAGCCAGCTGTGTTTTGGTGAGTGGGAGCCTGTGCTCATGTGCAACCCTCCCTCTGCTCTGCTGGTTTTCTCTTGGATTTTTTTTTTTTTTTTTTTTTTTTTTTTTTTT